>CM076582.1:660220522-660820522 GCA_034641835.2 Pinus albicaulis | reverse complement strand
ATATGCAACAGAAATAATATTTCCTTTCATTAATATCAAATACTGAAAATGCTTACAGACAAAATTGAAAGAAACTAGCTCTGGAAATGGTAGCTTATCTCTGAGAAGAGATGTGGCAACTACATGCCTCTGAATTTTGAGACAATGAGGCTCAAGGACCTTTTTATTATAGAACAATAAGAGAAAACCCTAAACAACCAAAACCCTAACCCGAGGAGATGTAACACCAAGAGTTTATGGGCCCCGTTGGGGTTAGTTGGGCAATCAACTTTCCCGTGGTTTTAACTTGGTCATATTACCTATATTTGGTGTGTATGATACCTCGTTGGAAATATATCTCCAAGGAATGCAGGTTCTGCTGCAGTCCCCTGCCTTTGGCTATGGAACTGCAACGGACCTTAAAAAAATGTCGTTTAGGGGTTCAAAATATCTCTAGAAGTCCAGGACCCAAAAATTTCTAAAAATAGTAAATAATAAAACTGATGAAAATTTCTAGGTGGAATAGGAAGGTGGCCACCAATATCCACTTGGATCAAGTTCATATATATAAGAGTCACAAAAATACTACATCTATTCGCATACCCGACTACAGAAATAATATTAATGGTAGCAAACATAAAACACATTAATGTAGTTGGGAAATGTCACATGGTCAAGCTATAATTAGAATATTATGAATTATAACCCTCATTCTACAATGTTCCCCTGCTAGGAGTAAACATTGCACTCAAGATATAATGGCTACAAACCCTGGGAATCTACTCTATAAATCACTAGAAATAATTTATCAAGCTCAAATATGAAGGAAGAAAATACAAATTGTTCATATTCCAACCACCACCAACTCAAATTACATCTTCTCAGTAGATGATGAAATTAATTAAAAATGGGTACTAGTATACATCGTATAATTCCATCAAATAGAGATAATAACACCAAAAATAGTGGATTCTCAACACTTGGAGGTTGACGCATTAGTCCAAAAATAAGAAAAGGTATTTCAAGACTTACCTATAAGTCTACCTCTAAAAAGAAGGATAGAACATTAGAGGTTAAATGAGATTTAGAAATAGTGAACATCAAACCATATTGATATCCTCACCACCATAAAATCAAAATAAAGAGATTAATTCAAGACCGGTTAAGGTGTGGAGTTATCATAACGAGCAAAAGCCCATATGAAACCTTAGTAGTTTTGGTTCATAAAAAATATGGATCCTTTAGACTATGCATATATTATCGATGACTAAACAAAATTACTATAGAAAACAAGTTTCCTATCCCATTTATAGATGAAATGTTGGATGAACTCCATGGAGTAAAATATTCCTCAAATTTAGATGTAAACAAGCTCACAAAATAGAAGAAAAGAGAGATCAACAACTTATAAATCAGCCACTTCGAGGGGGAAACCTCCTTTACATTACATAAATGAACAATCCTTGGATGACACAAATGACAAAACTTCCTTTCTATATATAGGAGTCCATGGGATCACAATATAATCTTAGCCAACCTAACAATAATAATGTAGGGGCACAAAAATAACAGTTGTGGGCTATTAAGGGGCACAATAATAACAATATGGGGACTACATGGGTACAACAATAGCAATAAGGGAGCTACACTAAAAACAATAAGGGACTACACAAGTAATATAGGGCCATAACATGCCCCTCTCCTTCAAAAAAATGTTGTCCTCAACGCTTGAGTTCTCATCCTCTTAGGTGGAATCTTCAGTGGATAAGTTCTTCCACTTGATGAGATACTCTGAAATTGATCAAGTTCGTAGCTGTCGAGTTCTTATTTTTGTGACTGCTTCAGGGTCCAATATCAATTTTCCTTGCTCATCAAGTTATGGCAATATTGTTTGAACCAGAATTTTGTCACCTATAACCTTCTTTAAGCATGAAACATGGAAAACTAGGTGCACTTAGGAAGATGCAGGAAGCTCCAATTTGTATTCCATAGTACCAATATTTTACAACACCTTGTAAGTACCATAGTACTTTGGTGGTAATTTATTATCCCTCTTATCTTCCTTGAAGGAAATTTGTTTGTATGGTTGTAGCCATAAAAATACCCAGTTGCCTACATCAAAACTTCTCTCGCTGCGATGTTGATCTTCGTGTTGTTTCATTCAATTTTGTGCCAAATTTATGTTATCCTTTAAGAGTTGCAGAACTTTTTGTTGATGCGCGATTTGATCTTTCACTGCTTTAACCTTAGAATTTTCTCTTAAATATGATGTGATGGAGGGCAGATGATATCCATAAAGTGCCATAAATGGGGTCATTTTGCTGCAGTGTGGAAGTGTTATACCACCATTTAGCCAGAGGTAACCAATTGACCCATTGCGTTTGTTTATTAGATACAAAGAAACGAAGATATCCTTCCAAATATTTGTTCACTATCTCAGTTTTCCCATCAGGTTGAGGATGATAAGATGAGCTATGAGCTAGTTGAGTACCCAAACAAGAAACTAATTCCAACCAAAAATTTCCATTGAAAATGGGATCTTTATCGCTTACATAATATTTGGGTTTCCATGTAGCTTTTTAATTGTTTGCATAAATTCAGTAGAAAATGTACTCACTTTAAATGGATGAGATAATGCACAAAAGTGTGCATACTTGGTAAGTCTATCAACTACCACCATGATGACACTCTTTCCTTCGGAATTAGGTAAACTTGTGATAAAATCCATTGAAACCTCCTCCCAATGTTGATTTGAAATGGATAAAGGTTGTAGAAGGCCCGAGATCTTAATTGTCTCAACTTTATTTTGATGGAAAACCAAACATTCCACCACAAACTTTTGAATATCAAATTTAAGGCCATCCCAAAAAAATTATTTCTTCACCCTGTGGTAAGTTTTAAAAATTCCCGAGTGTCCTCCTAAGGGAGAGGTGTGCAATTCCAATAGAATATTTTGTTTTAGTTGGGAATTCTTACAAATATATAAGCGATATTTATACCATAAGGAATCATCTTTCCAACTAAATGTATAAGATGTATTGGGATCTTGCTACAAATTTTGAATGAGTGTCCATACTTTTTCATCATTCTCCCATACCTCCCTTGCTTAGGTTATCCAATCACGTTGTATAATATAAATGGCACAAAAAAATGTTTCCACATCCTCATACTTTCTTGAAAGTGCATCTACAACAACATTTAGCTTCCCTTTTTTGTCTTTGTGACCCATTTTTTCTTCTCTTCTGAAGATAGTATTTGTTCCAAAAAGTATTTAAGTATATCATGATCGTTTTTTACGTTGAAGTGTCTTCCCATTAGGTAAGGTCTCCATTTCTTTAGTGCATGTAGTATTGCCAACATTTATTTCTCATAAATAGCTTTCTGTAAATACTTTCCTTTAATTGGATGGCTTTAAAAAGAAATGGGTCTCCCTTCTTGCATTAAAACAACACCAATTCCATTTCCTGAGGCATCACATTCCACAATAAAGGTTTTTGTGAAGTCTGGCATAGCTAAGACCAGTGCTTGGCACATTACCTCTTTAAGATGTTCAAATGCCTTCGTTGCTTCATGAGTCCATTAAAATGCATCTTTCTTCAATAATGTTGTTATAGGTGATGTTATTCTCCCATAATTCTTAACAAACTTGTGATAATACCCTATTAACCCGAGAAATCCTCGCAACTTCGTTATGGTGGTGGGGACTTTCCATTCCTTAATGTATTTAATTTTGTTAGGGTCTACCTTAACACCCTCCTGAGATACAAATGACCCAGATATTCCACCTCTTTTACTCCAAAGAAACATTTGGAGGTTTTTGCATATAATTGTTTCTCCTCCAATAGTTTTAGCACCCTGTAAACATGTTGAACATGATCGTTCCAAGACCTATTGTAGATTAGTATATCATCAAAAAATACTAACACAAATTTTGTAAGGAAGGGTTTGAAAATTGAATTGATCAACCCTTCAAATGTAGATTTGGCATTGGTAAGGCCAAAAGGCATGACCAAAAATTCATAATTACCCTCATGAGTTTGAAATGTTGTTTTCGGAATTTCTTCAATATTCATTCTAATTTGATGATATCCTAAACAGAGATACAACATGGAGAAATAAATTTCTCCATGTAATTCATCCAATAATTCATCAATCATAGGAATGGGAAATTTATCTTTAATAGTGAGCTTATTGAGTGTAATAATCCAAAATTTTCATGCAGCAAATTGGAATATTAAATTTTGTTGATTTCACTTAAGAGATGAATAAATGGGTAAGGAGGCCCATGCATAGTAAAAATTTGAATAAAATCCCTCATAATGTGAAAAGGGATCATAATGCTAGCTAGATTTTACACTCTCAGGTGTGAACAGGGACATTTTCATGTGGACAAGGTCAAGTTTGACCAAGTCAACAGCGCTGGGATATGAGGTGGAGATCATCTTGTGAGATAGCGCAAAGATAGTGGGAGGAAGATTCATTGGTGAAGGAAACCCTAATGGCTAGGGCCCAAGGAAATAAGGCTCACACATGTTTAAAAGGAGGGCAAGGCAGCCATAGCAAGGCATCTTATGATTTGATATTGCATTTGTGGTCTGTATGACTTGTGCTTTCTTCAACTGTTTAGTTGAGATTTTTGTGCTGCTTAGCACAAGGATTCCCTGTTTAGGAATCCTTCTCATTTCTTGAGAGGCCTCCTGAGGGAGCTTGTACTAAAATTCTCCACATCCAGGCTTGAGGCCAAGCATCCTCCTTCAGCTACAATGTTATTTCTGCAGCAGTATAATGTTGTGTTGCAGGGTGTTGCAGTGGGGGTTCACAACACCACTTCCATAACTTGTTTTCCAGAGGAGGGACCCTCCATTCCTTTGGAAGATCAATAAGGAAGGTATTGGAGCGGATTTGCATATATTGGCACTTGGCCAAAGTAATCCCATCACCTAAAACGCAGTCCCTTGCAAGAACTGCGTCATTTCTTGAAGTGTTGCAGTGTGAGGGTCAATCCCCTCAATCTTGAGCTACTTTCTCAAGGAAAAGGCCAGCCTTTCTCCCGAAAAGTTTGTAAGAAGGATCTTCCTTCATTTCTTGTATTATTCAGTTGTATGAGAGTAGATCTTCAATATAATTTGTTATTTCAGATCCAGATCTGCAGATCTAGTATTATGTACTTGTGCTTTCATGAAACCCTTGTCGAGTTATCTCTATAATGTGAAAAAGGAGCTAGATCCTTATTTTTCTCCATGTATTGATGTAATAAACTCTAGATCTATTATTTCCATTCTTTTGTAATAGAAACCCTCATAAAATTAGAATTTACATGCTTCAAGAAATTTCTATTTAGTCAGGTCATGGGATTTGGGCCTTTTTAAGCCATATTGGTACCAAGAGATCTGTTTAACCCATAAAAAGGGATTTTTTTCTGAATATTTTTTGGAAGGGAGTCCCCTAATGCATAATCTAAGGGATCCCAATGTTATTTCCTCCTGTTATAATGAAATTTTCTGGGAATAACGTTTTTAGGGCTCATATTGCTGCTTTTCCCCACTTTTGGCTGACATAATGGATCATATTTTTTCTGTTGAATAATTCATTTGATGTCTATGTGTTTCTAACACATTATATGAGTTAATTTCTTGCTTCTATTCTATAATTTTGTTTAAGTATTACTGCATCCCCATTTTGGGATATTACAGTGGTATCAGAGCATGATCTTTGGCTCAACCTATGAGTTCCAGCTATCAAAAAATTAAAGAGAAGGAGAAAAGATCAGAATGATGAAGAGGATGAGCCTTATCTCATCACTTTTCAGATCTAGAAAGAACCTCTCCCAGGACGTTAAGCAGATGAAGGAGAAGAGATGCAATGAAACTCCTAGAGGGTTTGAAGAAGAGGAAGAGCCATGCACTTCCTATTCTCAAAGAGGAGAAGAAAATAAGCATGAATAACACTTGGAGAATGAGATCCTAAGTGAATACCTTGTTGAGTACAAATCTCAACCTAGAGCCTTCAAGGAGACTCTATCTTTCCTACAGTTCATCCAGCTGGAGGAAGAGAGGAGGCCTTGCAGCACAAGAAGAATAAAAGGCAATAGGTTTCTACTGACTGCCTTTTATGGATCATCTTCAGCAAGGGCTTGGGCAAGAAGACTTGATGCATTATTCATACTACATCCAGTGTTAGAGAGAGAAGCAGTAGAGATTGCAACGCTGCACCTGGAGGGTAAGGCAAGCACTTGGTGGTTCAGCCATATGATTCATGCAAGAGTATCTTCCTTTGTAGATTTCACTCAAAGGGTAATCAAAAGGTTTGATGAAGAGAGATCAGAGGAGGAGAAGCCCTCACCACCACTTGAGGAGACTTGTGCCAACGTTGTCACAACCCTGGAGGAGCAGCCTTCAACATCAGAAGTTGGGGGAGCCAATACATTAGAAGGAGGAACTCTTACAACCAAACAAGGTGTTCCCAATTCCCCTCAAGGTATGAATGAATTTCCACTTTCTATTATTGCAGAAAATATTTTAGAAGGTTGTGGAAATCCGCCTTTACATGACCAAGGGTCAATACATACTGCTAATCAGGAGCATCAGGATTTCATTGTGCTGTGCAAACTGGAATGGGCCAAGGAAGAGATGAACCATCATCCTCATATGCCATTATTGGGTTGCATACCACACTTGAGGTTGGGGTTTGAAAACTTGGAGGAAAGGATGAAATATGGCAGACATCTTGAGATGAGAAATATTTTCTCCTTTCTAGATGACACTTTCTCAATGAGCATCTCACAGCTCAAAGAGAAACTTCTACTTGCATCAGACCCAAGACCTTATTGGTTTTGGAGGGCCATTGATGAGGAGAAGGTCTCATGGAGAGATCTCATTGGAGGTGCACTTCAACATATCATGGAGTGCAATGTTCTTCAATAGTTTGACGAGGTTTTTCCCTCATCACATTTGGATCTTGATAGATTCAATATGGGTATGGGTATGAAGTCTTTTCTATAAGATGTAATAGGAGTTGCATTTCAACATCCCATGAAATGCAAGAAGAGAAATCTAATTTGGCAGAATGGTAGTATTCATTGGAAGGGTACCAAGGTTGAGCATGATGGTAGGCACCCACATTTGGATGAATGGGTGTGGATGAAAAGCAAGAAGCTGGAAAGCTACTTGCAAATATATGACACTGAGCAACAAGAGGCAAAGCTGCGTTGGCTACTCTTGAGAGAGTTTGGCCATCATGGGACAAATCCTTTTTCCAAGGGTATGTGGGTGGAAGGAACTTGGGAGGATACTTGCATCATTGGGCAGCAAGGAGTGTGGATGTATTATGTTAATATGATCATTATGTCTTCACCACATGATTTGTATGATGGAGGTATGAGGAGGCAGCAAAAAATTTTGTTGCTTTGGATGTTCTTGGGAGAGCAAGGGCAGATTTTCTCTCACACTTTGCATGATGTTGCAGGAGTAGGAGATGGCACTATCATGGTGCAAAGGGGCTACTCCTTAGCCTTGGATGATCTGGAAGTACTTCCATTTTGGTAGAAACTTCTTGTATGTAGTAGCATCATGGGAGATTTCTTTGACAATGAGCATGTCAAAGAATGGAGCTATGTATCAGCAGGAGCCTAGTTGCATAGGCCAACAGCGCTGTCACTTTGGAGCTAAGACTTTTGGATGGAGTGTTACCAATATCACTTCACATTTGATGCACTTGGTGGAAAAGGAGGAGGTGAGAATGATGGAGTAATGGATGGATACATCTATTACTGTAATATGTTCTTCTTGACTTGGATTTCCAAGCATAAGAATAAGGGTCTTCATGCAGCACATGGTTCATTCCTCTCCATGGGAGTAGGAAAAACCACTATGGAGGAATTATTCATGGATCCATGTATCATCTTACTTCCAATACATGGTGAGAACTTTGTTTCAGCATTTATTGATTGTCTAACACAATATTTGCATACTCTTACCATTTCTATCCAGTGCATTGCTCCACAAGAGGGAAAGTTTTTCATTTGGCTCCATGGTCAATTTTGGGCCAAAATATATGATGAAGACAGCCATCTATTATGTGGCCTTGAGCAAGTGTTCTATCATTTCATTTATGTTCAGTTGATGCACTATTCATTAGTAGATGTAATAACATATATAATCAGACATGTATTAAGAAACAACTTGCCATGTAATTTTCTGAAGCAGCAGTTTGGAAAATTGCGCTGTAACCACTTGGGAGACTGTTGGTACTTTCCAGCACCATATGAAACCTTCAGTATTTCCCTCATTAAGATTCTAATCATGACTTCATTTTCTGATATGGTTCTTATTCTTATTGAGAGCATGATTGGAGAGGCACATTGGCTGGATGTGTCCTTGGGGAAAGAGATTTCCCACACTTTTTGCATTGCTTGTTCCAAGGGGAGCATGAGAAATGATACGGCCACTACAGCAAGACAATTTTTTTTCCATGATGTGGGCCACGGGATTAATTGGATTCCATATGGTGATGATTTTCTATCCATCACATATGGGATGGTTTGGGCCAGCTTGATTCACAACGTTGAAGAGGAGATCTTTGTATATCTAGTCTTCTTCTTGCCACTTGAGGGAAACTCATTTGCAACCCAAGATAAGAAAAAGCTCTACACTTATCATGAGTGGAGAGAAGGACAGTGTGGGGTAGGCTACTTTGTCTACCATGATCATATTTTCAGCCCACCTACTTTACATGAGCCAAAGGTGGAGGAGAATTTTATGGATTTGTCATGTTGGGAGGTAACTCATTTTGTATGGATGATTGCTTGGGGTTGGAGGATCCACATGGGAATGATGTTTCCCACCGCATTTCAGATTCCATTCCTCAAAGGGACCTTTGGACAGCACCTTATTTCCTTCTTGAGTACTCTAATTGTTCATGATGATATTTATTTATCTAATGTGCATGCTTGGGAGGGGAAATATGGAGATTCATAGATGAGACAACATCTCATTCCTTGGAGGATTTCATTAGATGTGGATGCTACAGTAGGAGGAGGGAAGACTTCTCAGTTCTATCCTTGCAGTTGCTCGAGGACAAGCAACATTTGGGAGGGGAGGACTGTAATATTCCAAAATTTGCATGCAGCAAATTGGAATATTAAATTTTGTTGATTTCACTTAAGAGATGAATAAATGGGTAAGTAGGCCCATGCATAATAAAATGAATAAAATCCCTCATAATGTGAAAAGGGATCATAATGCTAGCTATATTTTACACTCTCAGGTGTGAACATGGTCATTTTCATGTGGACAAGGTCAATTTTGACCAAGTCAACAACGTTGGGATAGGAGGTGGAGATCATCTTGTGAGACAGCGCAGAGATAGTGGGAGGAAGATTCCTTGGTGAAGGAAACCCTAATGAGTTGGGCCCAAGGCAAGAAGGCTCACACATGTTTAAAAGGAGGGCAAGGAAGCCATAGCAAGACATATTATGATTTGATATTGCATTTGTGGTCTGTATGACTTGTGCTTTCTTCAACTGTTTAGTTGAGATTGTTGTGCTGCTTAGTACAAGGATTTCTTGTTTAGGAATCCTTCTCCTTTCTTGAGAGGCCTCTTGAGGGAGCTTGTACTGAAATTCTCCACATCCAGGCTTGAGGCCAAGCATCCTCCTTCACCTACAGCGTTATTTCTGCAACAGTATAATGTTGTGTAAAAGGTGTTGCAGTGGGGGTTCACAACACCACTTCCATCACTTGTTTTCCAGAGGAGGGACCCTCCATTCCTTTGGAATATTAGTAAGGAAGGTCTTGGAGAAAATTTTCATATCTTGGCACTTGGCCAAAGTACTCCCGTCACCTACAACACAGTCCCTTGAAGGAACTGCGTCATTTCTTGCAGTGTTGCAGTGTGAGGGTCAATCCCCTCAATCTTGAGCTACTTTCTCACGGAAAAGTCCAACCTTTCTCCTGGAAATTTTGTAAGAAGGATAGTCCTTCATTTCTTGTATTATTCAGTTGTATGACAGTAGATCTTCAATAGACTGCGTTATTTCAGATCCAGATCTGCAGATCTAGCATTATGTAATTGTGCTTTCATGAAACCCTTGCCAGGTTATCTCTATAATGTGAAAAAAGAGATTGATCCTTATTTTTATCCATGTATTGATGTAATAAACTCCAGATCTATTATTTCCATTATTTTATAATAGAAACCCTCATAAAATTACAGTGTACATGCTTCAGGAAATTTATGTTTAGTCAAGTCATGGGATTTGGGCCTTTTTTATCCATATTGGAACCGAGAGATCTGTTTAACCCATCAAAAGGGATTTTTTTTCTCAATATTTTCTAGATGGGAGTCCCCTAATGCATAATCTAAGGGATATCGGTGTTATTTCCTCCCTTTATAACGCAATTTTCTGGGAATAACGTTTTTAGGGTTCATATTGCTGCTTTTCCCCACTTTTGGCTAACATAATGGATCATATTTTTGTTGTTGCATCATTCATTTTATGGCTATGTGTTTCTAACACATTATATGAGTTAATTTCTTGCTGCTATTCCAGAATTGTGTTTAAGTATTGATGCATCCCCATTTTGGGATATTACATTGAGCTCCCTATAATCCGAATACATGCGCCACGATCCATTCAACGTATGCACCAATACTACTGGGGCAGAAAAAGAAGTTTGACTAGGTTGAATTATACCAAACTCTAGCATTTCTGCAATCATGCATTCATTTTTTCTCTTTTAGACATAAGGATTTCTGTAAGGCCTAATGTTTGGAGGAACACTTCCTGGTATCAAATGAATAGCATGATCATGATCACAAATAGGTGGGAGTCCTTTGGGAGTTTCAAACACCTTAGAATGATTGTCCAAGACTATTTGGAGATATGGATAAATAGATGATTTTGATGTTGGAAATTCAAGTGAGCATAATTGTGCAATGACGCCTCATTGTTCTTTCTTCAGAAGCTTTGGCATGAAATTAGAGTTTATTATATTTCCCGGCTTCCCTCTGATACCTTTTAATTCAACTTCATTTCCTTCCAAAAAAAAAATTCAAGAAAAGTTCTTGAAAATTAAAAGCAACCATACCCAAAGATGGTAACCATTGTACTCGTAGTACAACATCAACACCATCCATTGGAATGGAAAGCATTGGACTATTCAATACATATTCCCCCATGGTTAGCTTGATATTATGGCACTTTCCAAAGAAACTTATAGTTCCTCCATTTACCACCATCACTTGACACTCTGGCACTGGGTATAGGAAGCAATGCAATTCCTTGGCTACTTTACAATGAATAAAATTATGGGTACTACCCGAATCAATGAGCACTATTAAATTTATATTCTTGATATGTCCTTACATATTGAGAGTTTGAGGAGTGGCAATTCCTACCAATGCATTACAAGATATGGTCAGATTCATTTATTCTTCCTCTAAGGTTGGTTCCTGGTGTATATCCTCTTCTTTTGAAGTTTCTTGTTCCTTTTCTTCATCCTCTTCACAATCTATGTAAAATAATTTATTCTCAGTACACTTATGGCCTTTAGTGTATTTTCTATCACAACTATAGACAAGCCCTTTTGCTATTTTTTCTTCCAATTTTTGTGGTGTCAACCTTGTGGGTTGTGGAAGTCTAGGAGTAGCAACACTTCCATGTTTATAGTTGTGAGTGGTAGCCTTCCTTATCGCCATAATTTTTCTTTCAATTTTTCTTACCAACCTTAATGCCTTCTCCAATGGTTCAAGTTCCCAAAGATGAACCTCATATTAGATGTTATCCTTTAGAGTCCCTATGAAGACATCAATCCTATGTTCTTCTGGAATATTATGTACCCTTATATTCAATTTTTGGAAGTTCTCAATGTGTTCCATCATTGAACCCTTTTGTTTGAGATTTATCAATTGGCTAAAGAAGGTGTTTCCCTTTGTATCCTCATAATGTGTTATCATTTCCTCCGTAAAAATTTACCAAGTGACAAATGGTTTATGAGAAAAAATTCATCGATACCATAAAAATTGATTTTGTTCTAAATACAAAGTTGTAATGCGTACCTTTTGTGTGTTTTGCGTATTATGGAGCTCAAAGTATTGCTTCATTTTTAGTATCCAAGTTATTCGATCCTTGCCATCAAACTTCCTGGTATCTATATTTGGAATATGGTGGGTCTTAAATCAAACATTAAATTCTATGAAATCATGATTAACATTTATTTTGTTCTCATCTTGTATTTCCTCTACTAATTTTTCGTCATTAGGAATCCTTTCTTGTAGCAACTTTTCCAAACCTTCCATGTATTTATTCAAATCTTCCATGTTGCCTTATATACCATCCATATTAGCTTCCATGACATTCTTCAAACCATCCATCTTATCTTACACACCTTTCTTCAAACCATCCATCTTAGCTTCCACGCCTTTCTTCAAACCATCTATCCTAGCTTCCATGTTGCCTTCTATACCATCCATATTAGCTTCCACAACTTTCTTAAAACCATCCATATTAGCTTCCATGCCTTTATTCAAACCATCCATATTAGCTTTCATTTCTTTTTTTTTTACTCTTTGCGAGAGCGAAATTTGTTGCAATTGGTCTTGTAATTTTGATATATCATGTTGCACTTCTTCCTCTTCATGAGTCATAGTAGAGCCTTTTGAGGACTTAATGGATGTTGAATTAATTTTAGGGGCCATTTTTTAACCCAATATTGATATATATACTTCAATATGCCCGTGGAATCACTTCAAACTTATTTTTCAAACAAGACTTATGCTATTTTTTAAAAAATACACACCTTTTGCTTGTTTTCGAGGAGCTCGATATTGAAACTGTTGTATCTCTATGATTTCGAATCCCAGAGATTTTATCTTCGGTCATTTATTATTCCTCTGGATCTTCTTTCCAATGCCACATGTATGACCTGATTTGGATTCTTCAAGACAAAGCTATGCCCATTCTCCCACAATGACCTAATTATGGACTAGTTCAGTAGAGCAAACTTGTACGACATGCCACATGTCACTATTTTCTTCTTCAACTCTGAAATCGATACATAGGAAGCTATAGTCGGTTTAATTTTGGTCACTTTTTATAGAATTCCAATCTGATGCTTAGAGAGAGATTTATGACGATTTTCTGAAGGTCACCTCTTTGAGATGAAATTCAGGAGCCTACAAAAACCCTAACTTCCACATATCATATATCTGAAAATATTGTGAACCAGGATCTGAAATTTTTACATGAAGTTCATCAGGATTTCTTCACAAATGGGTTTTTTTTAGCTTCTGAATCTTTGTGTATTTTTTTTTCATATAGAAAATGCCACGATGACCTATTTGAAGCAATGAAACCCTAGAATCCAAAGCTCTTATACCAAATGTTATGAAACTAGCACACAAAATAGAAGTAAAGATATATCAACGACTTATAAATCAGCCACTTCGAGGGGGAAACCTCCTTTACATTACATAAATGAACAATTCTTGAATGACACAAATGACAAAACTTCATTTCTATATATAGGAGTCCATGGGGTCACAATATAATCCTAGTCGACCTAACTTATAATAATGTAAGGACACAACAATAACAATAGTGCACTATTATGGGGCACAATAATAACAATATGGGGACTACATGGGTAAAACAATAACAATAAGGGGTCTACACTAATAATAATAAGGGATTACACTAGTAATATATGGACATAACAATACAACATATAATAGAGGTTAAATTAGATGTAGCACTAGTGAAAATAAAACCATATTGATATCCTCACCACCATAAAATTGAAATAAAGAGATTAATTCAAGACCTGTTAAGGTGTGGAGTTATCATAACGAGAAAAATCCCATATGAAACCCTAGTAGTTTTGGTTCATAAAAAAATATGGATCCTTTAGACTATGCATATATTATCAAGGCCTAAACAAAATAACTATAGAAAATGTTATGAAACCAGCTCCAAAATAGAAGAAAAGAGAGATCAACGCCTTAGAAATCAGCCACTTCGAGGGGGAAACCTCCAATACATTACATAAATGAATAATTCTTGGATGATACAAATTACCAAAACCTCCTTCTATATATAGGAGTCCATGGGCCCACAATATAATCCTAGACGACCTAACAATAACAATGTAAGGGCACAATAATAACAATATTTGGGTTACAAGGGTACAACAATAAAAATAAGGGGGCTACAATAATAACAATAAGGGACTAAACTAGTAATATAGGGACCTAACATGCCCCTCCTTCAAAAAAGTGTTGTCCTCAACGCTTGAGTAGATCTAGGTGCTTCTGTATAAAATTCTCATCCTCCCATGTAGAATCTTCAATGGGTAAGTTCTTCCACTTGATGAGATACTTTGGAATTGATCAATTTCGTAGCTGTCAAGTTCTTGTTTCCATGACCGCTCCAGGTTTCAATATGATTTTTCCTTCCTCATCAATTTATGGCAATATTGTTTGAACTGGAATATTTTCACCTATAACCTTCTTTAAGCATGAAACATGGAAAACTAGATGCACTTACGAAGAAGCAGGAAGCTCCAATTTGTATGCCATAGTACCAATGTATTGTAACACCTTGTAAGGACCATAGTAATTTGGTGATAATTTATTATCCTTCTTAGCTTTCTTGAGGGACATTTGTTTGTATGGTTGTAGCCATAAAAATACCCAGTCTCCTACATCAAAACTTCTCTCGCTACGATGTTGATTTTCCTGTTGTTTCATTCGATTTTGTACAAAATTTAGGTTATCCTTTAAGATTTGGAGAACTTCTTGTTGATGCTCGATGCAGTCTTCCACTGCTTGAACCTTAGAATTTTCTCTTAAAGATGATGTGATGGACGGTGGATGATATCCATAAAGTTCCATAAATGGAGTCATATTTGCTGCATTATGGAAGGAAGTGTTATACCACCATTCAACAAGAGGTAACCACTTGACCCACTGTGTTTTTTTATCAGATACAAAAAAACTAAGATATCCTTCCAAACATTTATTTAGTGTCTCAGTTTGACCATCGGGTTGAGGATGATAAGATGAGCTATGAGATAATTGAGTACCCAAACAAGAAAATTACTCCGTCCAAAAATTTCCAGTAAAAATGGGATCTATATCACTCACAATAACCTTTGGGTTTCCATGTAGCTTTTGAATTGTTTCCATAAATGTAGTAGCAAATTGTACTTGCTTTAAATGGATAAGATAATGCACAAAAGTGTGCATACTTGGTAAGTCTATCAACTACCACGATGATGACACTCTTTCCTTTGGACTTAGGTAAACCTGTGATAAAATCCATTGAAATATCCTCCCAATGTTGACTTGGAATGGATAAAGGTTGTAGAAGACCCGGGGTCTTAATTGTCTCAACTTTATTTTCCTAGCAAACCAAACATTCCGCCACAAACTTTTGAATATCAGATTTAAGACCAGCCCAAAAAAAATATTTCTTAACCTTGTGGTATGTTTTTAAAAATATTGAGTGTCCTCCTAAAGGAGAAGTGTGCAATTCCAAAAGAATATTTTGTTTTAGTTGGGAATTCTTACAAAGATATAAGAGTTCTTTGTACCATAAGGAATCATTTTTCCAACTAAATGTATCAGATGTACTAGGATCTTGCTGCAACTTTTGAATGAGGGTCCACACTTCTTTGTCCTTCTTCCATTCATCCCTTGCTCCGGTTATCCAATCTGGTTGGATAATAGAAATGGCACAAAGAAATGCTTCCACCTCTTCATTCTTTCTTGAGAGTGCATCTGCAACAACATTTAGGTTCCCTTTTTTGTAGATTATTTCAAAGTCATAACCCAACATCTTTGTGAAACATTTTTTCTTCTCTTCTGAAGATAGTCTTTGCTCCAAAAAGTGTTTAAGACAATCATGATCAGTTTTTACCTTGAAGTGTCTTCCAATTAGGTAATGTCGCCATTTCTTTAGTGCAGGTAGTATTGCTAACATTTCCTTCTCATAAATAGCTTTATATAAATAATTTCCTTTGACTGGACGACTTTAAAAAGTAATGGGTTTTCCTTCTTGCATTAAAACAACACCAATTCCATTTCCTGAGGAATCACATTCCACAATAAAGGTTTTTGTGAAGTCTGGCATAGCTAAGACCGGTGCTAGGCACATTTCCTCTTTAAGATGATCGAAGGCCTTAGTTGCTTCAAGAGTCCATGAAATGCATCTTTCTTCAAAAATGTTGTTAAAGGTGCTCCTATTCTCCCATAATTCTTAAAAAACTTGCGATAATACCCTATTAACCTGAGAAATCCTCGCAACTGTTTTATGGTTGTGGGGACCTTCCATTCCTTAATGGCTTTAATTTTGTTAGTGTCTACCTTAACACCCTCATGAGATACAATATGACCCAGATATTCCACCTCTTGTACTCCAAAGAAACATATAGATGTTTTTGCATATAATTGTTTCTCCTGCAATAGTTTGAGCACCCTATCAACATGTTGAACATGATCCTTCCAATACCTGTTATAGATTATTATATCATCAAAATAATACTAGCAAAAATTTTCTAAGGAAGGGTTTGAAAATGGAATTCATCAACCCTTTAAATGTAGAAGGTGCATTGGTAAGGCCAAAAGGCATGACCAAAAATTCATAATGACCCTCATGAGTTCGAAATATTGTTTTAGGAATATCTTTAGTCTTCATTCTAATTTTATGATATCTTAAACAAAGATCCAAATTGGTAAAATAAATTGCTCAATGTAATTCATCCAATAATTCATCAATCACGGGAATGGGAAATTTATCTTTAATGGTGAGCTTATTGAGCTCCCTATAATCCGGAAACATGCACCATGATCTAACCTTCTTGTGCACCAATACTACTGGAGCAAAGAAAGAACTTTGATTAGGTTGAATTATACCAGCCTCTAACATTTATGCAATCATACATTCAATTTCGCTCTTTTGGACATAAGGATATCTATAAGGCATGATGTTTGGATGAACACTTCCTGGAATCAAATGAATAGCATGATCATGATCACAAATGGGTGGGAGCCCTTTGGGAGTTTCAAAAACCTTGGAATGATTGTCCAAGACATTTTGGAGATCTGCAGAAATAGATGATTTTGATGTTGGAACTTCTAACGAGAATAATTGTGCAATTACGCCTCGTTGTTCTTTCTTCAGAAGCTTTGTCATTACATTATAGCTTATTATCTTTCCCGGCTTCCCTGCGATATCCTGTAAGTCGACTTCCTTTCCTTCTAAAAAAAAATTCAAGAAAAGTTCTTGAAAATTAAAAGCTACCATCCCCAAATATTGTAACCATTGTAATCCTAGTACAACATCATCACCTCCCATAGGAATGGAAAGCATTGTAATATTCAATACATGTTCCCCCATGGTTAGCTTGATATTATGGCATTTTCCACAAAAAATTATAGTTACTCCATTTTCAACCATCACTTGACATTCTGGTTCTGGGTATAGGAAACAATTTGATTTCTTGGCTACCTTACAATGAATAAATTATGGGTATTACCCGAATCAATCAACACTATTACCTCTTTCTTCTTGATATGTCCTTCTATCTTGAGAGTTTGAGGAGAAGTAATTCCTGCCAATGAATTACACGATATGGTCGGGCTCATTTATTCCTCTTCTAGGGTTGGTTCCTAGTGTATATCCTCTTCTTTTGAAGATTCTTGTTCATTTTCCTCTTCCTCTTCACAATCTATGTAAAATAATTTCTTCTCATCACACTTATGACATTTAGTGTATTTTCTATCACAACTGTAGCAAATCCCTTTTGCTTTTTTTTCTTCCAATTGTTGTGGTGTCAACCTTGTAGGTTGTGAAAGTATAGGAGTAGCAACACTTCCATCTTTATATATGTGAGTGGTAGGCTTCCTTGTTGCCATAATTTTACATTCAATTTTTCTTTCCAACCTGAATTCCTTTTCCAATGAATCAGGTTCCCAAACACGAATTTCATGTTGGATGTTATCCTTTAAAGTCCTTATGAAGAAATCAATCTGGTGTTCCTCTGGAATATCAGTTACCCTTATATTCAATTTCTTGAAGTCCTCAATGTGCTCCACCACTGAACCCTTTTTTTTTAGATTTATCAATTAGCTAAAGAAGGTGTTGCTTTTTGTATCCTCATAATGTGCTATCATTTCCTCTGTAAAAATTGACCAAGTGACAATTTTTTTATGGGAGCAAAGCCATCGATACCATACAAATGTATTTTTTTCTAAATGTAAAGTTGCAATGTGTACCTTTTGTGTGTTTTTCACATTATTGAGATCAAAATATTGCTCCATTTGTAGTGTCCATGTTACGGGATCCTTGCAATCAAACTTCCTCATATCCATTTTTGGAATATAGTGGTTCTTCCATCCAACATTAGAGTTTATGAAATCACGATTAACATTTATTTTGTTCTCATCATGAGTTTCCTCTACTATCTTTTCACCATTATGAAACATTTATTGTATCAACTTTGCCAAATCATTCTTCATGTTTTCCATGTTGTCTTTCATTTTTTCATCGATCTTAGCTTCCATGCCCACTTCCATGCCATCCATATTAGCTTCCAAACCATTCATCTTAGCTTCCATGCCTTTCTTCAAACCATCCATCTTAGTTTCCATGTCTTTCTTCAAAACTTCCATTTCATTTTTTGTTGCTCTTTGTGATAGCGAAATTTGGTCCACTTGCTCTTGTAATTTTGATATCTCATGTTGTGTTTCTTCATCTTCATGAGTCATAGTAGAGACTTCTGAAGGCTTAATGGGTGTTGAATTATTTTTAGGGGAAATTTTAGAACCCAATACTGATATCTATTCTTCAATATTCCCTTGGAATAAATTCAAACTAATTTTTTTTCAAACGAGACTTATGTAATTCGAAAAAAATACACACATTGTTCTTGATTTTGAGGAGCTTGATACTGAAACTAAATTATCTATGTGATTTTGGATCTTAAATATTTGAAATTTAGCCCTGAGGTAGCCCTCTAAATCTTCTTTCTAATGCCACAGTTCTGACCTGATTTTGGATTCTTCAAGACAAAGTTATGCCCAATCTCCCACAATGACCTAATTATGGACTGGTTCAATAGAGTGAACTTGTATGACTTTCCACATGTCATTGTTTCCACCTTCAGCTCTGAAATTGATAGAATGAAAACTAAATTCAGTGTACTTGCAGCCACGTTTTACAGAATCTCAATCCGACGCTCAGAGAGAGAGTTATGACATTTTTCCCACTGTCACCTCTTTGAGATGAAATTCAGGAGCCTGAAACAATCCTAACTTCCACAGCTCACATCTCCAAAAATATTGTGAACCAAGATCTGAAATTTGTACAGGAGGTTCCTCAGGATTTCCGCTTTGCACTGTAAAAATTTCAGCTTCTGGAACTTCGTGTACGAAAATTTATAGTGCAAATTCCATGATGACCTGATTTAGTTAAAATTCGGGAGCCTGAAAAAACCCTAACTTCCCCAGATCATATCTCCGAAAATATTGCAAACCAAGATCTGATGTTTTTATGGGAGGTTCCTTAGTATTTCGGCTTTTCTTTGTACAAATTGAAGCTTCTGACCCTTCGTAGAAAAAAATGTATTGTGAAAATTCCACGATGACCTGTTTGGAGCAGTGAAACCCTAGAATCCAAAGCTCTGATACCAAATGTTATGAAACCAGCTCCAAAAATAGAAGAAAAGAGAGATAAATGCCTTAGAAATCAGCCACTTTGAGGGGGAAACCTCTAGTACATTACACAAATGAATAATTCTTGGATGATACAAATGAACAAAACCTCCTTCTATATATAGGAGCCCATGGGCCCACAATATAATCCTAGTCGACCTAACAATAGCAATGTAAGGGCACAATAATAACAATATTGGGTTACATGGGTACAACAATAACAATAAGGGGGCTACACTAATAACAATCAGGGACTAAACTAGTAATATAGGGACCTAACAGAAGACAAGTTTCCTTTCCCATTTATAGATGAAATGTTGGATGAACTCCATGGAGTAAAATATTCCTCAAAGTTAGATGTAAGGGTATTATCAAATCCAAATATTATTAGAAGGTGTTCCAAATATTTCTTTTAGAATGCATGAGGGTCATTATGAATTCAAAGTGATGTCATTTGGGTTAACCAACACCCTTTACATCTTTCAGGAAACCATGAATGCACTCTTTAAATCCTACATAAGAAATTGTGTTCTACTCTTTTTTTAGGATATATTTATCTATTGCAAGACATGGAAGGAGCATCTTAAGCATTTGGAGTAAGTACTTCCCTCTTAGAAGAAAATTAGTTCTATGCAAAAAAAATATAATTTAATTTTGTTAAGGAAGAAGTTGAATATCTGGGCCACATCATATCCAATGAATGAGTTAGGATGGATTCCAGTAAAATAAAGTAATCGTGGAATGGAAAAAACCAAATAACAAATCGAAACTAAGAGGATTCATAGGTTTAACATGGCATTACAGAAGGTTCATTAAAAGCTATGTTGATTTAATAACACCCCGATCAAATTTGTTGAAGAAAATCTCCTTCCAATGGGGTATCCAAGCAAATGAATGTTTTGAGACACTAAAGAGAGTAATGTCTTCTACACCTGTGTTAGCAACATCATATTTCACAAAACCATTTGTGGTAGAATGTGATTCTTAAGGAGTCGAGATAATTGTATTATTAATATAGAACGACCACTCGATAACTTCTGAAAGTCGAAAACTCAAAAAAAGAGAAACCTTAAAGTTTACATATGATAAAGAGATGCTTGTCATTATCCATGCATTATCCAAATGGATGCGACAATACCTCTTGGGAAGTAAATTATCAATATGTATAGATCAAAATAGCCTTCAATTCTTATTGCAACAAAAGACATTATCCACCAAACAACAAAAATGGATGGAGAAACTTTCCACTTTTGATATCGAAATGTTACAAAAAAGGGGAAGGACAAATGTAGTTGCAAATGCATTATCACAAAAAAATGATGAAACAACTTGTGTAACAATAGTGGTGATTCCTGACTAGTTGGGTGAAATTTAAGTTGAATATGCCAAATATCCTAAATATTACTCCCTAATCAATAACTTTGACCAAATTCCAAAATTCAAATGGAAAAATGGCATCTTATGATACACAGAAAAAATCTACCTAAGTCCTTGTCCAAGGTTTAAACATATAGTGTTATATAAATCACATAGTTCTCCAACAATAGGACATGTTTGATTTTTAAAAACATACGACAATGCAACACAATCATTATATTGGAAGGGGATGAGCAAACATATTCAAAAATTTGCCGCTAAATATGACACATATCAAAGGCATAAGAATGAGAATATTTTGACACTAGGATTACTTCACCCTTTACACATCCCTAATATTAAATGGGAAGAAATTTAAATGGAATTCATTAAAGGATTATTCATGTCTGATGGAAAATATAATATTTTTGTCATGGTCGAAAAACTAACTAAACATGCACATTTTGTGAAAATAAAGAAAAACAAATTCAACAAAAAAAATTGTCGATATCTTCTTTAAGAAAATCTATAAATTGCATGGTTTTTTGAAGGTCATTGTTAGTGATAGGAGCCCAAAATTTAAAGGGATATTTTATAAATAATTTTGCAAACAAACAAAAATATCCCTTAATATGAGTTCAACTTACCATCCACGGATAGAGATGGCCAAACAAAAATTGTAAGTAAATGTTTGGAAAATTACCTTTTTCTTTTTCTAATAGATAAGTAGATAAAGTGGTCCCAATGGTTGAATTTAGCTGAATGGTGGTATAATTCTACCTACCACATTATATCATAATCTAGTTTCAAAGTAAATGTTTCAATGGTCTCAATTTTTCAAAAAAAATCTAGTTGTGCTAGCAATTAATTTGTCAGCGCTAGTTCAGAAAATTTGAAATGATGGCACTAAAAAATAAAATGTCAACAAATATTTAAATTTGCTAAAAGGCATGGCTACCAAATTAAAAGACTACAATGATTTATATCATTTCAAATGATTCATGTGAAGCAGTTACACCAATTTTTGTGAGGTTGTGTGAATAATCTAGTGGATTGGAATGTTGCGCTATCCTCATGAAAACATGGTTATGACATAAATGTTCCTAATATAATATTAAGTCAAAAGAAATGTAGTTGATTTTTGTTGAATTTTCAGTCTTCAAAATATTTATTGGTGCCATAATTTGGTTACGAATGGTAATGATCCCTTTTTAAATTCCAAAATTAAATCGATGAGATGACAACTCTAGTAAACTGAAGTGTGATATCTATGAGAAGAATAGTCAATTTCCAAGTTTCAATAATGAAAGGAAAGAAATGGAGAAGAGGGGAAAACAGGTTTTACAAAGTGAAAATAATTCTGGAGAAATTCCAGTTGTATATTTTCATTTTCAATCTTCCCAAACTGACAAAACTCTATTTTTTCTTGTAAAAGAAAATAAATTCAGGAACGATTTCTGAACATATGGAAATCAATTTTTTTTTTAAAAAGAGGTTTTTGTTCAAAATGGAACCATTAACAAAAACCTCTCTTAGAGTTTACACACTATCATAGTTTTGGATATTCGAATGGCTCTTTGAAGCCCATTTTTTAGGAATTCGCCAAGAAAAAGCTCATGGACAATTTTTGATGAGCCACCTCATTAATTCGACTTGAGCATAAAATCAACAACTAGCACTAGTTGAGTATATCTTGGTCATTAAGAGAGGTAGATCCAAATTATCAGGCACAAAATCAAATCATGAAGTGAAGATTTTGATCCATATTTTAAGGCAGCAAGTAGAGCACTATTGGCTAATGACAACTATGAGCATTTTTTAATCCAAGTAGATTTGACCAACATTCTTCAAAAACACAACTATTTGAGGCCTTTTGCAACCATTTCTAACTATAGTTTTAGTTATTTTTTATTTGAATTTGTTAAAAGTTCGAGAAATTATTTTTATTTTTTAAAAATATATTTACACTTAGAAAAATAATTAGAGGAAATTTCAACCTAAAAGTACCCATGAAACTTCACATAATTTCCATGTCAAAATATGTAAACCAATCAAAAACCTTTAAATTAAAAACGAGTTGCATGTAAATATTTTGGAGGGGAAAGAAGAAAAACTACTTTTTTTAATTGTATTTTTAGCTTACTCCTTATAGGTTTACCCAAATTTCAAGTGTACACTTGTTGGATGCATAATTAAATTTCACATCCAACGAGTACCTAGTATGCATAATTTTAAGAAGACCCGCATTGATAAAAAATGAAGATACATTAAAAGAGCATGTTGAACATGTTTTTTTAATGTATCTTCAATTTTTGTCAATGTGGGTCTTCTCAAAAGTATGCATAATGAGAACTTGTTGGATGTGGAATTCAATTTTGCATCCAACGAGTGTATACACTTGAAATTTGGGTAAACCTATAAGAAGATCAACCAAAAATACAAGTAAAAAACGTATTTTTCTTCTTTTTTGTCCAAAATTCATAACTCTTGTTTTATTATTTTAACTATTATTTTATTATTTTACCTTAGGAGGCCACTTTTAGGCTGAAATTTTCTCTAATGGCCTTGTAATTTTCCTTTAAATTCCACAAACTGTAGGAGATCAGGCCTAGATTCTTATCAACCTTGAGTACATTCAAACCAGCATTCCATAAAACCTTGCAGTTATTTTCCAAATTATTGAATTCCTGGTTAGACAAGAAATGGGAGAGCATATCCAATTTTAAAGGAAAGGAATCAGAAAACCGTTGTCACACCTGAGATAGAAAGAAAAAATATTAATAGTCAAAGACACAAGTGGTAACATTTCAAGTTCATCGATAGCTGGTGAAAATAAATTGATAAAAATAATTTTGTTTTGAATTTTGAGGCATAAGATTAGCTATAGTTCTAGATTCAAAGGGCATTTACTTTAGTTTCCTCGGGCTTCTTGCAAATTGTTCAAGATTATTTTATTTTAATTATGTTGATATAGTTTTTTTTCTGAGATATTAGAAATAGATTAAGAATTGTATTTCCTATAAATTCATCAGTTTGTAAGTAACAAGGGTTGGAATTTTTTGCAGAAACTGTGTGTATTTTGTATACCTTTGATATTAATAAATAAAATTGAACAATGTTACTTGTAAAATTTGCAGAGATTCATGTGTGATAAGTTTCATGTTAGTGTTTCTAGTGTATATCTTTTCTTCTAAGCCATAAATTTGATACATAAGTCTTCTGTGTTTGGAAATAAGTGATTAAATTCGAACTCTTTCTGAAAGTTCAGATTTACATTTTCCAAATTACTCATATGTTTTCAAATTAAATTTCACTTACGAAAATCATATGAATTCTTTATTTTTTATGTTTATTCCTCGCTATCTTCTATCATAACTTGATGATGATTTGTCTAAGAGAGCTAAAGTTATCTTTCTTCTATTAAACTTGTTCATAGAGCCTGTAACTAGCATATTTTATATAAAATATTCCATGCCTAATGGTCCCTGTCATCTTCCTTCCAAACAAATTTCA
Source organism: Pinus albicaulis (assembly GCA_034641835.2). NCBI lineage: Eukaryota > Viridiplantae > Streptophyta > Pinopsida > Pinales > Pinaceae > Pinus > Pinus albicaulis. The sequence goes on along the minus strand of CM076582.1, from coordinate 660,795,964 downwards.
TGTGTTACCAACTATATCTAGCCAATGAGCTAAATTACCTAATGTTGGGTGACAATGAGTAGTATAGTTTTAAGGAGAGATCCCTCTCTAGATTCAAGGGGCCAACTTTCAGTCAAAAGTGGTTAGAGGTTACCTTAGTTTTTTCCTTCTATATTAGGGGATTTTTCTAAGTGATAACACCACACATCCACCAAAATGAATCCCTTCTAGGTCCTATATGTGTATGAACCACCAAAGTGGAATTAATTGGAACTAACTGATGTTAAGGTCCAAGTAGTCAATAATAAAATTTATCAAAAGAAAAATATCATCAAAATATTAAAAGAAAATTTAGCAACAACTCAAAATATAATAAAACAACAAGAAGGTTGACATATAATAGAGAGGAAGTTTGAAGAAGGAAATTGGGTGTTTGTAAGACTCCAACCTTATAAAGAATTATCCCTTAAACAGCAAGGGAAAAACAATTTGGCTCTTAAATTCTATGGGAATTTTCAAATTTCAAAAAAAAAAAAAGCAAAGAAACCTATGAATTAAAATTACCAAATAATTATCACATCCATAATGTCTCCTATGTGTCATGATTCAAGAGGGTGTTGGGAAAATTCCAACTTGTTCAAAAAAAAATTCCAGAATTTAACAATGAAGGAAGATTTATTCTAGAAATAGAAGATATCTTGGCCACCTAGGAAAAAGTGTTACATTCTAGAGCCATCAAAGAATGCCTTATCAAATGAAAAAACCTTTTAGAATAAGACTCATTGTGGGAGACATAAAGTTTTCGCCAAAAATTCATGTCATTGCCTTTTCCTTGAGAACAAATCAATTTTTTTAAAGGGGGTGGAAATGTAACAAACATAATTAGTTAGGAAATATATGGACATTATCTATTCTAAGGGACACAACTCTTCATGTAAACTAGACACCCACCTAGTGTTTATATAGGGGGGCCTCCATTATAATTTATTATCCATTTTTCAATTCATTAACAAAATATATATTTACACCGAAGGTGTGGTCTATATTGGAATAGGGCTTGAGGAATTTACATTTCCAGTAAAATGAATGGTTGATGTTAATTTTTCACTATGTTATGCTATATCAGTTATTGTAGCCCAATTCAATTCTTCAATAAAAAATTTCAGTAGCAATTAATACTTCCAATAAAATTTAGTAACCGAAGATAGAACAATAAATGCAATGACAATAGGAGACAATCAACATATCAACAAGAGACATTGATCTGGTCAAAGACTAGGGGAAAACTGTTGGGCCAGAATTGTAATCTACGGATAAATTATGCTTCCCTAGACAGGTGCTAGTCTAGAACAACAGGTGAAAGACTATACTACCATTTCTCCTAACTTAGAATAGATACACAGGGAGGATTGGAGGCTTAATTGTTCAGTCGCTTCCAAATGACTCCTTTTGTTGCTTCCACTACAGCTTCAAATTCAAGCGGTTTGTGAGCTGAATGCTTCCTGCAAGAAAGAAAACTGAAACAGTAGAAGATGCAATAATATAGATATCTATTCAACCAAGTTAGCTAAATCAGTAAAGCATAAACTACATTCATCAACCAAGATCTTACAATATGGAAAATCAAAGTTAACATAGATGCATGTAGGGAAAAATAAGAAGTACTCTTTATTGATGATAGAAGGAGAGGTTACAACCTAGTGACTGATTTGAAGTGACCTTCCAGCATAGTTCCCAAGTCTCATCACAGCATAAATCTCTCCAACAGCAGCTCCACAAATCAAACTCTCAATTGAAAATTCTCCAGCATTTCTCTACTCAAATTATTCCTTCCCAAACAGGTAGATCTGTGTTCAATTTCTAGATGAACTGTACATTGTTTTTCAATCAATAGATTTCCAAAAATAGGCAAGACATGTTTCCATTCATGTAGATGTCAAATGGACACTTGGATCCAAAGCTTGACACATGTGAACTCTTCTAGAAGGCACTGGCCAAGTGGAGATTCCGGAACAATGAGAATTTCACTCCCAATGTGACCAACGCACCTTTGAATGTCGGGAAGTGCTTTGCAGAGCAACCTTGCATGGGGCTACCTGCATATGCAACACACTTAGGCCCCTTAGAGCCTGCGTTGGTGAGCTCTCATATGTTATACAATAAGCTTCAAACCATGGAAACCTTTGCTTGATGAAAGTATTGTTTGATTTGTCTTGTTTTCTGTCTTAGAACATATAGCAACTGAAATGATAGGGAATTATATACCCTTAATCATCGGTCCTGGAGATGATTCCCAGTTAACCAGGTCATTGGGAATGGTGCCCAAATTGACCTATAACAATTTCCCCCTAAAGCATGAGATCCAAATAATAAGAACATTTGATTGAGATGCTTTACACTGTGATGAGCCTGGAAACGAAGCGGAATGGTCACCTGCATCAATCTTACAATACATTACATCATGATATATCCTCTATTTATCATAATTTCTGAGGGTAGGCATTCCCATAGTTAGCGCATAAACAATCTAATAACATGTACATAATTTAGAAAGTCGTCTACATTGGAATGTTGCCCAGATGCAGATATGCCTACAGATATAGGCCCATGTTTGGATGACAATTTGTATGTAAGGTCACCATACAGATGATGTGTACAAAAATCCTGAAATCGCAGCCCAGGTGACTGAAACTAGATTCGAGGTATTCTTATCTCATTCACTTGATCATTCGGGTACAAGTCTAGCCATGCGAATATATGATTTGTAGTCGAACATGTAAAGACATCATTTGATTACCAGCGAATAATGTGAGTTGTTAACAAACGCGAGAGAACCGCCATTAATGTCAATGGCCCTCAAGGTACTGCAGTACATTTCGTAAGGCATGAATAGATGATTTGATGTCGAACACCAAACAAAATCTTTCAGTCAAAAGTCCAGAAGCGAGGATCTTGTCGATGTTGTAACAAGCCTCATGGTACTGGAATCTGATGTTTCTAAGTGAACTTCCTGGATATTGATTTGTTGTCAACAGGAAGTCACCTTATTGCAAAACTGGAGTTACTGATTTCGGAGACAAGGGTATGACTTGATATAGAAATTTTGAGGGATGACAGTCATGAAAATGAAGGTTTACGAGTATTGCAGATGGATGAGTTTTTAATCACTGGATTACTTCTCTTGAACATATCAGCGACACTGTGATAAGTTGGTAGCCTTGACCCAAAATTGAAGCTAAGGTACGATGAACCATAGGTGTGAATGAACCGTCAAGATGATTACCCAACTCAAACAGTCACGGACATGGAGTGAAAGAAGTGTCATGTTCAAGAGCGACTTGCTACCAAAAAGAAACTTTTCTTACTTTTCCCAAATTTTCCTCGGTCATTTGTCGACCAATACCTCTTTATTTTTTAACAAGCTTGAGGAGGATAACATTTTCTTGATCTATAATCCAACCCTTAGGGCGAATAAAGTATCGCTATTCAATAATTTAACGAGTCCAACGATGAATGAAACTCGATTCTTGCCATGATTGACAAGCCCATCGCTATTTTATGTTTTAACGAGCTTAACGACAGTGATAGCCTGGTCCTTTTTCATATTTAGAGAGTCTGAAAAAGAGGACGAAAGAGAACTCCAAAAGTAATTTTTCATAAATTTGTCTCTCAGATCTGAAAAAATGTAAAATAATATCTGAAAGAACCTCTTTGGTCATGTTTAACCAAAGTATTCCTTTTTTGTAAATAATCCATCTCAGTCCGGAAAAGGGTTAAACTTATACCGAGTATATATCAATTCATTTACTTTAACGAGCTCGAAATGACAAGTGCTCGGAAATATTTTCACATTATCAGAGTCTGAAAAGAGATGAAAGAAGACTCCAGGAGTTCCTTTTTCGCTGTTATCGAAGCTCGAAAAAGAGATAAAAGTACGCTTCATATCCTTTTTCGTTTTTAACAAAGCTCGAAAAATAAGGAGAAAAAGTATGCTTTGTGGTCAAGTCTCTCTTTGAAATAAATTTGCACGACTAATATGTTCGTCAGTTGTATTTCCTGTTCAGAATAACATCAAATGGATTAAAAAATACATGTTTCATGATAAAAACATAATATTTCTATAGTCATAGAAATAAATTTAACTTTCAATCAATTAAATGACTATATAAAGTAGTTTCACTATTCATTTTTACCATTCAATAGTTACCATTTTCATTTTGGAGCTCTGAACCTGATTTTGCCCCCGAACTTTAGTCGTTGATTGCAGTCGTTTCTGTGGATAGATTTCGTCACTGTTTGATCCAGGTTAGTAGCATGAACCTCCTCTTTCTTTCAGTATTCATTTCATTCCCATTCCTTGCAAATTTTTAGGGTTTTAAGGCCCATAGGGTAAATTCTACCCAAATTGAGGGCAACGCACCCATGAACATCGAAATTTGCATTGCATAGCAAGTACAATGAAGGGTACCTTCATATGCAATGCACTGTCTCAACTCAGGGAGTGTGTTGGGCACAGTTCAAGTTTTTGATTTTCTTGTTGTGTCCAAAATTTGCCTAGTTTTTTGCAATGAATGGTATCTAATGGATCTTATGGTTGATTTTCAGGTTTCTATCGGATAATAATGACGATTACATGGAGAGAAAGAGAACATGAAGAACAAGATATGATTGCCTTGAATGATCTGGGTACTTTAAGAGCCTTAAGAGATTACGGACTACTTAAGTACTTTAAATTGTCGGGAATGAGGAAACAAATAGAACTCCTAGAGTTCCTTGTTTGAGCATGGGATCCGGCGACAGAGGCATTTCACATAAGAAATCAAGTGTTGTCCATAACAGTTGAGGATGTGCATTTTCTCACAGGTTTGTTGAGGAGAGGTTTGTGCATTTCTCTCACGGGGACAACCGTTGGAGGAAGATAGTGAGGGATTATGTTATGCAGTATTGTTATCCAAGGTCAGAACCTAGAAAAGATGGAAAAATAAACATCCGGGATGTCAGGGTTTTGCCTTTGAGAACCATCATATTCACAATCGTTAAACTTGCTGGCACCATTACACTCCATGTAGCAAACAGATCGTATATGCAACATGCGCTAGAGTGCTTAGAGCCAACAGTATTCAACTGGTCTGAAGCTATTCTATCTCAGATAAAGGAACAACTGAATAAAGCAAAGGGAGGAAGGAAGAAAAATTCCAGTCATGGTTCCATCCTTATCTCCTTCACTTTGGAACGGATTCCACTTATGCGGCCACGACATGTAACATTGGATATATCTAGTCCTAGAGATCCTCGAATGTAGAGATGGGTAGAACTCATGGGTCGACATGCAGGCCAATCGACCAATGTGTTCTCTACTACATTCTTCGCCTGGTTCTGGTGACATATTGTCACCATCGATGATTACGCATACGTAGGCGTCGACTTCCGAGGAGATCCAGATCTTGTTTTACCAGAAGGCGCTCAGTGGGGTGCAATAGGTAAGAATTATTTGATCATGTTTTTTTATTTTTTCTAAGGTTTACACAATTTTTTTGTGTTTTGATTTCTTTCCAAGACTAAACTAAATGTTTGATGTAATGCAGATATTGGTCGCATTCAACCAGTAGAGGAACCAGAGCGTGAAGCGGATGCGCCAGCAGAGAGGGCTGTCGGGAGAGCAGTCCTTTAGGACCTTGATATGGCTGAGACTCTAGCTAAGCTCCAGCAACACATAGAGGGGTTGACCTTCAGGATTCTGGATTGCCAGATCGAAGAGCTTCCCATGCGACTGCAGCGACACAAAATTGGGGTTCCTAGCCATTGGATGTGGTTGCTTTGTAGAATTACTATATCTATAGCATGTTACCACGAGCACCACTGGTTTACTTGTGACTTTTTGCATACATTTTGAGGTCAAATGACCAACGTGTCTTGGGCACAAATTTTGTAAAAAACCTATAACTATCTATCTATATGTTTTCAGAGTTTTTCCTATGTTTAATGCACAATCCTATTCAATGTTGTGAATATTTTCTTTACCTATGACGCAAATGTCTGTCTAAAACTTGATTAGCTAATGAATTAGTTAAAGTGTTCAAATTTCTGGAAATGTGTTGATAAAAATCAAAATGTCTTTGCAAAAGTTGAACTCTAAGGAACAATATAAGAAGTGTCGGATTTCTAACAGTATAAATGCTAGTAATTTGTAGTACCACAAGTTGTGAGTCTAACCTTATGATTATGCGGTTAATACCAAATGAAATGGCATCAGAGAGAAGTTCGATCAATGCGCTATACTCAACGATATTGTTCGTCGATCTACCAATACAAATCCCTCAAAAACTCACTAACTCGCCATTCGGAGCGAAAATGGCCCACGCTGCAGACGATAGATTCTGCATACTACGACTAGCACCATCTGCATATCCAACAAATGGTTCCAAAGATTCAGACATCTGCCATAAAAAATGTAAAGCGGATTACAAACATCAAGAAAACTGTAAAAAACAAATTAAGATAGTGAATGCAAATCAACAACATATAAACAAATATAATACAAAAAATTACTACACTCATGATTAAGCATAGTAACTTTTCAAATACAACCCATTTCTAGGTTGTGCCAATGGAATCCCGTCGTAATCAACTAACTCGTAGGCACCCTTATCAAGAACTCTTTTGACAATATAGGGGCCATGCCATAATGGCTCAAATTTCCCTGTACCTATTACATCAGCTTCTTAGTCGTAAAGAAGGACCAAGTCACCCTCTAAGTAGATGCTAGGCTAGACATTTTTGTCGTATTGCACCTTTATACGTCTCTTATGTGCTTCGTTGGTCAATTGGGCTTCACGACGCGTTTCATCTAGATGGATGAGGTTAAAGAGACGCGCTTCTTCTTCTGAGGTGTCAAGTAACAAGTCTATCGCGAGTTTTAACGATGATATTTCGCATTGGATTGGTAAGATAGCTTCCAGACCATATACCAATTGAAAAGGAGTGAATTCAGTTGCGTTTCTCACCGAGGTACGATATGCCCACAAGGCGGAGTACAGGATCAAGTGCCAGTTCCTTTTATGGACTCCTATCATTCATTGAAGCATTCGTTTAAGAATTTTGTTAATAGCCTCAACTTGTCCATTTGATTGTGGATAATAAGGAGTAGAATTATCATGCGACAATCCTAACTTGGCTGTCAATTAAGACATCATATGGTTGCGAAAATGCTTCCCATGATCTGTAACTATAGCGTGTGGGACCCCAAACCGTGCAATAACATGGTTGAAGAAAAACAATGCAGTTGTTTGTCCTGTGTTATTAAATGTAGGCATCGCTTTGGCTCATTTGGTAAAATAGTCAACCACGACAATAATATAACCATGCCCCCCAGACAAAGGAGGGTTACAGGTAATAAAGTCAATATCCCATTTCATAAATGGTCCAGCAGAGACAACAGGATGCATTGGCGCTGGCAGTTTGCGGATTTTACGATCAAAAATCTGGCATGCATGACAACTTCTGATTGCGAGGATGCAATCTCGAAAAATAGTAGGCCAAAAGTAACCGGCACAGAGTATCTTCTATGTGGTAGCATATCTAGATAAGTGTCCACCACAAGCCCCAGCATGACAATCATTTAATACTTTTTCGACCTCCTCATGAGTGAGGCACCCCCTTAAAATGGTATCGACACCACGACGATTAAGTGTATCGCCAACGATCAGATAATCTTTGGCTTGGTATCGAATACGTTGCTGGTCAGAGCGAGAGGTATTAGGTTGAAAAGTTTGGGTTTGGAGATAAATGATGAAATCCCCATACCAAGGATCAGATGATCTGATTAGAAACAGAGACTCGTCTAGAATATATGGTTTCGACATAGTAGGATTACTATCATAAGGAAGGTCACAGAGAAGCTCAGCCAAAACTAAAGATTTCTTTGACTTGGATTTAATGAATTCCTAATCAAATTCCTACAAAATGACGATCCATTTTTAATACTTGCCCCCCAACAATTGACGTGATAATATGTAAGTCATGGGGTTGCAATCCGAAACTATTGTTGTTTTTCAGAGTAGGATATAATGGCGAAATCTTTGGACAGCTTGAACAATTGCCAAGGAAATATTTTCCACGTACGAGTACTTAACTTCCGTATCATTGAGATTACGACTCAAATAATAGATCAGATGTTCAATTCCATCTTCTACTTGGACCAAAACCATAGCAATGGTCGTTTCAGCCGCGGTGATATATAGGAAATAATCATTTTGATAATTTGGAGGATACATTAATGACGCTCGAACAAGATGGTCCTAGACAACATCAAAAGAAGCTTGTGCAACTTGGTCACAATGGAAGGGAACTCCTTTTTTCAATAATCGAGTAAATCCTTTAGCCATTTCGGCATAGTTTGGAATGAACCTTCTCAGGAAGTTAGCATTTCCTTGAAGTTTTCATATCTGAAGTAAGTTTGGTAGTGCAGGCAAATCAAGAATGGCCTAAACCTTCAGTGGGTATATTCGAATTCCTTCTTTTGAGACTATGAATCCGAGCAATCGACCAAAACCAACACAAGACACACTTTTTTGCGGATTGAGGCATATCTTGTAGTGTCGACAGCGTAAGAAAATGGCTCTCAAATGCATCGGGTGATCAGTCTGATTTCGTGACTGTGCTGGTAAATCATCTAGATATGGTTGAAAAATGTGCTTGATGTCATTGAAATCATAATCCATTGCTCTCTGAAAATTTGCCCCAGCATTCTTTAAACCAAACGAAAGTTTCCTATATGTGAATGTGCCCCAGGGACATATGAATGTTGTCTTATGTTGGTCTTCTGGGCGGATATTGATTTGATTGTAGCCGGAAAATCCATCCATGAACGAAAAAACTTTGCATCCAGAACAATCGTCAATAATATGATCGATAAAGGGAGTAGGATAGTTGTATTTTGGACAAGCATGATTAACATCCCGATAATCGATGCACACTCTAATTGTTCCTTGTTTTTTCATAACAAGAACAATATTGGAAACCCACTCAGTTAGCAGAATAGGGTAAATGAAACCATCATGCAAATTTTTTTCAACTTGTTCTTCGATGGCAGCAGCTTTTCTCGGATGAACAGGACGAAGCCGTTGACACACCGGTATGACATCAAGATACATATTAATAGTGTGTTCAACTATACTAGTATCTATGCTTGGCATTTCCTCGTAAGACCAAGCGAATAAATCATGAAATTCACGAAAAATAGAGCGATATGAATCAAGTTCTGATGGAGAACAAGATACACCGACATGAATATTTTCTACAACGCCAGATTTGGTCGAAATATCAATAGAAATCGTTTCTTGAATATTTGATACGTTTCGCTCAAAATCAATTGCATTAATTGGAAAAGAATTCGAAAAGAAAGTTTTGATGGATTGTAGTTCACTAAGATTATTTTCTTCATAATTTAGAAGATGGGAATGATGATGATAATATTCCCATGGTTCTCCTTCTGACATCATAGCTTCCAAAATATTTTCATCTGTCAAAAATTTTGAGGAAAATGGATCAGATGGAGTACCAAAATCTAAGGAACGATCAACCCAAACACTTGGCGATGCTGATTTCGGATTTTCCGCCCAAGCCAAATAGATTGATTGTTATGCCAACTCAATAGGGTTGGGTGGTAAAACATCATCCAACATGGAAATATCAGAAACACCTGTACTCTCCCTTAAGCCAGATAGAGTGGAAGAGATCATGTAGCAGGTCTCTATACTTGTAATCTCTGCCGACGTCGCAGGCGGAGGTAATGCAAAGGTTCCCATAAGAGTGGAATCCTTTAAGAGTCCTGTTAGCTCCCGAATTGGACCCCAGGCTGAAAAGGGAAAAATAGGGTAACAAACTAAACCACGCTCAGCCTCGTAGCTAGCCCTACAAGGACATGAGAGGGCTCTCTCCGTAAAAATAGATATTCAATAAAACACAACAGTGGACTGATATTAGGCTAGGTAAAAACATGTAAAAATGTTTAATAAAATAAATGATGAACTAATTCCAAAGATGTGGGGATAAAAGCAAAGCAATATTGGTGAATTAAATCAGACGGCAGATATTTCATGGGTAAGATACGCAGAAAATTAATGGCACCAGGGCACTAAATAAGGACGGGATGGAAAGACTGGTGAGGAGCTGAAAAGGGCACGATCGATGGATCATTTTCAAATAGAAGAAAAAACACAGAATATGAATGTTTTCCCAAGGCAGGGCATAAAAAATGGATCCTACCTTTCTATCTTGAAAGCATTCAAAAGAAATGTTTATGGATGAATGGAATACATAACAATTCACATATGAAACAAAGGAGAAAAAAAAATGCTAAATCTCATACCACATGGATCCCACAAATCAGAGTTGCATCTCTTATTAATCCCTGTCAAACTGTACAATGGAGCGCAAAATGTTCTTCCACATTATTCCCCTATTGTTGAATTACCAACTTCTCAGACTTCGACCTCTTACAAATGCTTTACAATGACATTAAATACACTAGATTTGTGGGAATACAGATCCACAAAAGAGGGGTTGTTTTGACAGCTCAAGAACTGAAATCTGAAGATAGAAAGAGAACCAACGTTTTGCCTCTGAAAGCGAGGAACAACAATACATTTTGACCTTTTGAAAATTCGCTGTTATGCTTGGACGAAAGAAAATAGGGAATCAGAAAACAGATTTCCTATTTTTCTACTGCTATGGTAATCTTAGCTCTCGGCTAGCTGACTGTTGCTTTTCTTTCCTTTATTTGTTTGGAGAAAACTGACTTCTTTAAATAAAATTCTTTTTCAAAATAAAACTAAAATGAAATTATATGTTTTATGAAGGGAAAAATTAATTTTTAAATGGATAGGAGCGGAGGAAAGGAGGCGGGACCCGCATCGCAATCGGAATTGGAAGGGGTGGGAGGGGGAATACAATCATATAATAAAACATTTGAAAATATGCATCGTGTTGGTGCCAATCGCAAGTGCCAATTGCGAGTGCCAATCACAATCGGGATCAAGGAGAGGGGAAGGCGCATGGGAAGTAACATGAACTCTGATGCGATGGCAAAAAGGCCTTTGTAAAATAAATTTAAAACAAAATTTAATCCATCAAAGGGGAAAACGTTTATTATAATGAACGGGCGAAAGACTTGAGTGGTGGGCCAGAGGGCCAATCGGGATCGGGGATCGGAAGGAGGGAGAGATTTCACATATTAAATTTCCGATTGCCGATGGCCCGATTGGCTATGGGCCGTCGGATCGACGGGAGCAGATCGACGGTTGTGGGGTGGTCGGGAGTTTGGAATCGGGGCAAGGCTTTAGGAAGTGTCGATGAGAATGCTCCGATCGGCTATGAGCCGTCAGATCAAATGGCAAGATCGACGGTGGGAACATTAATCGGAGGTTTTGCCATCGGGAGTCACAATCACATCAGAGTTTTTTGAATGACGGGTCAATCAGGGCGCTTGTGTTGATATTGCAATGCGATCAGGGAAATAAATAAAGGCGGCGGGTTTTAAATATAAGTTCGATTTATATTACAATGTTTCAAAAACATGGAGGGGAAGTGGTTTGGGAACGGATTAATGTATTAATGAAATTTTGCCATTGGAAGGGGGAAAAAGGGATTTTTAGGGGGAATATTAAACTTTAAACACAAAATTAAGGGGAAAAATGGGAAATAGGGATAATATGAGGACATAGGGAATTTCACTTCACTTAAGCATAAATTTCAATCCGGAAGTCAGTTTTAAGAGTGCAGTGTACTGTTGGAAATATCTTTCCGGGATTTTTCTGATGGATCTACTTGGAAGATAATTTGGCACTGAACATGCTGTGAAAAACTCCTCTGAAGGCAGGATGATGACTTTGTGGAGATGGCAGCTTCTAAGTTGTGACTTATTACACATGACGATATAGAATTACATAATGAATAATAATAAAGGCAAAATATCAGGTTTTCACCTCAAAACATGGTTTTGAGGTGAAAATTACATCAAGCTAAATAAAATGTCTCTTTGATCTTCCAGGTGCTGTGACTTTGAATTTATTAACTTCCTCATGACCTTGCTAATATTTGTTGACATTTGACTCATTAATTTGACCATGGTGAGACCTTAGAAACTAATGAGACCCATACTATGACTTACTGATATGATTTTGAGAATGAAAATGACTAATGACTGAAGACCATAGAGAGGAAAATCAGCAAGTACCTCATGAGGGAAAACTGATAAAAAATTACTACCATCAATGAATCCATGACCTAGCGAAATGGTGAAATTTATTCGGTATGAGACACCTAATATGCAAATGCAAAAGAGCAGTTTTGATCAATGGTGGCAGTATGACTAGACTGACACTAACAAGTCCTACACCACTGTTCTAAATTTATAGTTGGGGTAAGTGAACAAACGGAACGTTTCCAGTTACCTACGAGGCAGAGTCAAATAAGGATAATTAATTAATGATTGTAATTGTACCTTTATGTGGAAAGGAAATCATTCTGAAGTATGTAGAAAAAATAGCAGTCATCACATATACCCATGGTCTTCCAAGTAAAATATTATAGTCAGGGGTCCGTCAACAACCTCAACATCAGTGCTTACTGTTTTTCTCCCTAATTCAACATGTAGGTTATTGATAATACCACAAGGTTTATGTTCTTCCATCAAAAGCCTTCAATGTCGTTGATGATTGTGATAATCGCGGCGAGCCAAGTGACTTCCAACAGTTTAGAGACATAATGCACATAGATGCTCCCTCATCAATATGTTGAACCCTTAGTTAAAATGAGAGGCTCTTAAAACTTATTTACACCTTCACTTCATGATCAACTTTAATATGTGATCAATCTTTATTAGTGAGCAGAAAGTATCAAACATATTTGTTAACGTAACAGCAGTCTTAATATGTGAGAAACAAGTATTAAGCAAATTAGATAAACCGCATCAACACATAGACATCATGCACAGAGACACCATATATAAGTGGAAACCCATGAAGGGAGAAAACCACATCTTATTATTGTTGTGATGCAAAGGCAAGCTCCAACTCCCTCTCACCACTGATTTTCTGTAGGCACCAACCTACAGGAGGCTCCTACCTCAATTCTGTAAGCTACAACTTGCAAGGAAGCTCCAACTCCCATCAATTTTCTGCAGGCACCAACCTACAGGAGGCTCCAACCTCAGTCAGCTACAACTGACATTTTATCAAGCTACAACTTGATGTGGAAACACCAACTCCCATCTATTTTCTGCAGGCACCAACCTACAGGAGGCTCCTACCTCAGTCAGCTACAACTGACATCTATCAAGCTACAACTTGATAGGGAAGCTCCAACTTCCTTACTCTTTCAAAAGAGAAACACTTGCTGATTTACCTTGGATATCAACTCTGTTCTATTCCATCTGCTCTGTTGTTCATCTATTCTCATATCTGCCTTTTATCATCTCTGCATCTTCTCAGATTCTCTATCAGCTTCTCCTTCTTCTCTGCTCAGCTCCTCTTTCTTCTCTGCTTCACTGCTTCATTTCTGCATTCTCTTCACTCACTCTCTCTCTCTCTTCTTACCCTTTGCATATCAAAATGATATTACTTATAGAAATCCTCACATGACTGTTTGTATTCCTCTAGGAATTCGAAATGGATGGTCATACCCCTTGGTCTTCTGCCTCCTCATTTCTTTATCCAACTCAATTTAAATCATAATAATATGTACAAAATTTCCATGCTACAGTGGGAGTTTTCTTTTTCTTAGGATACTTGCCTTTGCATCGCAAACAATAAAAAATTATTTAGAACATTTACATTCACATTTTTAATTACATATTTCAATATCACTCAGCTCCTCTTCTGAACTTTGGCTTTACTGGATTTTGTCTTTTTCTACTGCTGTTAATAAACTGTTCTGCATCTTCTTTGTTTACTGTCATCTGCACATTTCACCTGTTTACTGCACTTTTGAATATTTTCCAGATTCCTGTGCTTGAACACCTGTCAAATTTGTTCCTGTGTGTCTCAACATGCTCTTGATATAACTTAATCATATCATATACTTCCTCTTTCTCCTTGAAGTATATATGGTTTGAATCATAGTTGTATCAATTCGCATCAAACGGAGCTCCATTCCCTTTAAGTTCCGCAGGGGTAGCAAACTCGAGCAGGTATGCATATAATACCGCCTCCAGAATTATAGACTTCTAGTATTGTTATTAAGCCCAAGGAATTAACTTTATCGTCGCCATATAATATTATAACCTGACAGTCCATCTCCGTGTATATGTATTAGGCCCCATTCACATATTTCATATTTCATATCGCACCAATTAACCATATACAACTTTTTGGAATGTAATTCCAACTGCCCGAACGAGAGATCAATTCGCAGGCGGCAGCATGGTGAACAGGCGCAGGTTAAACAGCGCACAGGTTTATTGGAGATCGACGGAGTGCGGGGGGTTGAAGAGCGGGGAGGTTAACACGGAGGGTACCCCCCGTAGTTGACTGGTCGATCACACGATGACCGCCGATCAACGGCTATGATGAACTGCGGGGCCTCACCCCATTTGATGTGTACGGAGAAATGGGAGCCCTCGTAAACACCATAATATCTCAACACATAATATATGAAATTCGTCCATATGAATAACCCGACATCTGCATATTTAAATTATATTATAATTAATCAAATGTCAAGACTGTGGTAATATATAATATAATTACGAGTTCAACTTTATTGTCGAACATGATCACCAAGGTTGCCGCTTTATATTAATACCCGGAGTCCATTGCACGTATCTCCGACTTTTATATTACCTCTGGACCTTATATTAAGACCATAAAACGTCGAAAACCATAATTAAACCAAATCATTTATATATATGACTCCTCCCGGGCCCACGATACAACCAATCAAATGTGCGCGTCGTATCTTTGTTAACCCCCGAGCTCTTCCATTAAAATTCGTGCGGGTCCTGCGAACAATCACCGTCAGATGTCGGCCCACCAGATCGACGGCTCCTATCCATTTCGCTCCGTGTCCTGGTACGATAGTTAATGCGCGAAGGCTCATGTTAAACGGCGATTTTGTAATGTCAGTCGGGACACGCATTAGTCAATTTGTGGAATCGCTGCGAATTCTCCAATACCACCTTCCGTATATGAGTGGTGCGGAAAATACCACCATCCAGCGCCAAACTGCCGTCACTGTTCATATGGGTCACGGTTCCGCTTCTCCCTATCATGGTTCCATCCATCTTTATTATTTAACAAATTTCTCACTTTTCAATGTATTTTATGATTCGACTCCGCTCCATTCAATTATATATATATATATATTCGGCTATGGTTCTGTTACCATTCATACTGCGCATTTGACTATGGTTCCACCTCCAACGCAAAGTTCCACTCCTTTTCTCGGTTCCATCTATTCTTATGCAGAGTGCACACAGCCACTCGTTCACAGAGAATATGGTTACATAGGTTTTAATTCGACCATTTCACAACAATATTAATTCAATGTTTCATGTGATTCAACCAAGAAGACACATAGTCACACAATCGCCCCTCTGTCGACCAATTCGAGATACGATGTCGACAGTATTAACACCGGGTTTTCAAGTACACACAGGCACAATTAATCTCAATTTGCAGATTAAATAATTACACATTCTTGCATCCTCGGACTTGAATACACAGACAGACTCTTAGCTCGAATTATAAAGTCCAGATCCTTCAAGAATCTAAAGCAACTTCATGCAGGAATCTCATCAGTAAATACACAGTTCTTCACAAACAGATATATGTATATATACAGGTGGTAGGTCTCAAACAAATTCTTACAATTTCATAACAGCCAGATATTCAACTCAGTGGCCATTATTCTCCTATTCTGTTACTGAAGAGGTTCTTTGCCTCTCTCCAGCTCTCAGGCTCTCTCTCTAGCCCTCTTCTGCCATTTAAGCAATGCTCCAGCTCATCCCCAAGCATATTAAGTCTTTACCACAGGTTTTAGTCTTCAGTCAAAGTCTATGCCATACAGACTCAATTAATGAATAATTGCTCAATAATTCATCTGCAAACTGTATTACACTCCTTCAGGCCTTTTCAACTCCACTGCTCTGTCTCTAATTCCTTTGTTGCTTCTGCTTCAATTCTTCTATTCCTTCTGCTGCCTCTGCTACCTCTCTGTCTCTTTTGCCTTATGGATAGTTTAGGTGCTACTCCTATCTTTACCTTTGCTATCTCCTTTGCCATCAATGACAACATTTCCAACAGTCTCCCCCTTTGGCATTAATGGAAACATACTTCCTCTGCTTGCCTTTTAACAGTCCCTTTTTTCTTTTCCTCCCCCTTTGACATCAATGGCAAAGGGTTGCTCATTTCCTAGTTTTCTTTCTGCATTTCCTCTCTCTGAGTTATGTTTAGGCCCTCTTCTGCTGACTTTGTACCATGCTGCTCCAGACTAATGTTCAAGACTTGTTGAGAGAACACTTTAAGGATTATTGGACTTGAATATACACTGTAAATTGGTACAATCCAAAGCACAGTCTCCTTTCACTAGTATAAGGCTGAAAGTGAGGATAATTTTCCTTCATAGAACACATTGTACCAGCTTTATCTAATCAGAGATGTATGATTGGATCAAAAACTAAAATACTAAGAAGGCTTCAAATATATCTTTGTCTCTGTCTGATGTAGTGATCTAATATATTTCTGTTGAAGAAGATTGTAGATGGAACATGTCTTCTCCTGCAATACTCATCTGCAGTACCACACCTGTTCAATTATGATAATGATGCCAATATATCTTTTATTGCTATGGTACACCTTTCCTGCCTGTTGTTGATGACATGAACTAGGATGTTGACAAGGATATTACTTTTAAAGACTGAAAGGTCCTTGTTGCTGTTGTGAACAATGAATCAAACCAGATTTTACAGCTTATTATAAGAATAGGCAATATCTTTCAATATTAGAGGCCAACTGACTTTCCTTCTTGTACAATGTGCTTTCAAAACAAACCCTTCAATGCATTGGTTAGTTTCACTTATCAACTATGCAGTTTTATTTATGACATAATGGTATGTATGTCAATAATCAATCTCTCTTTAAAGGTGGATTACCAGTAAATCCTTTGTGCTGAAGTAGGATTTAGATGATTTAAAAAAACTTTTGAGCTTCAGATAGTAATCACAGTTAGTCCTTTACTTTTCAGATACTTTGAATATTCTATCAAAATGAACTTCCACAAAAGCATAGTCAATATGTTTAATTGAAAACTCGGCTAACAAACTTCATCCAATTTATGAACAATCTTCAAATAGAGGCCTTGAAGATATATGTACTGACTTCAAGAAGGCATGCAGTTATATATATAGAAACAGAGACTTCTTTAATGTCTAATATAATGTTTCAAGTGTAAACAAAGCACTAATATTTTAGCTCTATTATTGACCTTTTCATGCTGAATGCAGATAACCCTGGGAATTTTACCTTGATGCAATCTTGCCATAGTCCTTTGATCCTGTGGACCTGTATCATACTGCTGCTCCACTGATAATGCTTGGTAATCTGTTGATAAGCATGCTGCTCGTACCTAATCATCAATTGATATTATTTTGATAAAATATGCAGAGATTTCACTTTAGCTTGCACATTTACCCATAATTTAAGACTTCCTTCATAAATTCTTCTATTGAGCTTTCCATTGTTCACCTCAACAGTCATTAATATCCTCAATCTGATCTTTTCAGCATTAACTATTTTCTTATTCTGTCATTCTGTTCAAAGGAATGTCACTGCATTTTCCTTTGATATGACAATTCTAGAATCATTGCTGCTTTATATTGCTTTATATATACCACTTCAACTGTTCTAACATGATGATCTTCAGAAGGACATCTTCAATTTCTATACTATGAGTCTTCATGGGCTGATTACTCAGAGATTTGTCACTTATTTGATTTCATTCCTCTAAGGAGACTTTTCATAGATCAATTATGTACTGACATCAAGATAGAAGACTCTTTTCTTACTTAATCTTCTTAATGTGACTCATTGTTAATTCTAGTAGAATGATACAAAATGTGATCAATACTTAATGTGCTGATGTCTTCCAAGCTTACATGTTCATAGCTGATGTTCTCTCTACCTCCAAGGCTTCTTACTGTCTTCTTCTTCTTTCATCAATCTGTCTGCTACTTAATACTTCAGATGATCTTCTTCCTCTATAGTCTTCTTTTAGAGAAATTTTCTTTCCCTTCCTAATCTTATAACTGTTTTCATTCCAAGGAGCTCTTCTCAGGCTACTCTCATGGGGTCTATATATGAACTTCTCTCCCCCTGGGATGTTGCTTCATATTTGTCACTAGGTGGATTTGAGCTTTGTTTCCTAGAGGAGCTCCCCCTGAGACTATGAAGGATTCATTATGTTATTGAGGTAATAGGCTCCCCCTTTCTCTTTTCCTTCCATACTTTATTGGGGTTCTTCATAATGTCTGCACTTCTTTTAAATTCATAGTTTTGTTTGATTTGCTTTGATCCCATCATCTGTCTAGCGTTCTTTAATGTATATGGCAGATTGCAGTCTTTTGCTTTGTGACCAAGTTTGAGGCATACATAACATCTTATTTGACCAATATGCATTTGAGCTGATGTATAATATTTTGTTTCTCTTCTTGGATATATTTTACAATCAACAATTTTATGTCCAAAATTATTGCATGCATAACAATAGCCATGGAAATGATTTGTGTACCTGGTGAAATATTGTTCTTTCCATTTTCTTTCTTGAGGGATTCTTCTCTTTTGCTGCATCCTTTGCTGATTGGACTGAATTGCCTTTGTCTTGAAATATGCTACATTATGTCCTTGTTTGTGGCAGGAAAAACATGTGCTATTTTTCATAGGAGGAAGGAACCTCCATTGACATCTTTCGAATATGTTCAATTCATCCCTAGGAGCATATGAGCCTTTAGCAGTTGACTGTTTCATCCTCTCATTCTTTGTTCTTTCATGTTGCTGCTTGATTCTGTTTGTTTCTTTACAGCTCATGTTCCTGCTGGCTTCTGCTTCTGTAGGATTTTGTTGAGCTGCTTCACTGTTCTTTACAGCTTTTACAAAAATGATTTTCTTGTTATCTTCAACCTTGGACTTACTAGTTTCACCTTCATATCCTATCCCAGCCTTTATGAGAGGTGACCTTTGTGCATTTAGAATCTGATCCAACTGTTCAGAGCCTTTCATTAGAGGTGTATTCATTAATAGTTCTCTTTGGGATTTTTCTAAGTTCTTTCTTAGGCTCACTACTTCTTCTTCCAATCTTTCACATTCCTGACTTTTCTCTCTCGTTTGTTGCAGCAGAGTGTCTTCTACTTTCTTTGCCTCTTCAATCTGTGTCTTCAGGCAAATAATTTCTTTTCTTTCTTCATATTCTTTCTCATCACATATTTGTACCAATCTCTTGAGGTCTTTGTTTTCATTCTTCAATTTTTCTATTTCAGTCAGAGCTGTGTCAAGTTTGCCTTTTTCTTCAGCTATAATTTCTTCATGGTTCTTATCTCCATTCATACTAGCAGGTACTTCATTTGATTGAATATTTTCCTGTTAACATGAATTTTTCTTCTTCTTAATTCTCTTATCCTTCTTGTCAGTGCAGTCCTTAGTGTCTACTCCATGTATGAAGTGCAATCTATCCCAGATTTATTTTGCAGAGTCTAGATCCATTATCAACTCAAGGTCCTTGTTATGAAGACTGTCATATATAACACATTTTGCCTTGGCATTCCTCTGTTGTTCTTTCACCCTGGGGGAGTCTGTGAAATAACCATCACATACAAGCTTCCATACTTCAGGTTCATAAGCCAATAATCCTGTTTTAACCTT
Organism: Pinus albicaulis; assembly: GCA_034641835.2. NCBI lineage: Eukaryota > Viridiplantae > Streptophyta > Pinopsida > Pinales > Pinaceae > Pinus > Pinus albicaulis. The sequence continues at coordinate 660,776,075 of CM076582.1, read as the reverse complement.
ATCTCTCCATTCAGGAAAATTTGTTGTATTTAACACAGACACGTTTTGATATTCCATGACTTAACCAGATCTCCTTCAAGCTATTAAGCTTACACCAAAGGAACCTGCTCAATTGTTGAACCCTTAGTTAAACTGAGAGGGGGGGGGGGTGAATCAGTTTAACACATACATGGACTTTTAAAACTTTTCTCTTAAAACTTATTTACACCTTCACTTCATGATCAACTTAATATGTGAGCAATCTTTATTAGTGAGCAGCAAGTATCAAACATATTTGTTAATGTAACAACAATCTTAATATGTGAGCAACAAGTATTAAGCAGATTAGATAAATCACATCAACACATGCACAAAGACACCAGATATAAGTGGAAACCCATGAAGGGAGAAAACCACATCTTATTATTGTTGTGATGCAAAGGCAAGCTCCAACTCCCTCTCACCACTGATTTTCTGTAGGCACCAACCTACAGGAGGCTCCTACCTCAATTCTGCAAGTTACAACTTGCAAGGAAGCTCCAACTCCCATTAATTTTCTGCAGGCACCAACCTACAGGAGGCTCCAACCTCAGTCAGCTACAACTGACATTTTATCAAGCTACAACTTGATGTGGAAGCACCAACTCCCATCTATTTTCTGCAAGCACCAACCTACAAGAGGCTCCAACCTCAGTCAGCTACAACTGACATCTATCAAGCTACAACTTGATAGGGAAGCTCCAACTTCCTTACTCTTTCAAAAGAGAAACACTTGCTGATTTACCTTGGATATCAGCTTTGTTCTGTTCCATCTGCTCTGCTGTTCATCTATTCTCATATCTGCCCTTTATCATCTCTGCATCTTTTCAGATTCTCTATCAGCTTCTCCTTCTTCTCTGCTCAGCTCCTCCTTCTTCTCTGCCTCACTGCTTCATTTCTGCATTCTCTTCTCTCACTCTCTCTTTCACTTCTCACCCTCCTTTTTTTTCATATCAAAATTATATTACTTAGAGAATTTCTTGATGAATGTTTGTTTTCCTCTAGGAATTCGAAATGGATGGTCATACCCCTTGGTCTTCTGCCTCCTCATTTCTTTATCCAACTCAATTTAAAATCATAAAAATATGTACAAAATTTCATGCTACAGTGGGATTTTGAATTTTCCTTAGGATACTTGCCTTTGCATCACAAACAATAAAAAATTAATTACAACATTTACATTCACATTTTTAATTACATATTTCAATTTTACTCAGCTCCTTTTCTGGATTTTGGCTTTACCGGATTTTTTTCTACCATTGTTAAAAACTGTTTCGCATCTTCTTTGTTTATCACATTCGTACATTTCACTCATGCATTACATCTTTTGAATATTTTCCAGATTCCTGTGCTTGAACACCTGTCAAATTTGTTCCTGTGTGTCTTAGCATGTTCTTGATATAACTTAATCATATCATATACTTCCTATTTCTCCTTGAAGTATATATGGTTTAAATCATAGTTGTATCAATTCACATCAAATGGAGCTCCATTCCCTTTAAGTTCCGCAGGGGTAGAAAAGTAGAGCAGGTATGCATATAATACCGCCTCCAGAATTATAGACTTCTGGTATTGTTATTGAGCCCAAGGAATTAACTTTACCATCGCCATATAATATTATAACCTGACATTCCATCTCCGTGTATATGTATTAGGCCCCGTTCACATATTTCATATTTCATATCGCGCCAATTAACCATATACAACTTGTTGGAATGTAATTCCAACTGCCCGAACGAGAGATCAATTCGCAGGTGGTAGCACGGTGAACAGGCGCAGGTTAAACAACGCACAGGTTGATTGGAGATCGACGGATTGCGGGGGGTTTAAGAGCGCGGAGGTTAACACGGAGGGTACCCCCCGTAGTTGACTGGCCGATCACACGTTGACCGCCGATCAACGACTATGATGATCTGCGGGGCCTCACCCCATTTGATGTGCACGGAGAAATGGGAGCCCCCGTAAACACCACTTTGTGGTGGCTCCACCATGCACCACCATAGTATCTCAACACATATAATATATGAAATTCGTCCATATGAATAACCCGACATCCGCATATTTAAATTATATTATAATTAATCAAATGTCAAGACTGTGGTAATATATAATATAATTACGAGTTCAACTTTATTGTCGAACATGATCACCAAGGTTGCCACCTTATATTAATACCCAGAGTCCATTGCACGTATATCTGACTTTTATATTACCTCCAGACCTTATATTAAGACCATAAAACGTCGAAAAGTAATTGAACCAATTCATTTATATATATGACTCCGCCAAACCCCACAATTCAGTCAAACAACCAATCAAATGCGCGCGTTCATATCTTTGTTAACCCCCGAGCTCTTCCATTAAACTGCGGGCACCGCGAACAATCATCGGAGATGTCGGCCCACCAGATCGACGGCTCCTGTCCATTTCGCTCCGTGTCCTGGTACGATAGTTAATGCGCGAAGGCGCACGTTAAACGGCGGTTTTGTAATGTCGGTCGGGACACGCGTCAGTCAATTTGTGGAATCGCTGCAAATTCTCCAATACCACCTTCCGTATATGAGTGGTGCGGAAAATACCACCATCCAGCGCCAAACTGCCGTCACTGTTCATATGGGTCACGGTTCCGCTTCTCCCTATCATGGTTCCATCCATCTTTATTATTTAACAAATTTCTCACTTTTCAATGTATTTTATGATTCGACTCCACTCCATTCAATTATATATATATATATATATATATATATATATATTCGACTATGGTTCTGTTACCATTCATACTGCGCATTTGACTATGGTTCCACCTCCAACGCAGAGTTCCACTCCTTTTCTCGGTTCCATCTATTCTTATGCAGAGTGCACACAGCCACTCGTTCACAGAGAATATGGTTACACAAGTTTTAATTCGACCATTTCACAACAATATTAATTCAATGTTTCATGTGATTCAACCAAGAAGACACATAGTCACACAATCGCCTCTCTGTCGACCATTTCGAGATACGATTTCGACAGTATTAACACCGGGTTTTCAAGTACACACAGGCACAATTAATCTCAATTTGCAGATTAAATAATTACACATTCTTGCATCCTCGGACTTGAATACACAGACAGACTCTTAGCTCGAATTATAAAGTCCAGATCCTTCAAGAATCTAAAGCAACTTCACGCAGGAATCTCATCAGTAAATACACAATTCTTCACAAACAAATATATGTATATATACAGGTGGTAGGTCTCAAACAAATTCTTACAATTTCATAACAGCCAGATATTCAACTCAGTGGCCATTATTCTCCTATTCTGTTACTGAAGAGGTTCTCTGCCTCTCTCCAGCTCTCAGGCTCTCTCTCCAGCCCTCTTCTGCCATTTAAGCAATGCTCCAGCTCATCCCCAAGCATATTAAGTCTTTACCACAGGGTTTTAGTCTTCAGTCAAATTCTATGCCATACAGACTCAATTAATGAATAATTGCTCAATAATTCATCTGCAAATTGTATTACACTCCTTCAGGCCTTTTCAACTCCACTGCTCTGTCTCTAATTCCTTTGTTGCTTCTGCTTCAATTCCTCTATTCCTTCTGCTGCCTCTGCTACCTCTCTGTCTCTTTTGCCTTATGGATAGTTTAGGTGTTGCTCCTATCTTTACCTTTGCTATCTCCTTTGCCATCAATGACAACATTTCCAACACAATAATAGTGCAATGAACAAGGTGATTGAGAACATTTACTTGGATGGAGAATGCCAATTCTAAGGGTAGCCGCGGCACATAGCCCGTATGATTAAAGACGACAAGATTGGAATCAATCGGATCAATTCCATCAATTACCGACAATAAAGCCTGCTTCTAGGAGGGACAATTTTGTAATACCTCAAGAGAAAACATCGCTGAAAGGGATTAAGCCAAATCTTCAACTATATTATAATTTTGTGCAGCTCTTGCTCGAGGATTATATGTCGATTTATGAATTACTTCCTTTGGTGGCTTAATTGTCAATTCAGGAATAAAAGGAGGTGGTACTGATTCATTAGATGGATTTGTTGTCGAGGTAGTAGGTTGATCAGTGGCTAGAGTACCATAGTCTTTATTTCGTTTCGACACCAAAATATCTTGTGAAGATTTTGTGGTGGATAACATTAACACTTGGGAACTAGGAGTTGGATCCGTAGCAACTAAATTTGTGTCTGGATTTGGAAATAGGTCTATCAACACAGCTGATGCATGAGAATTCTTGATGATTTTTGAGACTTCAGCATGGTGAGGACAATCCCTAACAAAATGTTCCTCGTTACAGATTATGCGTGGATAAGGAGGTTTCTGTGGTCCTGGTGGTTGATCAGATGATCTTTCCTGTGGGTTAGAAGTTTGTTTTTTCTTTGATTTCCCCTTTTTCTTACTTCCTGATTTCTTGTCACTTTTGCCTTCGTCAAATGACATGACATTAATTTCGGAAGTAGGAGCAAGATCAAATGCACTAGTGTGGTGTGTGTTTGCAGTGCCTATCAAGCCGTCTCCGGCATGAGATTCCTTTATTTGAGGAGGAAAATTGAAATTAGATCGCGGTGCATTAGGAATTTTTTCATAGAGCATGCCAGACTGAGTGTAAATCAAGTCTAAATACTGGGCACGATAACTAACTTGTTCTTCTGTGAAGACGCCACCTTTAGCTACATCCTCAGTTATAGATGGTAACAAGGACTTAATGAACCATTCAGCAAGGAGCTGATTAGGAACAAATGTCTTAACCATTCGTCGACGATGACACCACTCATGAATATGATCTGAAATGTGAGTAGCATTACTCTGTTTGAAGTTGGTCAAGAGTTTCGTTCCAGTTTCGTATCTGATCGGTAACTGGAAATGGGTCAAAAAGACAGTAGCTAAGGCAGTGAAATTGTCAAAAGAAGCTCTAGGTAATTCAATGTACCATTTAGCAGCCGGACCTGTAAGCGTACTCTGAAAAATACGTAGTCAAACAGAATCATCATTCAAGGAATTTGATGAACACCATAAATGATAAGTGATAACATGAGTCAATGACTCTTCTCCAGGGTTTCCATTAAATTTAGGAATATCAGAGGGTAATTTATGAGGTATCACCAGCCACCAAGGAGCATAATTGATAGGATAATTAGTTAACCAGTTTAAATCTGGTAATTCCAAGGTTGCAACAAAAGGAAACTGTCTATTAAGGTCAGGTTGAGCATAGCCAGGGTAATATGGAATTTCTTGGGCAACATATCTTTGAGCACCAGCATATGGGATTTGATGTTGGTAACCCAGATAGGGGTTGTTTTACATGGAAAACGCTTGAGAGTTCTGTTGACCAAAAACTGGATATGATACTTGTTGAAATGAAGTTTGAGGAATTTGCACCTGTGGCTGCCAATGGGTATGTCCACCAATATTATAACCCAAATTAGTATAAGTTGGATTCGGTTGATATGTATAACCAAATTGCGTTTGTGACACCCCATAAAATGGTACACTAGCTTGTGAATAAATAATTCCTGATACAGGTTTTTGTAAATTAACCAAAGTATTTTGATTCTGTGGACCCAACATTTGATGATATTGAGTTGAAGAGCTCGCCTGATAAGGTTGATGTAAAATATTTTGATTCTGTAACAATGGTATAGATGTATTAAAAAGTGGTAATGAAGTGGGTGTAACAGGTTGAACTGGTTGATACGACTGGACACCCATTTGTGGTTGGATAGGCAGAGTGGGATGCCATTGACAAACATTCATGTCAACATTAGTTTGACCAAAATGTGACTGAGTACTGTCATATTGGGTGACCAAAGGTTGCCCCCCAACCTAAGGAGGATAATAAGACAGAAAATATTGTTCCCCGAATGCTGGGAGTCCAGTTGATATGGTACTTAAAGGAATTGACCCATAAGGACCAACTTGATATTGCCCTGATGATGGATGTAATGATTGAAGTCGTTAAGTACTAACTATAGGACTACCAGTTAAAACACCAAATGAGGACATTGGCAAAGACCATGAACGTGAAGGTGTACCAGAGAAAGTGCCAGATAATGATTTGTAACCTGTTGGGACCGAAGGGCCACCGTGAAAATATGAATCTGGTGAGGTTGTAAACATTGACGGAGTAGCGAGGGTAGGAGCTGACGTAATTGGAATAGCAGACCCAACTGAAGATGCTAGTTCAGACATGGTTGTTTGACCAATGTATACCCTCAAAAATCAACGGGTGATTGAATGGCAATAGGATCAACAAAAGCAGATGGAAATGATGAAGGAAAAGACTAGTACAGGTAAAGGTCTCCTCCAAAATGGGTTTGACTTAAAGGTGTATCAGGTTGTGGGATTTCTTCAATTGTGATTAAACCAGGAGGAAGAACTTCACCGTCAGGCCCAAAATATATTTCAGACGGTTGACTGTGCGATATGGGAGTTTCAATAGCCACAGAACTTTGTGGAATGACCAAGGTAGAAACAACTTCTGTTTGTTCGACTTCAGGATTCATATGTGTTGGCAAAGAAGAGACAGGATCTAGATCAATTTGTGATTGAACAACGTCAGGTCCAGGAGGTATGGTCTCACCGATTGAATGGATCGTGACCACAGGTAGCTATGAAGACTCCATTTCGACAACAGTAAACGAATCGGGATGTGTGGAAACAATTTGAGCTAACTCTGGGTTAAAATATGATGTTTCACCAGAGGTACGAATTGTACTTGATTCGACAGATCGTGATCGCCTTCGCCTACTAGAAGTAACTTCCGGTGGTAAAGGTGGTTTTAAAGCTAATCTACGCGAATGATGGGGGATAAGATTGTGTTCTTCCATGATCACTGATTTATTTTATCCAAAAACAAATAAACAAAAAGAGGGTAATGCTAGGCAAAAGGGTTTACCAAGAAATTGTGAACTGCAGAATACCTCCTGGCGAACCAAGAAGTACGGGCAGGTAATCTCCCTGAATGTTGTGTCCGGTGTATCACAATTTCAAGACGGCCGACTCAGTTCACTATGGATGGATAACACCTAAAATTTGTTCTCCCAAATATACCCGAAGGTACGTGGAAGCCCAAGTCCATATTAGCGTTGTCTGATGCGAAATCGCACAGTGAGAGCACCCCTTTATACTTATCTTACTGTAACACTGCCCGATATGCTCGAGAGTACGTGGACGAGCTACGATATACTTACATACGTGGAGTGAGGTATCACACTCGGAATGTATCGCAGACAAGTTAACGATAGCTGTTATGTTTTACGACACCGGAACACGTCTCTAGCCTAGACCTTCTAAATGTTATCGTTATTGTTCCAAGGCGTTGTTAAGTAAATTGAGATTTATTTTATGTTGATCTTGCTTAGAAATTTTCCTTTCAGGTTCACCACGATGATGTATATGAAATTCCTAAAATGCAGTAAGAATGATAAACAAACTTTCACTTTCAAATTTTTCAATAAAGAACCTAGCTAATAAGGGAAGAGAGAAAAATAATTTGAGAGCAAACAAATCAATGAGAAAAAAAAATCAATGAATCTCAAACTAAATGCAAATTTCCTAATGTTCCTTTTGCAAAAAACACACAATCCTACATGAAAATGTAAGTTTTTCTTTTCAGTTTCCTTGATGTTATGAATGCAGAAAAGAAACTAGGTGCACTAGATCAATAATTCAAATGCTTTTTACTTTCGAGAAAAGAAGAATACAAACAACAATTTCTCTTTTGAAGGAAAAATGAGGATTTCAACAACAATTTGTTCTATCAAGGAAATGAAGATTTTACGACAATTTCCTATTTTGAAAGCAAATGATTTTAATGCAGCCATAAAAAATACTTTGAAATCAACTTGTCAATGATAAAGAAAAACTTTTCTAACCAAACATTGAACAAATTTTCAGCCAAAGGAGGAAGAAGTATATAGATTCACTGGTCAATTGAGCATCAAACTTTTCATAACACAGTAGCAAACAAAATTGAAGCAAGTTGAAAAGTCAAATTCAAGGGAATTTGGTCACTTTCAGGAGTCAACACAGTCTCCAAGGGGAGACAGTGCTCTGCAACGTAGGCTTGGAAGGGAGACAGTGCTCTGCAAAGAACTGTGTCTAGTCTAAGGGTGCATTGGGCGCAGTAAACAAAGAAAAAGCTATTGTTTAACTCACTGTCTTTACAAATTAAGTTTTGAAAAATTCTAATATTTATGTGAAACAACTACTGGATGGATTTAGAAATCAAATCAGAGACTAAAACACCTAGAATTGAGAGAAATTATCCACAGCGGAGTCGCCAATTTATTGGACCAGAACTGTAATCTATGGATAAATCACGCTTCCCTAGACAAGTGCTAGTCTAAAACAACATGTGAAAGACTATACTACCATTTCTCCTAACTCAGAATAGATACACAAAGAGGATTGGAGGCTTACTTGTTCAGTCGCTTCCAAATGACTCCTTCTGTCGCTTCCACTACAACTTCAAATTCAAGCGGTTTGTGAGCTCAATGCTTCTTGCAAGAAAGAACACTGAAACAGTAGAAGATGCAATAATATAGATATATATTCAAGCTAGTTAGCTAAATCAGAAAAGCATAAACTACATTCATCAACCAAAATCTTAAAATATGGAAAATCAAAGTTAACATAGATGCATGTAGGGAAAAATAAGTACTCTTTATTGATGATAGAAGGAGAGGTTACAACCTAGTGACTGATTTGAAGTGACCTTCCAGCATAGTTCCCAAGTCTCATCACAACATAAATCTCTCCAGCAGCAGCTCCACAAATGAAACTCTCAATTGAAAATTCTCCATCATTTCTCTACTCAAATTCTTCCCTCCCAAACACTTAGATCTGTGTTCAATTTATAGATGCACTGTAGGTTGTTTTGCAATCAATATATTTCAAAAAATAGGCAAGACATGTTTCCATTCATGTAGATGTCAAATGGAAACTTGGATCTGAATCTTGACACATGTGAACTCTTCTAGAAGACACTAGCCAAGTGGAGATTCCAGAACAATGAGAATTTCGCTCCCAATGTGACCAACACACCTTTGAATGTCGAGAAGTGCTTTGCAGAGCAGCCTTGCATGGGGCTACCTTCATATGAAACGCACTTAGGCCCCTAAGAACCTGTGTTGGTGAGCTCTCATATGATATACAATCAGCTTCAAACCATGGAAACCTTTGCTTGATGAAAGTCTTGTTTGATTTTTCTTGTTTTCTATCTTAGAGCATATAGCAACTAAAATGATAGGGAATGATAGACCCTTGATTATCGGTCTTGGAGATGATGCCTAGTTAACCAGGTCATTGGGAATGGCACCCAAATTGACCTATAACAAAAACCCCACAAGGGGGAAAACCCTTTTATTTATTCTTCTAATATATTGTCTTCAAATGTTCAACAGAGAATACAATGATCCAAAATCCATCAACAAGAGTCAAAGTTCAATTTTTGACTTATCTACCAACACTACTAACCAAAATCCAAAACATGTGCCAATAGTCAAATCTGGTCAAAGTCAACAACAAAAATAGTAGCAGCAAGTAGTTAACATTTAATGGTCAACAATCCTCTAAATTAACACAATTAGTAGTTAAAGAATGCATCCTTCTCAGCTGGTCAAAGTGCCACAAAAATAGTCCCAATAATCTCCTTCAATCTTGATCAAAGTCAAATTCAAAGGCATCTGAAACCCTAATTGCATATTTGAAGTCAACCACAATTAAAGTGCCCATAAATTCTTAATTTTTGTGCCCATAAATTCGGCCCTCCAAAATAGTCCAAAAACCAAAGTCAAAATTTGTTAAATCGTGCTCAATCTACAAAAATCAACCTTAGTTAAAGTGCTGGTCGAAACAGAATTTGACCTCCTGCAACTTTCCTTTCCTCTTACTCGCATGTGTGAATAAGATCCCTGCAATTTCAGAAGTATTGAACCCAAGAAGAGAAGAATGAATGAAGTGATAATGATGTCTCAAATGAGGCTCCTCAACTTTAATTTATAGGCATTGGAGGAGGGAAAAAATTTCCTCGAGGCCGACTTGATCAAATGTGACATTGTGGGCTTCACTTCAAAAATACACTTTCCCTTATCTGAATCCAGTGCTTCAAAGGTCAATTTGGGTCCTCATGGAATGATGAATCTAGTTGAATTATTGGAATTTTTCATTGAGCTTCCAAATTAACACTCCCTCTTAGCTAGGGATAAATTCCAACTACATCATGTGATCATCGCAAGTATATTGTCATCAAATCATGTCTCATCTCTACTCAACTATATCTGTTGAACTATTATCGAATATAAAGAAGAAGAATCATAGGGGAGCTTCAAACACCACTCTCTATATTGAGCAATAAGCAAGATACAATTTATCGATAAATAATCACAACCATCCCATTATGCAATCATTGGGAAAGATGCCACTTGATATATAAGAGGTAAGGATCACATCCATCCTATTTCCTACCGATCTTCCCAGCAATGACCCTAAAGATTCATGTGGTATAACACCTACATCATAATTCGAGTTTGGGTGAGATACCCGACTTACCAAAGGTAAGGATCAAACACCCCTAAGCCTCATCAACCTATTGGCCAAATAGGGAGGGGCAATCCTAACAAGCCCCGATTGTGGTATGATTCCAACTGAGGTATACTTTTGATCAAGGAGGATATTGGTGGCCACCCGCCTATTCCACCTATTCAGTTTCATCAGTTTTCTTATTTACTATTTTTAGCATTTTTTGGGGTCCTGAACTTCTGGAGCCGTTTTGAAGCCCCAAACGACGTTTTTTTAGGCACAATTCCTTCAGAAATTTCATAGAAATCACGTAAACAACTATAGTGCACAGAGAAATCTTTCCAACGAGGTATCATAGGTGTCAAACGTAGATAATATGACCAAGTTATGACCTCGTGAAGTCGGCTGCCCAACTAACCCTAACGGGGCCCTAAAACCTTGGTGTTACATCCCCTCAGTTAGGGTTTTGGTTGTTTAGGGTTTTATCTTATTGTTCAATAATAAAAAGGCCCTTGATCCTAATTGTAACATAGTTCAGAGCATGTAGTTGTTAGGTCCCTATAATACTAGTGTATCCCCTTATTGTTGTTAGTGTAGCCCCCTTATTGTTATTATTGTACCGTTGTAGCCCCCATATTGTTATTATTGTGCCCTTACATTATTATTGTTAGGTCGACTAAGATTATATTGTGACCCCATGGACTCCTATATATAAAAAGAAGGTTTTTTCGTTTGTATCATCCAAGAATTGTTCATTTATGTAATGTAAAGGAGGTTGACCCTTCGAAATGGTTGAATTCTAAGGCATCGATCTCTCTTTTCTTGTATTTTTGGGGCTGGTTTCACAACATTTGGTATCAAAGCTTTGGATTCTAGGGTTTTGCTGCTCCAAACAGGTCACCATGGAATTTTCGCTATATATTTTTTTCTACAAAGTTTAAGAAGCTGAAATTTTTATCACGAGAAGTGGACATATGGAGGAATTTCATGTAAAACTTTCAGAACTTGGCTCACAATATTTTCAGAGATATGATCTATGGAAGTTAGGGTTGTTTCAGGCTCTCGAATTTCATCTCAAAGAGGTGACCATGGGAAAATCGTCATAACTCTCTCTCCGATCATCGGATTGGAATTCTGTAAAAATTGGCCACAAGTACATGGACTTTAGTTTCCTTTGTATCAATTTCAGAGTCGAAGGAGGAAACAAGGACACATGACACGCCATACAAGCTTGCTCTACTGAACTACTCCATAATTAGGTTATTGTGGGAGATTGGGAATAACTTTGCCTTGAAGAATCCAAATTAGGACAAACCTGTGGCATTCGAAAGAAGATTCAAAGAGATACTACACGACCGAATTTCAAATATTGAAGATCTTAAATCACATAGATAATTCAGTTTCAATATCGAGCTCCTCAGAAGAAAGAAAAAGGTGGGTATTTTTTTTTTTTAATTGCATAATGTGTGTTTAAAAAACAAGTCTGAAGTGATTCCAAGGGCATATTGAAGCATTTTTATAGTATTGGGTTCTATAATGCCTCCCAAAAATAATTCCACACCCATTAAGCACTCAGAAATCTCTACTATGATGCATGAAGAGGAAGAATTGCAGTATGAGATATCAAAATTACGGTACCAAGTGCAACAAATTTCGATCTTACAAAGAGAAATCAAAGATGACATAGATGGTTTAAAATAAAAAATGGAGGCTAAGTTGGACAGTTTGAAGGATCCAATGAAAGCTAATATGGGTGATAAAATAGTGGAAGATCACATCGAGCATCAACAACAAGTTCTCCAACTCTCAAAGGATAACCTCACTTTGGTGCATAATTGAATGAAACAACAGGAAGATCAACATCGCAGTGAAAGAAGTTATGAGGTAGTCACAGAAACAAGAACTTGACAAGTACCAAATCAATCAATTTTAGAGTATCTCAGCAAGTGGAATAACTTACCCATTGAAGATTCCACATGGGAGGATGAGAATTTTATATAGAAACATTCAGAAATGATCAAGCGTTGAGGGAAACACTTGTTTGAAGGAGAAGGGCATGTTAGGTCCCTATAATACTAATGTATCCCCTTATTGTTGTTAGTGTAGCCCCCTTATTGTTATTATTATACCCCTGTAGCCCCCATATTTTTATTATTGTGCCCTTAGATTATTATTGTCAGGTCCGCTAGGATTATTTTGTGATCTTATGGAATCCTATATATAGAAAGGAGGTTTTGTCATTTGTATCATCCAATAATTGTTCATTTATGTAATGTAAAGGAGGTTGCCCCCTTGAAGTGGCTGAATTCTAAGGCATTGATCTCTCTTTTATTCTATTTTTGGAGTTGGTTTCATAACAGTAGCCACCACATCTCTTCTGAGAGATATGATACCATCGCCCGAGATAGTTTATTTCCTATGTCTGTAAGCATATTTCAATTATTTGATATTAATGAAATGAAGTGTTATTTCCACTACATATTTGTATTTATGGTTATATTTGTATCCTGTTGCATTCCTGCATAAATTCAGATCAGTGGTATCAAAGAGATATGCTCTTTCTCTATTTTTATTTGCATGTCCCCAACTAGATCAGGGTATAAAGAGTCAGGGCTCGATCTGGTTGAACCCTTGCAAGATCAGCCTCGCAAACCCCGACGACCTCCCATGGCAGAAGAAAATAAAGATGAAGGAGCAGTAGATCCTATCAAAACATTTCTCTAGGAGGTGCTCGAGAAACAAAGGAATGCGATGATGGACAACTTTGCCAAGATCCTTCAACAATTGCCCATTGGCGACACGTCTGCATTAAGAAGCTACTCTAGAGGTGCCACTTCTTTCAAGGTACAAGTTAACTTCAACATTCCTGTATTTGAAGGCCAGATAGATGCAGACGTCGTAAATAGATGGTTGAATTTGTTAGAAGGGTATTTCTCGTTCCATGATTTCTTCGATCGAGAAACGATTACTTTTGCACTCCTCAAATCCCCCCCCCCCCCCCATGTCAAAGACTGGTGGGGAACCTATTGTGAGAAAAAGGACAAGAGGGAACCCCTTTGTTCTCGGTCGCACCCATTTGGAATTCGTTCCAAGATGGCATCAATGAACAATATTACCCCTTGGGGAGATACGAGGAAAATTACATCCAATGGACAACGTTGTGGTAGCAAAGGGATCAAGATGTGCACGAGCTAACGAATTTGTTCCATACCCTGCGCACAAAGTTCGGTATTAAATATTCTGAGAAACATTTGGTTCTCAATTACCGCATTTTTTTGCACATATACATTTAGGAGGAAATGGGGTTCCTCAACATTACCTCTCTTGTCAAGTCATATCGATATGCCGCCAAGATCGAGTAGAAATTTAAGCAGAAGAAGTGAGACTTTGGATTTGTGAAACCGAAGCCATGGAACGGCATCCCCCAAACCGCAAAGCAAGGGGAAAATCCAAATCGAGGTGACTGGGAACAACACCACAAAGCCAACGAATGACATGGGGAAGTGGTGTGAATTTTATAACAGCTCCACTCATATTACAAGCGAGTGCTAGGCCAAACAGTCATTGGTGGCCGAACTAAAGGAATCTGAATCATATGCATGTTCTGATTCTGAGTCAAAACTGAAAAAGGGGAATAAAAAATGGAAGCATATCATTGATACAAAACCCAATGCTATTATTTCCACAATCAAACTTCAGAGGGAGGAGCATGAGGATCCAGGGAAGGGGGAGTGTCCCTTCCATTCCCAGATGTGGTTGAAGGGTTCTCCATTGGAATTCCTTATTGATAATGGAAGCCAACAGAACCTTATTTTAGCAAAGGTCATGAAGTGGCTTGGCCTATGGACCACAACACACCCGCAGCCGTATACAATCAGGTGGCTTCACCAAGGAAGAGATCTCTATGTCTTCCAGTAGTGCTGTCTTTTGTACAGCATCAAGCCCTTCACGGATGAGGTATTGTGTGATGTTGCTCCTCTTGATGTGTCTGATGTATTATTAGACCAACCATACTTGTGGAAGCGACATGTTGTGTATGAGTATAGGCCTTGTTATGTTATTATTACTTTGGGAAATAAGTTGTACAAGATAGTTGTACAAGTATTGCAAAGAAATGCAATAATATTATTTCCCAAACCAGGAAAAAAAATTTCATTATGATTCGCCCATAGGGAAAGAATAATATTGTGTATGTAGCCTCCAAACAAGGCTCCCCTACTCGGCAACAGTAGATGGACAAATACATGGAGGAATACAAGGACATTTTATCCTCACCCACAGAGGTTCCTCTACACTGTCAGGTCAAGCACTCCATTGATATGACCCCAGGTGCACCGCTGTCTAATGTTGCCATACCTCATGTGACCACACAAACAAAATCTACACATGTATTATATGATGCTAATAAAGCAACCATATTTATTGAACGCATCTAGCACGCCCGCCAGCAGGTCCACGACATCTTGGATAAATCTAATGCCAAGCACAAACAGCGACATGATCAACATCGAGTGCCACACAAGTTCTAGGTGGGCGACAAAGTTTGGTTACATTTGCAGAAGGAATGCCTCTCTGGACCCCAACGCAAGCCACGCCCACTTCGATATGGTCCATACACCATCACCAAGGTCATGGCAGACAACAATTTTGAGATTATCATTCCCCATTCCTTGGATTACACCCAACGTTCAACGTGGATTGCCTTCGACCATACTTTCTGCCATTATTGGATACATCTGACATTGCAGAACAACTCACCCTGACAGAGTTAATTCCAGACCGCATGGAACAAGCTGCAATTGACCTGATCATGGACAAACATTTTAAAAGCACTCACCAGCAGAATATCCAATTGTATTAAGTTGTCAAAGCTGGCCAACTCTTGCACCAAAGCAAGTGGCTCACTAGGTGCCAAGTTCAACAGAGGGTCCCCCATCTCATGGAGGCACTCAACACAATGGGGACCATTGCTTGCTAAGTGGGGAGGAATGATCTAGGTGGATATTGGTGGCCACCCTCCTATTCCACCTAATCAATTTCATCAGTTTTATTATTTACTATTTTTAGAAGTTCTTTCAGGCCCTGAACTTCCAGAGCCATTTTGAGGCCCCAAATGATTCCCCATTATTCCATTAGTAGTTGTAGTCCTTGGAGAGATATTTCCAAAGAGGTATCATACACGCACAAATATAATATGACCAATTTATGACCCTAGGAAGTTGGTTTCCCAGCTAACCCCAATGGGGCCCATAAACTCTTGGTGTTACATCTCCTCAAGTTAGGGTTTTGGTTGTTTAGGATTTTATCTTATTGTTTAATAATAAAAAGGCCCTTGAGCCTCATTGTAACACAGTTCAGAGGCATGTAGCCACCACATCTCTTCTCAGAAATAAGCTACCATCGCCAGAGATAGTTTATTTCCATTTTTTCTTTAAGCATATTTCAGTTCTTTGATATTAATGAAATGAAGTTTTATTTCCGTTGCATCCTTGTATTTATGGTTATATTCGTATTTTGTTGCGTTCTAGCATAAATTCAGGTAAACTCTACTAGAACAAGATAGGGGTAGATACCTAACATGTCAAAACGGATAAGGATCACACACAGCCTATCAGTGACAATATGGGAGATACTTGACCTACTGCAAGGGTAGGTATCACGCACACCTATTGTCTAGAGTTACCTCAACCCCTGAGCCCTCAACGCTCTATTCCTGCCTTGGGAGATCAACCAAGGGAGAAGAGTTATGCTCAATGTTCTCGATCAACGAAGCCCCTTATCGAGAGGGGTCACATCCATCAGTCCAAGTTGCTCTATGAAGAACAAGAACTTCCCTTTTGGAAAATTCTTGGTGATAATATCAATCAGCTCATACTTCGATATGTGATGCAGTCTAACTACTCCTCTTTACACCATGTCTCGAATGTAATGATACCTAATCTCTATATGCTTAGACTTTTCATGAAATACAAGCTTTTATACCAATTAGATCCCACTTTTGTTGTCACAATATATCAATATATTGTCCATGACCTTATCAAGCAACTCTCCAAAGAGTTTCCTCAACCAAACTGCTTCATGACTAGCCATGCTAGTGACAATATACTTAGCCTTGGTGGTACTCAAGGCTAAAAACTTATATTTCCTTCTAATCCCAGATATCATGGCAGATCCAAGGCTAAAATAATTATCTAAAATGATCTTCCTATCAACAACGTTTCCTTCCTTGTCAACATCAATATATCCATGAATTCGAACATCTCTGAAAGAATATCTGAAACCAAGGGTGATCATCCCATGAAAATATATCAAAATGTATTTGGCAGCAACCCAATGTGCATGGAAAGGCTCAGTCATGAGTTGAATCAGGATTTTCACTGCATAACATATGTTTGGATTGGTGTTCATTAAGAACATCAGATCCCCAATCAATTTTCTATACTCAGATGGATTCACCAAATCGGGTCCTGCAACTTCTCCACATAGCTTCTTGAAATTCATTTCCATTGGTGTGGGCAGAGACTTTCATTCTGTCATTCCAAATATTTCCAACAACTTCACGACATGTGTTTCCCTGTGAAAGGAAAAACCTCATCAGGCCTTTGCCACACCTAAAGGCCTAGGAATTAATGCATGAGTCCAAGGTCCTTCATATTGAATTCAAAGGCTAGCTCCCTCTTACACTAGATCATCAGGGGCTCACTACTTGTCAAAAATAGATTGTCGACATATAAAACATACCTTGGACCAACTTGAAGTATAGGTTGGGATCAATGCTGCTTCTTGTGAATCCAAGCTTCACCAAGTAACTATCTATGCAGATGTACCATGCTCTAGGGGCTTTTTTAAAACCATACAATTCCTTCTTCAACCTGCAAACATGAGCCTTTCGGTCCTCCACTTCAAATCCTTGTGGCTACTCAACATAAACTTCTTCTTGTAATATTCCATGGATGAATTCCCATCTTCACATCCATGTGATGAAGGGTCCATCCTTGACTTGCGGCAAGGGAAACTAACAAATGAATTTTGGTATATCAAACCACAGGAGCAAATATATCATCATGATCTTCTTCCTCTTTTTGGGAGAATCCTCTTGCCATGAACCTTGCCTTATATTTCTCAATTATTCCATTGGCTCCATGCTTTATCTTGAATAGCCATTTTGAAGTCACCACAGATTTCCCCTTTGGTATCTAAACAACATCCCATACATCCTTCTTTATAATTGATTCATATTATTTGGCCATAACATCCTTCCATACTTGTTCTTTCACGAATTCTTCAAAAGTGTGAGGCTCAACATGAATCTCATTTCTCATCACTACAACATATCCCTGGTACCTACACCACTTCTTACTTTCTCTAAAATTCCCTCTGACGGGAATGTGTCTCTAGGGATCTTGTAATGTGTTGGGAAGCCAAAGTGGCCTCTTCTTGGTAGGGGTATCACATGCATGAGGATCCAAGGGGTCCATGGGCTCCATGGGATCATCAATAATTTCTCTCTCGGATTTTCGCATGGAAGGACCTTCTAGAATGTCCATTTCATCACTTTTATTCATTAGGAGGAGGAGGGATAGGAAGTTCCCTTGCTTTTCCAAAGGCATCATCTTCATCAAATGTAACATCCATGATAATTTAAACCTTCCTTTGACCAAGAATATATATTCCAAATTCTTTGGAATCTTCACAATACCCAACAAATGTACCTTTTCTTCCAGAAGCTTCTAGATTTTATTTTTTCTTTCGACACATGGAAATATACTGGGAAACCAAATATATAGAGATGGCTAATGTTGGGCTTGAAACTTGTGAATACTTCTTCAGGAGTCTTGCTATCCATTGCTTGATGAGAAACCTTGTTTTGAAAATATATTATTGTATTTTTTGCTTCACACCTATGGAACTTCAATAGCTTTTGATCATAGAGAATGGCTAGGGAAGCTTCCACAATAGACATGTTCTTTCTCTCCGCAACCACTCCATTTTTTTCGGGATTATAGGGAACAATTTTCTCCTTCTTGATACCTTCCTTCTTGCAAAAAACTGTGAATTCTTTTGAAATGAACATTCCACCATTGTCAGACCTGGAGATCTTAATTTTCTTCCATGTTTGATTTTCAACCAAAGCCTTGAAGCCCTTGAACATTTTGAATGCCTTATCCGTATGCGTCAAGTAATATATCCATATATTTATTGAGAAATCATCGATGAAGGTTCAAGTATTAGAGATGGCCACCAATAAAATGTATAGGAATAGGTCCACATATGTTATAATGAATTAGAGGGTGACAATTGTATTATTCTTGCTAGAGGGGAATGATCCCCTTGTTTTATTTCAACTGGCACAACCAAGACATACTCCATAATGTTGATATTGAACATCAGGGATCCCAGAGACCAACTTCCTCAATTTCGGAATAGATTAATAATGGATATGAGTCAATCTTTGGTGCCAAAACTCACTTTGATGATTAGTATCATGGATCATTGCTAGAAGAGGTCTTCTAGTGACTATAGATTCCTTCAAATATATATCCCAATGTGAAAAAATCTCTCATAGGGAATCCCACAGTCCAAGTAAGTACTTTTCCCTTGATGGAGACCCTCATCCCTTTGTCCTCCAAGGCAGATATAGACACCAAATTCTTCTTTAATTCCATCACATACATCACATCATGAAGAAAAATAAATTCCATAAAGTCTAAATGAAACTTAACATAACCAAAACCTTAAAAAGATGAGTGGAGTTGTCTCCAATAATAATATTCAAACTTGACTCCCTCTCCACCAAATTAAAGAGAACCTCCTTATACCCACAGAAATGATGAGAAACCCCACTATCAACCAACAAACTGTCCCAAGTATTTGGGGGAGAGGAACTAGAAAGTTCATAAATAAGGATATATTCATATTGGCTAGTAGCATCATTAATTTCATACTTGGAATTCATTGACTTCTTTTGAGGATAGTGGTCTTCATCACGACAATTCAAATCATCTCTTCTTATTCTTCCATCTCTTCCATTACAATCATTCCTTTGATCATCTATCCCTCTTTTATTATTGAACTTGATATTATTTCTTCTAGTTTTTTATCTTGGAGCATTGTTCTTCTTAGGGAAATCTCGAGCATAATAGCCTTTCATGTGATAATTGCAGCATTCAATGTGCAAAGACTCCTTGTCTCTTCCATTCCTTCTATTTGAATTTCGAGGAGAAGTCTTCCTTGAAGTTTATGAGCCTCTTTTTCCTTTATTTTTCTTGTTATGAGCGATGAAATCAACATAATGTCCTTCTTCATGTTTTTGTATCTCGCCTCTTGAGATCATCCTTGATTCTTCTTGAGTGATTTTTCCAATGATATAATCAAATGATGGGAAACTATTTTTGTTTCTTATAGTGGTAGTGAATGTTTCCCATATAGGAGGGAGACCTTTAAGGGTTACTAGCGCCAAATCCCTATCAGGTATAGTTTCCCCAACTCTCTACAGTTGATCTTTAAGATGATATATCCTCATCATATATGATAACACAAATTATCCTTTATTCATATTCATAACTTTGAGTTAATATTTCAAGGAGATGATTTCATTAAAATTGGTAACTTCATACATGCCAGCTAGCTTATCATACATATCCTTAGACTTCTTCAAATTTCGAGCATAGGAATGTAAATGATCTTATAAACCATCAGTTATAATTTTCTTTTCTTTTAACTCACCTTCATTCTACTTGTTCTTGATAGCCATGGGAGCATTTTCCACAGGCTCGGAAACTTTTCCTTGAATGTACCCCAAGACATAATTTTCATCTGATATGATTTCCAACCTGATTTTCCAAGCAACAAAGTTAGATGAGTCACCCAACTTCTCATTTCCTTGAAGTAGGAGGTAGATATCTTGACTTGATTAGATAATATCCTTCAACTTTTCCAAAGATGACTTCTCTAGCTCTTGTCTCCTTTGGGCTTGTTTCTTCACCTTAGCTCTCATACCATGTTAATTTTTCACTACTCCATGCTATATCAATTACTTTAGCCCAATTTAATTATTCAATAAAAAATTTCAGTAGCAATTAATTCTTCCAATCCAATTCACTAACTGAAGATATAACAATAAATGCAATGACAATAGGAGACAATCAACACATCAACAAGAGACACCGATTTGGTTAAAGACCGGAGAAAAACCCCATAAGGGGGTAAACCCTTTGTAATTCTTCTTCTATTATATTTTCTTCAAATGTTCAATAGAGAGTACAATGATCTAAAATTCATCAACAAGAGTCAAATATCAACTTTTGAATCATCCAACAACACTACCAACCAAAATCCAAAACATGAGCCAGTAGTCAATGTTGGTCAAAGTCAACGGTAACAACAATAGCAGTAAGTAGTCAACATTCAATGGTCAATAGTCCTCCAAATGAACTCTGCTAATAGTCAAAGAATGAAGTATGCTCAGCTGGTCAAATTGCCACAAAACAACCCCAAAACTCTCCTTTAATCTCGATAAAAGTCAAAGTCAAAGGCAGCTAAAACCCTATTTGTATATTTGAAGTCAACCAAAATCAAAGTGCCTAGAAATTCTTGATTTTTGTACCTAGAAATTCAACCCTCCAAAACATTCCAAAAACCTAAGTCAAAATCAATCAAACCATGCTCAATCTCCCAAAGTCAACCTTAGTCAAAGTGTTGGTCAAAACCTCCTACAATTTTCCTTTCCTCTTTCTCGCACTTGTGAAAAAGATCCTTGTAGTATCAAACCCAAGAAGAGAAGAATGAATGAAGTAATGATGATATCTCAAATGAGGCTCCTTGACTTGAATTTATAGGCATTGGAGGAGGGACGAATTGTCCTCTTTGTCGACTTGATCAAATATGACATTGTGGGCTTCAATTCAAAAATACACTTTCCCTTGTTGAGTAAAACACAACGGAAACTTAAATAAAACACACAGACACACAGCAGAAAAAAATAAAGACACAAAGATTTAATGTGGTTCACCCAACCATTCTAGGCTACGTCCACCAAACAGAGGCTTCAGCAATCTCATTCAGCAAAAGGAGAATTATTACAGCAAAGTTTCTCATCTGCACTTCTCTTCCACTCACCTCACATCCCTCTTGCTCAGAAACCTCTATGGGCTTACATTTTATAGATGGGAGTAGACACTGAATCATAAATTCAATCACAACAAAAATAGGATGCACTAACTCCACATCAAGATTACATGGAGTCAATTTAGCAACAAATCCTATTGTTGTCATATTCATGAGATTTTCTCCAAATTTAATTAAAAGAAATCTCAACAATCTCCACCTTGACAACAATTAGCCTGATACCCTGTTCCATTATTATTTTTATCTTTTCTGCAAGCCAATAGAAGCCAAACACCATCGTAGCTTCTCTAACAAAACTGGTTTCGTGAAGATGTCTGCACTGTTTTCCTTTGTATGCACTTTTTCAAGAGAGACTCCCCGTTCAGTGATAACCTGTCTTACAAAATGGTGCTTGATAGGTATATGCTTTGATTTACTATGATAGGCTGGAATTTTAGCCAAGTGAATTGCACTTTGACTATCACAAAATAACCTGATGTTGTCATGCAACCTACCAAACTCACCAAACAAACCTTTCAACCAAACCGCTTCTTTGCAAGCATGTGAAGCAGCGATGTATTCTGCTTCTGTAGTGGATAAAGCAACAATGTTTCGTAGCTTTAACATCCATCTTATAGCTCCACCTGCAAGAGTAAAGACATATCCTGAAGTTGACCTTCTCTTACCCAAATCACTTGCAAAATCGGAATCAACATATCCGCAAACAAATTCACTACTTCTGTTATAAGTGATACAGTTATCACTTGTACCTCTCAGATACCGAAGCACCCATTTCATTGCTGACTAGTGTTCTTTTCCTGGATTTGCCATATACCTGCTGACAACCCCAACTGCATGTGATATATATGGTCGTGTACAAACCATCGCATACATCAAACAACCTACTACATTAGCATATGGAATTCGAGACATATATTCATTTTCTTCATTTGTGTTAGGACATAAACTTGAAGAAAAATTTAAAATGGGAAGCTAAAGGGACTGAAACAGGATTCACATTGTTCATACCAAACCTCAAGAGTATTTTCTCAATATACTTCTTTTGTGATAGCCACAGCTTACCATTGCTCTTGTCTCTGAAAATTTCCATGCCCAAAATCTGTCTTGTTGCTCCTAGATCTTTCAGATCAAACGTCCTATTCATCTGAGCCTTTAACCTATTGATTTCGGTTATGATTTTGCTTGCTAAAATCATATCGTCAACATATAACACTAAGATAATGAACATGCCATTACTCAATTTATTAAAGTAAACAAAATGATCATATTCACTTCTTATATAATTTTGACTCATCATGAAAGAATCAAATTTCTTGTACCATTGTCGAGACGACTGCTTCAGACCATACAATGGTTTCTTGAGCCTGCAAACAAATTTCTTCTTGTGATTTTGAACAAACCCTTCAGGTTGTTCCATGTAAATCTCCTCATCTAAATCTCCATGTAAAAATGCAGTTTTAACATCTAGTTGTTGTAATTCTAAATCAAGTAAAGCAACTAATGCTAACACAATCTGAATTGAAACAATTTTTACAACTGGTGAAAATATCTCATGAAAGTCAATTCCTGCTTTCTGAGAAAAACCTTTCGCAACCAGCGTTTCTTTGTACCTGTCCTCTGTATCATCAACACCCCTTTTCAATTTGTAAAACCATTTACATCCCACAGTTTTTCTATCTTTAGGAAGTTCCACCAGATCCCATGTGACATTCTTGTCTAATGCCTTCATCTCGTCCTTCATAGCTTCTTTCCACTTATTACTATTAGAACCTTCTACAGCGTCCTGATAGCACAAAGGTTCATCATCATTAGCGGTTAAAGCCACTGAAGTAACATAATCATCATACCTTTTAGGAGGACGTCTGATTCTCGTGGACCTCCTTAAATATGTTTCTGGTTCTTCCACAATTTGCTGATTATTTTCTGTAGGAACTTCTTCATGATCTGCATCTGAAACTTGTTCATGATCTGCACTATCATCAGTATTTGAACTGGTTTCAAACTGAATATGTTGAATTTTAGGTACATTATCCTATTTCAATTTATCATCTACATCTGGATTATGGAGTGAAGACTCACTGAATTTAACATCTCTGTTAATGATGATCTTGTGAGTAGTAGGATCCCACAACCTGTATCCCTTAGTCCCATCACCATATCCAACAAAGATATATCTTTTTGATTTAGGATCTAATTTAGAACGTTGATGTTTTAGAATTAGTGCATATGCATCACAA
Organism: Pinus albicaulis; assembly: GCA_034641835.2. Taxonomy (NCBI): domain Eukaryota; kingdom Viridiplantae; phylum Streptophyta; class Pinopsida; order Pinales; family Pinaceae; genus Pinus; species Pinus albicaulis. The sequence continues at coordinate 660,752,172 of CM076582.1, read as the reverse complement.
CCAAAAAATTTCAGTTTAGAATAATCACAAAGATGACCTTTCCATACCTCTTGAGGAATTTTGCATCCTACTGCAGTTGATGGTGATCAATTTATCAAGTAACAAGCCATAGAAACTGCTTCTATCCACAATTCCTTCTGCAAATTGGCGTTACTAAGCATACTTCTTTCTCTCTCTAAGGGAGTCTTGTTCATGCGTTCAACAACTCCATTTTGATGAGGAGTATATACAGTAGTTTTATGTCTTTCGATCCTAGCTTCCTTGCAATAATCATCAAATTCCTTTGAAGTAAACTCACCACCATTTTCAGTTCTTAAACATTTAATGGTTCTTCCAGTGATGTTTTCAACTAATGCTCTAAATTGTTTAAAAACTGTGAATACATCAGACTTTTTCTTTAACATATAGACCCACACTTTTCTAGAGAAATCATCAATAAAAGATACAAAATATGAAGATCCTCCATATGAGATTGTAGGAGATGGACCCCAAACATCGAAATGGATATAATCAAGGATTCCCTTACTAGTATGTTTTCTAGTTTTAAACTTCTGCTTGCTTTGTTTCTCATATAGACAATGTTTGCAGAAATCTAACTTAGAAGATTTTAAGCTAGGAAGTAACTTACGATCAGATAAAAATTTTAATCCTCTTTCGCTCATATGGCCCAACCGTTGATGCCATAGACAAATAGAATTACTGTTGTTTTCAGATACTGTAGAAGCATGATCTGACTCTGTTCTTCCTTCTAACTGAAAAAGATTTCCAACCTTATTTGCTTTCATTACTAGTAAAATTCCTTTATAAACTTTCATTACTCCACCTTGAATAAAGGTTTTATATCCTTTTGTGTTTAGTACTCCTAGTGAAATGAGGTTTTTTCTGAATTCAGGCACGTGTCTTACATCAGTTAATATTTTATTTGTCCCATCAAACATTTTAATCTGGATGCTTCCAATTCCCACAATATTACATGAGACATCATTTCCCATGTAAACAACTCCATCATTGATTGATTTATAAGATTTAAACCTCTCTATGAATGCACATGTGATTTGACACACCAGAATCTAACAACCAATGTTGATCATGATTAGTCAAACTAACTGATAACACTTCATCACTCATACCTGAAACGGATGTCGAACCTGTATCTGTCATGTTTGCTTCTTTCTTCTCTGTCGAAAAGTCTCCTTTGGATGTTTGTTGTTTCTTCCAACAATCCTTCTTCAAATGTCTCGATTTGCCACAAAACTAGCACTTTACCTTACTCTTCTTCCCTTTAGATTTTGAACACGAGTTGTTCTGCTTACTGAAGCGTCTTTCTTTAGAACGACCTCTAACCACCATTGCTTCTGATGTAGAGGTTTCTAAATTTGACTTTTTCCTTGTTTCTTCAGATAACAAAGCTCCAACAACATCATCAAATTCAAGGGTGTCTGATGAACTAAGACTTATAGAAGTAACAAAATGATCCCATGACTCGAGCAACGAGCATAATAAAGTTACAGCTTTATCTTCTGAATCAAATTTTACTTCTATACTTTCTCACTGCACCAAGAGAGTATTAAAGGTATTCAGATGATCAATTATCATCGTACCTTCCTTTATGCGCAAGTTGTACAACTATCTCTTAAGAAGAATCCTATTTGTTAAGGATTTTGTCATGTACAGCTTTTCAAGCTTTGTCCACAAACCAGTAGCAGTTTTCTCTGACACGATGTTAAACAAAACATAATCCACCAAACAAAAATGAATGTCGCTTAGTGCTCTTTCATCCATGTCACTCCATTCGTTATCCGTCATGGCGAAAGGTTGTTTGGTTTTGCCCAAAAGCGCCTTCGCCACACCTTACTATACGAGTAGATCGTGCATCTTCACTTTCCAGATCTCGGAGTTGTTTTTGAACTTCTCGATCTCAAATCGAGCACTTTGTGTTTTTTCCATAGCTTAATTTGTCTTCTCACGCAGCACAAGGAAATCTTCACAGTACTTATCAACAACAAATAATTTTTAGGATACTTGAAATGTTATTTCAGCTGGTTTGGATATTCTGTCTGGCCCTTATAATGGCATATTACAAAAAAAACGATATTACAATGTAAATCGATATTACAATTATTATAAACCCCATTTAAATCGATTAATAAAATATCGATTTACTATACAAATCGATTTTTAAAAAAACTTTTAAAACAATGAAGTGCCACCTTATTAGAAAGACTTCATAAAGAATATATAATGAACTTCAAATCGATATACAATATATGTCGAATACAAATTGATTTTAAAAAAAAAAATTATTTACCAAAATCGATTTGAATGGCAAGCCCTCACCGTTCAACGCAGCTTCACCTCTGCACTCAACAATTCGCTTACAGTGGTCCGCTCAACAGAATTTCTCTGTCACGGTTCTACTGCATCCAGATTATTAACACAGGTTCTGATATATTTCAAGATTCGTATGCAGCCACAGAATTCAACAGCTCACAATGAAACGCAGCTCCAGCGCTCGGCCTGGCAGCTCGGCAACCCACAGCACTTTTCTTTAACGATGATCCAGAGTCACCGCCGGCTTTCTTACGCTCTGCACAGTAGCTCACAACCATATCACAGCTCTACAGCGCTGGACGCCATAACGAAGAATCGCACGCGGAGAAACAGTCATCTCATCCACGCTCGTTTTCTGAGGATTATGGCTGGATGAAAATGCGTTCACATCTCCTTAATTTGCTGTTAACAGCAACTTCTGCTCACCATCACGGCAATCACCGCTGGCTCCATTTCAAAACACTATGCTCAACCACAAAACCGTATGGAGACACAAGCCCGAAAAAACTCAACAGTATTCCACACAGCTTCTTTGAAACGAGAACAGCTTGACACAACCGATTTCACACGGCAATTTCACCGCAAACATAAATCCTAAAACCAAAGCACAAACTACAATGTGCTTACCAGGAGAGAATACGCTATTCACACGCAGCAGACCCGGCCTCTCGGCTTCTCCGTCACACGCAGCAGACTCAACGCACGTATCAGCTCAACAACGTAAGCTCTGATACCAATTGTTGAGTAAAACACAGCGGAAACTTAAATAAAACACACAGACACACAGCAAAAAAACATAAAGACACAGAGATTTAACGTGGTTCACCCAACCAATCTGGGCTACGTCCACCAAACAGAGGCATCAGCAATCTCATTCAGCAAAAGTGGAATTACAACAACAGAGTTTCTCAGCTGCACTTCTCTTCCACTCACCTCACATCCCTCTTGCTCAAAAACCTCTACGAGCTTACATTTTATTGCTGGGAGTAGAAATTGAATCATAAATTCAATCACAACAAAAATAGAATGCACTAACTCCACATCAGGATTACATGGAGTCAATTTAGCAACAAATCCTATTGTTGTCATATTCATAAGATTTTCTCCAAATTTAATTAAAAGAAATCTCAACATCCCTTATTTGAATCTAGTGCTTTAAAGATCAATTTTGATCCTCTTGGAATGAGGAATCTAGACTAATGATTCGAAATTATCATTGAGCTACGAAACTAACAATTAAGATTACAATCCAAGTGAATATTCTTTATCTAATACATGATCCAATAGACAATATGAAAAGTTTCCTAATTATTTTTAAATTTCTTAAGTTTACTTCTCTCTTTGATTTATTAAGAAATCATTTGTAAAACATGACTATCATTAATTTATTAAAAAATATTTATGAAGATATGCAACCATGTGGAAGTGGAAATAAACGTTCACACTCCAATCCATGCTGATGCGCAAGATTATCTTATATCCATACTAATGGGCAAGATTATCTTGAATAAGGGCATTTCTGAAAGGGGCAAATTATCTAGGCGAAGACGACTCATTAAGAGTCTCGAAGGTAAAGCCAAAGACGTTTGGTAGGGAAGAGGATTCAAATATAATAGCTACTTCTTTGTCTCGCGATGTAATAGCAATCACTCTTTTGTTGGTGTGCCATGGGATTTAATCATAGTTAAACCTAAAAAACTTATCTAAATAAGTAGACGTACATTTTTATTATATTAGGATATAACAATATTATTATTAGTTGTATAATAATAATAATAAATATTAAGTTTAATAATAAAATATTAAACATATATTTTGAAATTAATGTGAATATTAATATGAAATTATTAATATTATTAATGAAATTAATGTTTTTAATTTAGATAATATAAATATTTAACATAATATTAATACTAATAAATATATTAAATCATTTTAATTGGTCTAATTTATAAAAGTTGATTATATATAAATGATCTAAAAGATGTTTTTGGTATATATTAATTATATTTACTAATGTGGTTTTAAAAGACGTTTTTCGTATATATCAACTATATTTATTAATATAGTTGTGTTAGTTATACATTACATATATAATTTGTGAAAAAAGAAAAATAATAATGATTATTTATTCCAATTAATTTTATCAACATTATAAAAAATTAATATGAGTTCACTAAATATTAATTAAACATTTCTTGATTGCTAATAAAATTAAGTAGATAAGACTTTTATAATATTTTGTTTTACCATAATTGAAAATGCCTTCCCATTATAATAACTTTAATTATGGGTCAAATAAAATAAATTCCATTAGCTATTATTTAATAATTAGATTAAAAACAAAATCATAAACATTTAAATTAATTGAAATTTAAAACAAAATCATAAACATTTAAATTAATTGAAATTTTAATCAAAATTAATTATTGTTGGATCATGGCTTAAATTGAGCCACATTTATTCGTGTTATCATAAAGCGTACGGACTCTCCAGAACTAAATCTATATCACATCAGATTTTGTATTCGGCCAATTCATGTTTGTTTAAATTCACAATGAGACTCTATATCTTAAACTCAAATCTAAACTTCTAAATTCAGAATACATTAAAACTGTATAATATTTATTGAAAACTTGTGTCTAATTTCATTAATCAGATATGCACACCACCTTTTGCTATGTGATTCAAACATCGTTAAATAATTCTACCGACTGTCTTATTGACAATTGTCAACACTGCAAGTGCATGTGTTTATCATTTAAAAAAAATTAAATTAAATGATAAATGTTAGATCATACTTACACTTTTGATGAGAATTATCAATGGACACTTTCGATGTGAATTATCAATGGATGTAAGAAAACAAGAAAGTATTTTTAGCGTTTATTAGACTAAAAATAGGTATTGTTTCTTCATGTGGCTTTTTTTTTCTTTTTCTTTTTTTTTTCTTTTTTTTTTCTGTGAAGTTTTACAATAACCGCTCTGGGCTTCTAGACAAATTCTTAGCTGAATAGATTATCCCAAGAACTAGCTGCCAAAATACCTGCATAATTTTCCCTGCTGTCTTTGAAGGCTTCACATTCTAAAATGAAATGTTTTACTCTTTCCACTCTTACTGAAGAGCAAAAAATACATACTCTTTCCTCCCACATTTCTTTTGGCCTTTTCCAGGGCCTTGTTTCACAAGGAGTTGATGAGAATTGGCCCTTAATTGTGCAATAAGAATTTTAGATCTCCAAGAAATATTGGCCCCTATGTGTAAACTTTTTGCTGATGGTTATAAGTGGGGTTAAACTTTTCAACGTAGTACTTCTTCTTTCTCCCTAGTTCTTTCTCCCAAGTACATTTGTGGAATTTATCCATAGCAAAAGTTTTTATCTCTTTACTGTTTGTAGGGCAAATATCCCATTTACTAAACCATTTGTTATTTTGCTGCATCCAATTCTTCTTTCTTTTGCACAATAATATACTTTCTTTTACACAATCTGTCACTAAAAACAATTTGTATATGTGCAATCAAACATTAAAAGTTAATGAGATATGTGCATTGTTAAACACTCTTTACTGTTTGTAGGGCAAATATCCCATTTACTAAACCATTTGTTATTTTGCTGCATCCAATTCTTCTTTCTTTTGCACAATAATATACTTTCTTTTACACAATCTGTCACTAAAAACAATCTGTATATGTGCAATCAAACATTAAAAGTTAATGAGATATGTGCATTGTTAAACATGGTTCCAATATTATTGGGAAAAGAATAAATACAATCTGTTCGGAATGGAGACAAATGTCTAATCTATCACTACACATGATGCGACATATAATATAATAGTAAATATGACTTAGGGCAGAACCAGTTACTTGTAAATGATAGGCTATGGCTCATAGTTCGTAATAGATTGGAAGCCCACTTTCCTAGTTGTTGAAGCTCTGTTTGTTAGCTGCAAGTGAATGACTCAAAGTAGAATGATAATAAAGGTTGGTTAAGTCAATGGTATTGATGGCGAAGCAAAAGCAATTTAGTTAAACACACATTCATGTGATATTGTTGTGTTGTGTGCCAAAATTGCACCACAAGGTCTACTCAAGTCCTTAATTATTCATGTGGTAAGTACGAAGGTATAATAAAGCCACTACAACTTAAACGTTTAACATCATATTAATTTCACTATTTGTTTTTCATGACTTAGTCTTAAATTCATGATAAAACAAAACACAACTTAGTCTATTTCAAATTCATGATAAAACAAGATAAGTTGTGGAGCAACAAGTCTCTGCTCTGGGATATAGAATACAGGTTAAATAGAAAACAACTGCTCTAGGTATATAGAATATACAAGTCAAATAAAAAACAGGTGAAAAGGCTTTGTGGTCATCATGACAGTAGTTGGCTCTGAAAGGTGAAAATGAAAACAATTACAGAGATTGGAAATCACGACATTATTTGGCTCGACGTGAAATCGAAATTGAAATGTTTCTTTGGTAGATGTATGCAGCCTTCTCATCCTCTCCTCACCTCACCTATAACCTCACCTGATAATTGAATGGATGCTCATGATTTGTTTGGCTTTTATTGGGCTGATGCTTTTTTACAGTTGGTTACCGAGTTTCTTAAATACTTTATTTAAATACAAATTCCTATTTAGAATTTGGTTACCCAGTTTCTAAAATACTTTATTTAAGTACAAGTTCCTATTTCGCCAATAGGAAAGCTCTTCATTCCTCATCCAAGTGAGGGGATTAAATTCTTTGTTTAACTTTTTCAAGTCAATGAACAACGTACTTCATAAGCACAATGTATAATAATAAACATAATATAATAAAATATAATACAATAAGCAAAATATAATAAAAGATAATATGATAATGAGAGTGCAATTTTTAACTAATTTTAATTTTTATAAATGCAATCATGAGAGATGGCTTTTGTAATATTAGATTTTTTGAGTTTTTTTTCAGTGGAAAAAATGCATGGTCTATATTATGTACCAGTGTAAAAAACTTCATAATTCAAAGGATATTACAAACCAAAAAATGCCAACTTCTCTTGTCAATACAATTATGGTTTCAGAGTGAACTAATCATCATCAAAATACATTACATAGATTATATTGTGGAGTTCATAATTTATAAAGTATCATTCATCTTACAGTAGTTCCTTCATTTTTATCCGTGTCGATGTGTTGTCACAAGATGTCTTCTACCATATCTCAATGCTGAGTGTTGCAGTGAAGTTCCAGTCACATATTCAGACAGTAACAAAAATCATTTAAAAAGTCCCTTTTCTTCAATGTCCATACTTTAAAAAAACTTTTAAAAAAAAAATTACCATGCCTCTGGCACCACCACTTACAGTGTCTATAAGCTCATAGTGCATCTCCCCAAAAATCCCATGCAAATCTTTTTTTGATAACTTGTCCGCTCTAGTGTTTTTCTCCCTTTAGATGTGCTTGAAGGATATGGTGGAAAGGATGTTCTGAGCTCTTTAATTTTGTCCAGCCAAGCATTAAGATACCCAGGATTAAGATAAGTCCCTTTATTTAGATGTTCCAGAAGGACCTGTGAGTCACCAAAAACCCACAATTTATCCAGGTATAAATGATTTGAGAACCACAATAGACCCCATAATGCCAATATTTTTGCCCCCATGTTAGTCCCCATTCCTCCGTAGCAATAGATTTTGTAATGGCATGTAGAGGTTATCATCAACCATGCCCTGCATCCACATCTCGATTGTTGTGATGCCCCATCGAAGAAACCTGTGGGGTAATGGATTTCAAATGGCCTCAATCTCTTTGATAAATCAGATGCAGACTTCTATTAAATTTTTAACTTTTCCCATAACTGAATGATCTTATGACAAATATATTCCGGACTACTGTTCACCTCATCAAAAAGCCATTTGTTTTTGCAGCACCATAAACACCAGTGATATAAGACACGAATGTTTCTGAGGGTCTTACCTTTCTTTAACTACCATTTGATGTAAGCTTTTGTGTTCTCATATTCGAGATTTTGTAGGTTGAACTGCTTGCATATGCCGTTATGGATGTTTCGTGAAAATGTGCATGTGTAAAATAGGTGTTGGTTATCCTCATTTCCATTCATACATAGTCTACAAATTCGAGGTCCAATCTTACCTTTCTTCTGTAGATTTGTCCATGTCAAGTTCTTATCCATCCACACCAACCAGGAATGATTATCATCTTGGACTGTGAGTTTACTTTCCATATATCTTCAAACCAGCAGTTCCTATCTTGACCATGTTTTTGTTTAATCAGCACCTTATAAGTTTCTCCAAAAATTATTTGACCATTCTTAATCGTGCCTCCCCATGTCACCCGATCTCCATTTCTATGGTTTTTTATGCCCAACCTTCTTAGTGATTCCGTGTAGTTATCCCATTCTGCTTGCAAGTCATCCGGTATGGCCAATTGTTCTAACGTTTTCCATCTCGGTATACCTTGTATACATTCCATAACAGCTTGACCCATATAAAACACCCCTTTCCCATTTAGGTGGATAAGAAATTCTTTGCTTATCATAGAAGGTTGATGGGTGCCCCATAGGCCAGGGTGGCCAATCATAATTTTTCTGCCACTACCATAAGACCATTGAAGATTCTCAAAACGCTGGTCCCAAATCATTTTAAATCATCTTCAAATAATATATCCCGCTCTATCATCCCTCCATCCCTTCAAGAATAATTCCTCCACTCCCACATCACCTAGATACTTGTATCTTATGATATTGTTCCAAATCCCTCAGGAATTAAGACCCCTCCATAGTGATTTCATTAGGAGTACCTTTCCAAAATTCTCAAGGTCTAGTATACCCCATCCCCCTATCTCCTTTGGCTTGAAGATCAGCTCCCATCTCGCCAAGTGATATTTTCCTCTCTCCCTGCCCCCATTCCAAATGAATTTGGCCATGATGCTCCTGATCTTATTGATAATTTTCTTTGGGATAGATTATAAATGTGCCTAGTAAACTATGAATTGTTGAAGCACTGCTTGTGCAAGAATTAATATTCCCCTTTTGAAAACCATATTAAGGTCCATCCATGGATCCTTCTATTGTATTTTTCCAACAGCCATGACTAGTCATCCACTCTGTAATTGTTAGGCTTCATATGAAAACCGAGGTATTTGAAACCCTTGTCAAATCTCTCGATCCTGAAATTAAACAGGGTTCCTATATATTCATATACTTCCCGACCTCTCTTAGCATGATATAATCATGACTTACCTTCATTTTCCATCATCCCAGTAGCGGTGCAGAACATAGAAAAAATGGCATGAATGGCCAGCCAAACATTTTTTATTAGCATCCCAAACATCAGGACATCATCTACAAAGAGACTGTGAGTAATCTCCCTTCTGTGGGTAACCTTGATACCCCTAATAACACCTACATTCATTGCCTTGTTGATTTTTAAACAAAAAGCATCCATAACCAAGATAAAAAGTAAAGGAGGTAAGGCACAACCTTGTTGCAGTCCTCTCCCTCGTTTAAAAAACCTTGATGCCACCCCATTTATAATAACAACCATAGATGTATTGCAAACACACCCCATGATCCAGTTTATTGATGTTCTATCTAAGCCAATATTATATAAAACCTTTCTCAGAAAGCTCCAGTCAACCCTGTCATAAGCTTTACTAAGATCCGCCTTCATCACCACAACATCCAGCTTCCTTGTGTGAATAGAGTGGATAATTTCTTGTGTCAATGCCACAACATCATGAATGATTTTGTTTCTCAAAAATCCGAATTGTTTTTGTGTGATAAACCTGGATAATACCACCTTCATTCTATGTGCAATGGTCTTTGATATTACCTTGTACAATGTGTTGCACAACAAGATAGGCCTAAGTTCATCAAATGTTGTTGCACCTTTTTTCTTAGGAATAAGTGCGAGAAATGTAGATTTTAATGCCCCATGTATCATTCCCAATATTTTTGTTTCCTCAACCATGTATGTTATATCATTGATGAAATACTCGGAGAAATGAAGGAAGAAATCTGGGGTCCATCCATCTGGCCCCAGACTCTTTTTTTGCGTGAAAGACTTCAATACAGACATAATCTCCTATGTGCTAACAATCCTCTTAAGATTCTAGTTTGCCCCTTAATCAAACATGTCTCGGAAGTCATCCATGGCCCACCACTGTTCCTCATGCAGAGTCTCCCCGCGGGCCATAAATAAACTCTCGAAATATTTGACCGCCTCAGCTTGGATTTTCTCCATAGAGAAAAAAAAAGTCTCCATCTACATCAATATGCAAATCACGTTTGCATTTTTCCTCCCAGTAGCAAATGCATGAAAATACTTGAGTGTTTTTGTCACCCTCTTTTAACCATGTGGCTCGACTTTTCAATCTCCATGTCTGTTCCACAATAAGCAGTATCTTCCTTTTTTTCTTTCTCGATTTCTCTGAGCCTTTTCGAGTTATCAGTGAATTGGATTCCCTCCTCCATTAATTGTAATGTTTCAATGCCAAATATTTTTAACATGGAGATCAGATGATTCTTTTTTAATTTATCCCATGTATGAACAGTATTTTTTAACCCCCTAAGAGAATTATATAAGTGTTCCATAGCCGAAGTACCAGCAATCCTACTATGAGACATCATGTACTCCCGTACCAACTCATTGAAGGCCGAATCCTCTAACCATGCCCTGTGAAATTTAAAGGGATAACCTCCAGTTCTCTTCTCAAATAGCCGCTCCAAGGTGATAAGTCGATGGTCAGAGAGGGATATCGCTTCGGCCCGAGATGTAAATTCCCCTATCTGCGATAGAAGATTAGCCTTTACCAGAAACCTATCAATTCTTTTACCGACGAACTCTGAACCCATCCTACCATTACACCAAGTAGGACAACTTTGTTCCAAATTTATATCACATAAATGAGAATTTTGGAACATGTCACAAAGAAACCCAGCAATAGGGTCACTCCACCCTCTATCACCCCAAATCTCCCTGTCGTGCATAGAGAAATTAAAGTCACCAACAATGATCAGTTGATCCAGCATCAAAATGCCACAACCCTCCATTTGGTTGCAGAAACTAATTATGTCATACTAATGGGGCATATAAGTTTATTAGGTGTACCCGATGCTGGTAACCTCTCAGGAATATTGTAAATATAATCTCGTCAAAAAATCCAAAAGCTTGCAGCGTTGCCCAACGGGGATCCCATAACACGACCTCTCCTCCTGATCTTCCCTCACCATCAGGCGCCACCATATGCCATGCTGGGAACATAGCACGAAAATAGAAAATGGAGCGTTCAAAAAATTGCATAGATTCTTGTATAAAGATCATGGAAGGCTTTAACTTCCAAAAGAAATCCCTCATTGATATGAACTTATCCTGTCCCCCCAACCCCCTTAAATTCAGAGAGAAAATGCGCATCATGACACAGCATTAGAGAGCACCAATGCTCTAAGAACCATGTCAATGGCCCACGTAACCGGAACATCTCTGAAATTACTCGATTCATAATCCGGTTCCAAGACCGACGCAGATAAGGATTTCTTCTTGGTCCGAGGTCGACCCTTTCCCTTCCGAATGGTAACATTCGAGATAGAAGACAGAATAAGGAGGGTTTACCATTATCCACATGCAAGGAGGAAAGGCAAGCGTCCGGGTCAAGTAGGAGTAATTCAAGGTTGATGCCGATAGAGTTACGAGGAGATAACATGGCATACTCCTCCAGAGGAGCAGAGGGGGCAAGATCATTCACGCGGGAATCCGACGGCGGCGTATGCAGGGGCTGGTCGGAAGGGACAGTGCGTCGACCCTCACTCGGCAATGGGTAAGGAATAGGTAGAGGGATCCTATCATCCCCCACAACCCGATCAGATTCATTCACATGATAATCCAAAGAAAACCCCCCACCCGACAGAGTACCCAACCCATTAGACTAACATAGTCCCCCAGCAGAAAAGAATCAAAATGGTCTGCCACCTTTATCAAATTACTATCACAGAGGTTGAGTGGGTTATAGATAGACTTACCCGAGGGTGGCGGAGGATAACTCGAAGAGTCCGACTGTCTAGATACCGAAGCTTTTCCCGTGTTCGTAGCCTCTAACACACGAGCACTAATTTTGTTCCCCGCTGCACGGTCCGGTCGCCATTCCTGGCATGATTTCATCAGGTGACCCGCCGCGTGACAGAGGTGACAGTGAAAGGGCGTCTTCCAATAATCCAAACTCTGCCTGTAAATTACCCCATCCCAATCCATATCAATGATGGCAGGTAAACCCCCAGAGAATGATACTTCCACAAGAACCCATGCCACACGTTTGTCATACAAACCAACACTCTTCGGATCCACAAATCTGCAGGTTCCAATGCTATTCCCTATGGACCAAAATTGTATCAGCAGTCCAGGCATCAAGATTCCACACTCGTAAGAGATAGTTTTTTGGAGCATTGGTGATGGGATCGAAATCGACTGACCATCGGTGTAGTGCCAGAAAACATCGTCCGTGCACCTAGGACCTTATCAAAACTTCACCCACATCAACATTCTTCATGAAATGAAAACACAACCACCCATTTTGAAATTTACTAATTTTGGGCTCATATCCAAGGAGCTTCAGCCATGCGCCCATGACCCACTCCTGCATATCTATCGTGTTGTATCTTTCAAATTTCCACTTGCCCACAACAACCCTTGATAACAGGCTCTCCACCCTCTCCCACATTACATCACTGCCAAAACTAAGTAGTCTGCAATCGGGGGCTGGCTTAAATGGCTTAACTGAATGCTGCGACTTCCTGTGATAGATAGTTTTTCCAGAATTTAGTACAGGCTGAACTTGGGATAGCAAAACACGGGGAGAAGAAGAAAAATCAATAGACGTTAATCCCGGGTTGACAGAAGAAGAGAAAAAGGCATGTGGATGGGAATGCGAACTAGATATTGCACCACCCTCCACCAGCTCAATAGAATGCCGGAAATCTTTGTCGCAAGCCACCGTCTCGAGTTCCCCAATCTCACGCTCCATCCCCGTCTAAAGAGAACAAAGGCGTAAAGGTGAAGTCTGGCCCACCAAGGGTAATGGTCGTTATCAGATATCGAGGATACAGAACGAAAGACAAGAACAAAGCTATCGCCACCTTCGAAGAGCCTCCCTATCAATATCATACCAGATCCGTGCACTAGGAGTGATGAGGGATGTCGACAATAATGAATGTCAATGAGGAAAGATAATGTCAGAAGGAAATCCACTTTCCGCCGTCTTTGTCAGCCACCTCTCCCATCCCGAAATTTGAAATATTTTCCGTTCCCGGTTTCCGATCACTCCCACTGGGAAAACCAGAGCAAATCTCCATTGACAGTCCCAGAGGAGACTCACAAAGGGAAAATTCTCCAGGATGAATAGCTGGCCAAACCCAAGGTGACAACCGAGGAAAACGTCAAATACAATGATAACCCCAGCTATACCGTCATACTTTGACCCCGACGGAAAATGCAAAAATAAAAACCCAGATTGCAGTATGTCATTGATTACCACCCGATGTTCCACCACCGGTTCTGCTCCTTTCAAATCTCAAGTTGATCCTTGCTTTATATAATTGGGTTCTCTTAACAAGTGTCGTTGTGTTGAGCATATTATGCCATTTGTGGGCTTTTTGTGTTCATAAAAGATTGTTTAAGTTTCTAAATAAACATTCTTGATTCCAATACCAAGAAAAGACATGGAATTCTGAACCATTGATGTTCCACCACCGGTTCTGCTCCTTTCAAATCTCAAGTTGATCCTTGCTTTATATAATTGGGTTCTCTTAACAAGTGTCGTTGTGTTGAGCATATTATGCCATTTGTGGGCTTTTTGTGTTCATAAAAGATTGTTTAAGTTTCTAAATAAACATTCTTGATTCCAATACCAAGAAAAGACATGGAATTCTGAACCATTTACAGTGGTAATTGTGTAATATTTTAGTTAATTCAAACATGTACATATTGTAACTTGGACATCTACTGACCAATGACATATTATGTTACAATGAACTTTTGATTATTTTCAAGTGGGTAACATTTACAGAAATTTGGCCATAAATGAAGACTCTCTGCACTTTAAATTATTCTCAATTTGGTAACATTTACGAAAATGTGGTCATAAATGAAGACTCTCTGCAGCCGCTACAAATTCAATGACATATTAAGTTACAATGAACTTTTGATTATTTTCAAGTGGGTAACATTTACAGAAATCTGGCCATAAATGAAGACTCTCTGCACTTTAAATTATTCTCAATTTCGTAACATTTACGAAAATGTGGTCATAAATGAAGACTCTTTTTTCCAGAGGAAAAAAATACGCTGATTTATATTAGAATATAAAAACAGTACATCTTCATCGATCATCTCGGCTGTGTTGATAAAGCAGTGAGATTCCAATACATAATAACCCATTTACATGACCTCATTAATAGATAAAATGAGCCAGATAAGTAGGCCAAGCATTCATATATGGAAACCGCGTTCCATCCCATGACTATATTAGCACCCTATGATTATTGGACAGCTATTTATAATATATCAAAATACAGATATCAAGCGATCATCTACTATGATAATTCATATATATGAATGTCATAGCAGGAGGACTAGAATTGAAAAATATGATGAACTCTGATAGTGCTTCTCAATTAGTCCAGACTACCTCATCAACAGATATGCATTATAGTTTCTGTTCTAAATCTTGTCTGTCGCCTGTAGATGAACATTGAGAAAATAAATAAGACAGATTAATGCCTGTTTCCCTTTCACGCTCGCTTGTACTTTGTCCGGCTCGCTTGAAACTGTGTGCAGGCTCGCTTGTTGTTGTCCAGGATTCAGATGTGAGGATCAAAACGAAGATACAACAGATTTCATTATATGATCAAAGCTTCCTGGTGTGTTGTACCAACCTATGCCATCCATATGCTCGAATGTGCAGGTGATAGGCTTTCTTGAGACATCGGTCCATGTAGCATTCAAAATTGGGAATATATACCTGTGTGAATCCAAGATCCTCGTGATCTCCTTATTACCTATATAACGTATAGTAACAAAAAGGTACAAAAAGTCAATTATAACTATGGGATGGGGAGCGAATATGCCCCAATCAACCGGCCCTCCTTTAGATGGGATACCTCCATTATGCCAAAACCAGCCCTCAGTGCCCTCTTAGATAGTTTATGTGCCCTGGTATTACTTTCATGGTAAATATGGTTGATGGGCGGGCAGCCTAATCTCTGCCATAAACTCTGTGTCCTCTCCACCCACCCTTGTAGATGAGGAGACATCATATGATACTTGTTGGTGATCCAGTTAATGATAAGCTGTGAGTCACCGTATATGCTGATCCCCTGTATTTGCAAATCTTGAGCAAAATGAAGACCCCCCACAAAGCCATAATCTCCGCCTTATTATTTGTCCCAGGACCCCACACCAACACATATTGTAACGCTCAGAATCAGATAATTTGATCCATGCTTCACACCCGGTCATTCCATCCACAGATGCCCCATCAAAATATATGGTCGGGATGCTGATCTGATGGGGTCGAATACGAGCAGAATAGTCATGTAGATGTGGCATAGAAATGGGGCAGTCATCCATCCACTCCTTAATCACTGAGTAAGTCTGTTGTAAATGAAAAGGCCGGTCGAAGACTCTCTGCAGCCGCTACAAATTCAATGACATATTAAGTTACAATGAACTTTTGATTATTTTCAAGTGGGTAACATTTACAGAAATTTGGCCATAAATGAAGACTCTCTGCAGCCGCTACAAATTCAAATTTCCAGGGGTTGCCATTTTCTTGGAAGTAAATATTTGAAGCCCAGAGGGAAACTAGATTAAAAATCCCCTTTAATTTAAGGCAGACTTCTTTCTTGCAACTTTCTGCACATGCTGCACTAAAGTCTCCGTCAAGTAATCCAAACACGTGATGGTTCTCAAGATGAGATCTCTTGAAATAATAAGAGTAACCATATTCAAGATGAGCTTTCTTAAAATAATAAGTGTAACCATATTCAAGATGAGTTTTCAATATTAAAACAATTATAAGAAGTTATGTTAAATTTAAAACATAATGAGCAACAATGAAAGAAAGTAAAAATAGGAAGAAATAATAGGAGCAACAACAATTCACATGAATAGATTATAACATCATAATCAATAACAAATAATGATAACAATTGGAAAACATACATTGGAAGTATAATGGAATCTATGACGTTCAGAGCATAGTGTAGTTACTGTTTTCTAAAGCTTCCTCTTAATCACATTTCTTTGCAGTTGGTATTAGAGGAAAAGAGAGTACAATATGATTAGTTAATATATGTAAAAATGGGCCACCTACTTTTATATTATTCATATTCATGAATACAAGTTTATGAATACAAGTCCACCCATTAATGAATAATATAAGTGTAATAAATTAAATAGTGTTGCATATATAATCATCTAATCATCGAAAATAATCATTGAAAAAGTTGTGTCACCACTTTTCTCACCAATTTTCTAAGAAATTTTCACATACCTTTGTTTTATCAATCACTAATAAGTTAATTTCTGGGCATTGATGCATTTATCTTTCTCACATTGTCTTGAGGATGAACCACATTAGATGGTTTGAAACACCTTGTCTTGAGGATGAACCACATTAGATGGTTCAAACTTGGACCCAATCCTAATGATGTGATTAATCCAAAAAAACATTTTTCTAAATATCATTTTCTTAATAGAAAAAAAGATTAGAACAATTTCACTTCTTAAAATAAGTAAATGGATTAAAAATGAGTCTAATTTCAAGGACCCTAATGATGTGATTGATGTGATTAATCCAAAAGACATTTTTCTAAATATCATTTTCTTAATAATAAAAAAAAAAGATTAGAACAATTGCACTTCTTAAAATAAGTAGATGAATTAAAAATGAGTCTAATTTCAAGGCCATTTAATTGCATTTAGATTAGAAGAATAACAATTTGGAAATAAGTAGATAAAATAAAAATAACTTGTATGACAAATTAAAAATAACTTGAACTTGAATTGAATTGCAAGTCCAATTAAATGCATTTCATTTCCACATATCTATAAATTAAAAATTAAAAATAACTTGCAAATAAATTAAAAAGAACTTGAACTTGAATTGCAAGGCCAATTAATTGCATTTCATTTCCACACACACACACACACACACACATATATATATATATTGCAAGGCCAATTGCATTTCATTTCCACATATATATATAGAGATTTTATGAACTTTAACTAAAAAACAATGTCTATCTTAATGTGTATCTAGTTTTTTTTTTTTTAGTAAGAAAAAACTCTGGTGTGTATTGAGTACCAGTGCACAAAATCATATTTTTTACATGAGTCTTAAATCATTTCGGCTATGGTCTATGTTCCTAACCAGAATCTCTATATTCCATACACTTAAATACACATATGCTAATAATCAAATATCCCTAATTCTGCAAGTAGATCATATCTGATCTATTAACATCCCTATGCCACATTCAAAAGCATGAAACAAGCAACAACATGGTGCCTTTCGTCCAAAGTCTGGGTAATAGCTTACCAATATAACAAGCCTGAATATGAAAACGATGTACTAACCAATATACAAAAATTTTAAAATACCAAAAACAACCTTATAACAATAGGCTCAGAAAAAATTTACCACCCCTGTAGCCCCATTCCTAGCTCCATCTACAAGTTCACATTGCATTTTTCCAAATACACCTTGTAGTTCTTTCTTAGATAGTTGGTCCGCAATCTGATTTTTCTCTCGATAGACATGGTAGAAAGATATAACAGTGAAATTGTTCCTCAAATCTTGTATCATGTCCAGCCAAGATGTGAGATTTCCAGGCACCAGCTTAATTATGTTGTTAAAATGCTCTATGATGAATTTGGAGTCCCCAAAAACCCACAGTCTGTCAATGTATAATTTCTTTGTAAACCATAATAATCCCCATAGGGAAAGGATCTCAGCCCTCATATTTGTTCCCTGGCCTCCAAACTAGTAAATTTTGTAGTGACATTGTGGTGATATCATGAGCCACGCACCACAACCACATCTAGATTGTTGTGTCATGCCATCAAAAAACCCCGTAGGGGATTGAATCTCCAATGGTCTGTTCTCGATTGAGAGGTCACGAGGGGGCTTCGGGCTTCAGAAAATTGGTAGTGTTGTTCCATCTTCTCATAATATGTGTAGCAACCATATCGTCTGTGCATATCATCTCCTCAAATATCCATCGGTTTCTACCAACCCACATATACCAATGAAAGAGTATAGGAATTCTTCTGTATAATTTCCCCTTTCCATACCACCATTTAATGCACTCTTCAATTGTTGTGTAATGGGGAGTCATAAAGTTTATATGTGTGCATATAATAAGATGTACTTTCCTGGCTAAAACGCAATCATAAAAAAGGTGTATGTTGTTTTCATTGTCGCTAGAACACATCCTACAGAAACCAAGGCCAATCTTACCTATTCTCCAGAGGTTTTCCCATGTGAGGTTCCTGTCCTTCCAGACAAGCCATAGGAAAATTATCATTTTGATTTGGATATTTTCCTTCCATTTTATGTTGAACCAACACTTTCTCATATCACTGTGAATTTTTGTTAAAATCCAGGTGTATATTTCTTTGACTATAACTTGTCCCTTGTGTAATGTACCCCCCTAGGTGACCCAATCCCCGTGGCTATTATGGCATCTAGACCAGCTTCATTTAATACATTCATGTATCTCTTCCATTCCCCTTTCAGGGACTCCGACGGGTTAAACACTTCTAGCTTCATCCATTCTGGTACCCCATCCTCCCATTTTTCAATGATCTATGCCAGATAAAATACCCCTCTCCTATTTAGATGACAACATAGTTCCATGCTTATGGATGTTCCCTTAGTGATGTCCCGAATGTCCAGATGCCCAATTTGGATTTTGAAGCCATTTCCAAAGCTCCATCTAAAACTTCCAATGTATTGTTTCCACACCTTCATAAATCCATTCCAAATGTGTGAACCCCTCCTTATTTTCTCCCATCCCACAGTGAAAATATCTTCCAAATATTGTTGTTCGAGATACTTGAATTTAATTATATCGTGCCATATGCTAGGATTGTGCATACATATCCATAAATATTTGACAAGTAGGGCTCTGCCAAATTTTTCCACATCCAATATGCCCCATCCTCCCCAGTGTTTTGGGCATGTAATCAAATCCCAGCTTAGCAGGTGATATTTTCGATCATCTCTTCCACCGTCCTAGATGAAATTGGATAATATACTTTTGATTTCTCCAATGATGGTCTTGGGTATCATGAAGAGGTGACCCCAGTAGACTGATAACTGCTACAATACAACCTGTACTAAGATCAATATCCCCCCTTTAGTTAACCACTTCAAAGACCTAGACTTTATCCGCTTTTGATATTTCTCTAAAATCCATTTCCAATCCTCCACCCCATAGTAGGAGGGCTTCAAGTGAAAGCCCAGGTAGGTGAAACCATTTTCAAGAGGTAAATATTTGAACTTAAAGGGGGCTTCAATATAAGAAGGGGCCCCTCCAATACCCTTTGAGTGATATAAAAAATACTTGTCACCATTTTCCTCCATACCTATAACCAAGAAGAAACACTCAAAAATGTCGAAAATGTGTTCCCAACATATGCTAATAAGCCTCCCAAAACTTAAGATATCATAAAAAAAAGGCTATGTGAAATTTCACAATGTGTTGTGATCCCAATACCTCTAAAATCCCCAAAATCCACCACTTTCCTGATCTTCATACTCAGGGAATCCATTATCAAAATGAAGAGCAGCGGTGACAAAGCACACCCGTGTCTGAGCCCCCTGCAAGGTTTAAAAACCAGGAGGCAGTGCCATTGATGATTATAGCCATCGAGGAGACACACACACAACTCATTATCGAGTCAACCGCACCACTATCCATACCAATCCTGTGCAATATCAGTCTTAGAAAACCCCAATTGACACTGTCATATGCTATATTGAGGTCGATCTTCATGACAATGGCATCCAAGTGATTTGAATGGATAATGTGAATAATCTCTTGTGCAGAAGCAATGGCGTCATGAATGCTGCGATTTTGTAAAAAACCAGATTGCTTGGGGGAAATGAATCTCGAGAGTACCCCTTTAATTCTATTAGAAAGTATTTTAGAAATGATCTTGTATAAAGTGGTATGATGTGTATCTAATTAAAAAACGTCGATAAAAAATCTCTTTATACATTTTAAATATATGTACCTAAATCTACCAATCTATGAATAGATGTGAAACGTTACTTGAATACTTGAACTTTTGAGTTGTCTACAGAAGAACAGTCAAAGTTCTGATTTGTCTACAGAAGGGAATTCAACAGTCAACACATCTCTACAGATTCTAATTCAAGAGAAAGAAAATATAGACGAGTCTCTGAAATTGATGAGATATAAAACTTTCTTCTGAAATTGATGAGATCTAAAACTTGCTTCCCTCAGCTAAGGCTAGCTGAGTTGTCTATGAGCTGCAAAAAAACTAAACTATTTGATTGAATAAAAAATAATTATAATAATAAGAAATTCCCACAGATACAAATAAGTGCAATTAGATGCCAAGCTTATATTTTGCAGATATTTGGTCTAATATTTTGAACCAAGCTAGGATTTATAGATTTATGTGGGCTTCATGAAAGTAAAAGCAAGATCCCCCAATTACTATTGAATGGTGGCCAACTTACTGTTGTGAAGATTTGAGTACCTAGCTTCAACGCTCAGTGTTTCCACCATTGGCATAGTTGTTTCCACCATTGACACAATTGAAAACATGTGTTCGTTATGCATCCTGGCATGAAGAATACCCTCTTGAAAACATTTGTTCATTATGCATCTTACAATGAAGAATACCTTCCATGGTGCATAACCAAACTATTTAAAATGATGTAAGTGTTTGAAGTGTTCAAAGGATGGAAGTGCTTGAAGTGTTCAATTTATATATAGAGAATGTGTCTTGCATTTTAATACTCGTTTTACACATGGAGAAGCATGCGACTTAAGAAAATTATGTGCCCATCTCGTGACCACTTGTCCATCACTAAAATAAATTTTTGGGCCCATATTTTAACCACTTTTCCAACCTATAGTAAGATCTATCATGCATGTTAGATAAGGCGGATGCTTCCCCTTGCACAGTTTCAGATTAATTTTACTACTTAGTGCCCATCTACCTCAGTTTCCAACAATTGTTAGGAATGAACCCGGGTTGCAGACAATTTTCTTGTTACAAAACCAATTCCACTTGTTGTCTTATTTCTCACAACAGGCGCTAGTATCCCTAAGCCAGTTTTCTTGTTACAAAACCAATTCCACTTGTTGTCTTATTTCTTACACCAAGTGCTAGTATCCCTGAGCCAGTTTTCTTTTTACAAAACCAATTCCACTTGTTGTCTTATTTCTCACACCAGGTGCTAGTATCCGTGATCCCAAGAAGATTTCTCCAAGAAGAATGACTTACTGTGAAGAATTTCTAAGATTGTAAGAAGAAGTAAATTCAGGTAATAGACATGATTCAACTTGTTGTCTTATTTCTTACACCAGGTGCTAGTATCCCTGAGCCCATGAATCTTTCTCTAAGAATAATGACTTATTCTCCAAGAAGAATGACTTACTGTGAAGAATTTCTAAGCCTGTGAGAAGAAGGAAATTTGGGTAATAGACATAATTCCACTTGTTGTCTTATTTCTTACACTAGGTGCTAGTATCCCTGAGCCCAGGAAGCTTTCTCCAAGAATAATGACTTGTTGTGAAGACTTTCCAAGATTGTGAGAAGAAGAGAATTCTGGTAATAGACATTGTTGATGATCCCCTTAGTATTATCTTTATCGCCATATTGATCAACATGAAGATTACAATTATTTTTAGTAGACTTTAATGTGTTCATGTAGATATTACTTTTATGACCACTTGCCTGTGCTGAAAGCCCATATATAATAGATTTATACTTCTTGTGTCATTGCAGTTCTCTAAAATTTATTTGGCATGTTATTTTGTGTCGGTATCACATCATTCGGTTAAGTTCAAATTCATGAAAAAATATTTTAAAACCGGAAAACTGGATTAGAGATCCGTTTTTTCTTGTTTATGTTGCCAACAAAAGAGATCGTTTGTTTTAATTTAAGTTCTTGAAATTTGTCTTCCAGTAATCTTTTAATCTTACCTCTATGGTATAAAAACTAGAGAGTAGTTTCAATTTAAATTCCCTCTGAAAATATCAGATATTCTATCAAAAAAAATTTGATACTTATCTTTCTAAACCTGCATTTACTTTAAATTTCCTCAAAAAATATCAGATATTCTATTGAAAAAATATTTGATACTTATCTTTCTAAACCTACATTTACTTTGAAAAAAATTGAAGGGCATAGTTTTTTTTTTATAATTAATAAAAAAGTTTCCAACAAATTTCTTTTAAAACATACTTTTAGGATGAGAAAACATAATAATGGAGGTTTAGTTAGTTTTAGACTTTTAGTTAAATTTAGTTTTAGTTATAGTTAAAAATTTTGGAAATTTATATCACATTGATAAATCATGAAAATTTGAAATGTTTTCCTTTATTGTAGTTTCAATTATTTAGAATTTAGAGGATTTTCTTTTTAAAACTTACTTAGAAACTTAAGAGTGCAAATTTAGTTTGTTTTAATTGAAAATTTACTAGAAAATTTTTGTTAAAAAGTGAGAGAACACAGACTTTTATTGCTTAATTGTGTTACCAATTTCTTCAATTTTATTTCATTTATAATTTCTGGTTCTAAAGCAGAGTTTCGAACACTTTCATACATTTTTTATGGTTCTCAAGCAGAGTTGCCAACACTTCCATATATTTTTTCTAGTTCTAAAGTAGAGTTTCCAACACAAAATAAGTAGAGGCATGGAACACAGCCTTGAGAATAACACTCGCCACTGCGACCTCTAACATCGACGAGCCACCTCTAACATCAATAGGCTGCCTTATCCTCGCACTACAATCTCACGTATACTAAAAAATAAGCTAGTACCAACCTCGAGCATAACACTCGCCACTGCGACCTCTAACATCAGGGAACCACCTCTAACATCAATAGGTTGCCTTATCCTCGCACTACACTCTCACGTATACTAAAAAATAACCTAGAAATTGGTACTGAAAAATATAATATTAACCTAGACACTGGTACTCACAAATATAATATTGGTGCTTACCTAAGGTGCAACATTTACTGTGGAAAATTTTTTTTATGCTCTCGGAAATTATGATGTCCGCTTGCCATCTCTTGGATTTCATAGATAGCCTGAGCATAAGCTAAACAAATGCATAGAGAATTTTTGAAGACATGCACTCAGAACTTCTATGTTCGGTTTCCATCTCCTAGATTTCATAGATAGCCTGAGAAAAAGCTAAATAAATGCATGGAGATAATTTCCCAAGTAGAACATGCAATCAATCTGGGCAGCCTCGTGTAGCAGAGGGTTGTGTGTCACATAAGGCTCAAGGCAGAGGGTTTTTTGTCACAGAAAGCTCAGGGAATCATGGCAAGAATAGTTAGCTTAGGGAATCGTGGCAAGACTAGTTAGCTCAGTCAACAATAATGTATTATGCCATGCATTTTTTCTCAAACAATTAATGTTAACAAAGTAATACTAGCATTACTTGATCACCCAAAAAAAAAATCCACATAATATGTTTTTTAGCCTAAGTTTTCCATATAGGACGTGTTCTCAGCCTCGAGAAGAGGCCAATAAGATAAGAGAATTTTTCATTGGCCAGCAAAAAAATGTCAAGATTTAATACAACAAAGAAGAAGTGTATTTTAAAATTTTCTAAAAAAAATGTATTATAACATTTGGGTCGATTTTTTTTATTCCTGTGCAGGTACTAATACAATGAATTGTTCATTAACCAACAAAAAAATGTCAATATTTAATACAATAGAGAAGAAGTGTATTATAACATTTTCTTAAAAAAAAATGTATTATGACATTTGGGTTGATTGTTTTGATTCCTGTGCAGGTACTAATACAACTAATACAAATCATCTGATCGATTATGATAGCCCCTACAACCCCTAAGGGGCAAGGACTAATAATAATAAGGTTCCTTCTAATTAATAATATAGAAATTGTCTCTCATTAAACTGGTTCTTCCTAATTAATAATATAATATAAAAATATAAAAGTTTTAAGTACATTAATTTAATAAAGCTAATGTACTTATAGTAAGTGTTAGAGTAAGATGTTTTACCATTTTTTATTTAAGATATCTATTAATAAATAACAATAATTACTTGTATACATTATCATAAATGATTATATTTAATTAATAATTTAAAATTATTTATATAAAAAAATATTTATTAATATAATAATAATAATTAGAAAGCTAATGTACTTATGGTAAGTGTTAGAGTAAGATGTTTTACAATTTTTATTTAACATATTTAATTAAAAGATAGGAATAATTAGTAATATACATTATCATAAATGATAATATTTAATTAATAATTTAAAATTATTTATATAAAAATATATATTTATTAATATAATAATAACAATTAGAACAAAAGTGTAAGTATAGTTTAACATAACAAATAGATTAATTTAATTGATCTATTATCTATAGATCTTATTTTACAAAGTGGAATAGTTTAGAAAATAAAGAAGAAAATAAACAAAAAGAAATGTGTAAATGGAATATTTAATCTCAGTCATTACACATAGATTTAGTTAATCAATTTGTATTTGTTGAATTGATGTTTAAATCTTGTAAATTTAATTATCTCTTATGAAGTTGTGGTAGTCTTAGATTAAAAGATTAGATCTTGCTTTTTTGGAAGTTTACATTTTCTTTATATTTTTCATTACACTAATTTAGTGTAGATAATATTTAAAATTATCTTAACTATAAATTTAATTCGAATTTCATTCTCTTTTCTAAGCTTTTTGAAAATTTGGAAGTTTACATTCTCTTTATATTTTTTATTAAACTAGTTTATTTTAGACAACATCTAAAATTATTTTAACTATAAGTTTAATTCGAATTTCATTCTCATTTCTAACCTTTTTGAAAATTTGTAACATTGATTAAGTAGAACCTTAAAAATGACTAAAACAAATTCACAATAACTATAGTTCATAAGTCTACTTAACCCTGGTTGATAATTAGTGTTTTAACCTATGCAAGTGCTTTAGCTTATGCAATAAATTAGATTGACACTAACTTTAAATTAACTTGACACTAACATTGATAATGAATAAAGGAAGATTTTCATTCTCATTTCTAACCTTTTGAAAATTTGTAACGTTGACTAAGTAGAACCTTAAAAATGACTAAAACAAATTCAGAATAACTACACTTCATAAGTCTACTTAACCTTGGTTGATAATTAGTGTTTTAACTTATGAAATAATTAATAATTATTGTTTTAACTTGTGCAATAAATTATTTTGGCACTAATATTAAATTAGATTGACACTATCATTGATAATGAATAAAAAAAAAACATGTTGGGAAGGATTTAGGATACGAACACATCATGCTTATATAGTTTCCAATGTAAGACATAACTATAATTATACTCTAGGAGATGTTAGAGATGCATTAAATAAGAAATTGAAGCATTGTCCATGCAATGATTTAGAGTCAAACTTTGGTAGTATAAAGGAAAAGAACATATTTAAAATGATTATGTGATATATAGGAAATGGGTCGGAACCCACATCTCTCCACAATATACCATTTCTAGGACTGAACAACATAAATTTTAATGTTTAGAATACTAGATAGACCACATATAGCTTGCATATCAAAAATGTTTATGGAATAATAGCTATGTCAACATAAGGGTTCAAATGAATGTGAAAATGAGAACTTGAAACACAACCATTGAAACCAAATTATATATGACCTAGGCATCCCTAAGTCCATTATGGACCATAAATTTTTGGTTGCGTATATTTTTATTTCCAAAAAAACAATCTCCATTCATACTCATAGTTGAATGGAAATTACCTCTTTTATGTGCTATGCATTTAGATAACCCAAATACCTATATAACTATCCTAATAAACCCCCAAAATAACTTTTATATCTATGGAAAAAATAAGAAAACATATATACTTGTCTTAAATTCCAAACAATATATGTATAGAAAGACCTTATGCTCCTATAAAAAAAATTACTTTTCGTATTAAAAAAATGTTGTTTTTTTTTTTTTTTACATTAAAGAGGTTTCAACAAAATTAACTAAGAAGTGTAAAAGGCATTGAAGGTATTGGAAATTTATCTAGATGTTACAAATTTTCACAAATTATTTTTAGAAAAGAAATTATGTTATCTTCCTTTTCTTCCAGGATCATGTGTTTTTTGCAATTTGTTGTGCTTCCATTGATAGAGAAATCACTTCTTCATTTAGTTTTGTATATATATAAGAGTAAAATAAATGGTTTGAAAATAAAAGGCCACCTCTTTTAGTTGTTCACCAATATGGGTGAAATGTCCCTTTCATCCAATTTATAACCAACACTTATTCATGAAAGATCTAAATTCATCTCACATTTTTCTTCAAAGCATGTTTTCAAGGAAATATTAGGCCTGTAAACTTTATATAGTTGTTGGAAACTTCTACTCCCTTTGTTTTAAACTTCACACTATGATTCTCTAGGAGATACAAAGTTCTGTCTACACTATTAAACTCTAGAGGACCTTGCCTAGCTCCATTTAGAAAGCCTCATGCCTAAGATTTGTTAATGAACTACTCCCCTAAATATATGATTTTCTTTTATTTCACACCCAATTTACAACTTGGGGAAATAAACATAATCTAATAAAAGCACAAAAAGGTATAGATGAATTTATCATCAAAAAGGTATGTGTTTCATGCCAACCAAATACACTAGATGGTTAAACAATGCAATTCCTTTAATTCTTTAAGTTATTTATTTTTCATCAAACTTTTTTAGCATTCTTCTATAGTATCACCAAACCACACATATTTTATTCTAGTTGAATGCTCAAACTTTTTATAGTTTTCTTAGCATAGGGGCAATTAATGATAAAATGTGTGAAAATTTCTTGATTCTCGATTCATGGTATAAAACTCCCTAGGCTATGTCAATTTCATTTTTGCAAAACATTTTATGTCAGGCTTTATTGTTTATGGCCATCAACATAAAAATGCAAGTCTTTTTGGAGATTTCAACCTCCATACCACTTACACCATAGTTTTGTTTTTATATCTCAAATTAGAGCATTACTTTGTATCCTTGATATGCAGTATATAGTCCCAAGGAACAATACTTAGACAAAACTATAAAGTCTTCTTCCTCCATTAAGTGGTCTTGACTTTGATATAAATTGTCCACTTTGATATATAAATTTGCATATTAACCTTCCAACCCCAACCTTTCCCAACATTGTTTCCAAATATTTGTGACTTACTTATAACACATATGTATATTATCTGTGGACATCCAAATCTAGATAATATATATTCAAAAATAAAATTCTTTGTAGTTTCTGCGTCGTAGTCCTTTATGGGTTGTTCTTCAGCCCATCTTGTCAAATAATTAGTTGTTGTAATTATGTGCCTCACACCAGTCCTTTTTCTAGGTCGGTGGATTGGTCCAACAAAATCAATAGCCCACTTATCAACTCCTATAGCCCAAAATCAAATCCCCTATAGCCTCACTCTAAAACAGAAAGGAGAAAAATATTAGTGCCACGTGTAATTTAAAGTTGGCATTGGACTATAAATTATGCTGCAGAGAGAGCTTTGATGGAGGAGGTTACTTCACTACATCCTGGGTTATGTCGAAGTTTGTATAAGTCGTGACATAGGAAGGGTTTTTCGCTATAATATGAAGGCATCGAATTTCACCAGAAAGATATGATCGTTAAAAAGGAAATTTGTCATTGGAAGGCACAGGCGGATGCATTTATGAAGACAGGTTGGCAAGATCCAGCGAAAAATATGCAGTTAATGAGAAAAATCCGAATAATATCTGAGCTAATGATGAGGCTGGAAGTTCAAAATCACTATAAAAATCCATGTCCCACCAAAATTTTGGCACTTTTCTGTCTGAGAGCTAAAAAATTGCTAAGTGTCGAAAAGTTACAGAATTTGTTCTCATGTATGAACAATGAGGAATTCATTCGCATCTTCGAAAATAAAGGCATAATAGGAATCATGGAAGCCACAACACAATCTAACATACTCACAACATCACCATCACTCGCAACAGCATCACCACTCACACAACGTTGATCTCCACGGAGGAAACCATCAAAGGAACAGAGAGAAAAACACAAATAGGAAAAGAAACCTGTCAAGTCATAGCAAGGACCTGAACCTGTGAAAGACAACGAGGAGGAAGAAGAGAAAGAAAAAATGGAAACATAAGGCACAATGTTTCCATCACCACTTCCATCATATATTCCACCAAGAAATCAAAATGCGAAGCTGGTGAAAGATTCAAAGGATGCGAAGTATGACACCTTTACCCCGCTATTATCAAAGAAAGTGCCATTTGAGGGACAATTTCTTGGGAAAATTCCGCAGTTGAAATTCACACACTCTGACTTTAATGATAGAAACAAGTACCCACAATTCACACCAAGAAGGTATCTAAACCAGTTATAATACCCAGAAAATGGTGTGACAAGGTTGGAGCCATGGCAATGGGCGAGTGGATTAGCACGGCTAGGGTTGATGAACATGCTAAATGTGTTGCACTTTGGTAGAAGTACAACAAACATAGCTTGTGTAATATAGTTGCTCATGCTAGTGCACGGCGGATCCCTATGGATGGGAAAGAGGATCCCCATAGATGAAATGTTGATTTGGAGAATCACGAGGTTGCCATATCAAGGACAGGACCCCACAGAGGAATTTGTGGGAAAATATCAAGATAAAGTTGTAGCTGAAAACATGAAGAAGAATTTTGGGTTGAAAAAATGAAAGCGAGGCTATGACATCAAATCAATCAGTGACCAAGGAGTCCACTTTTCTATGCACATATTAGCCAGGAAGATAATGAGAAAATTTCGGGCCAATGAAGTCCCTACAACATTAGTTTCATTAGCTGTGTAGTGCAACAACGGGGTTAAGTACAACTAGGCCTCATATATTTATAAATATTTTTTGGACAACTGCCACGAAGCCCAAGGGAAAGGTACAACCTTTAATTATGCATGGTTGATTTTGATTGTAGCATTGTTGCAATGGAAAGACCTGAAGGAGTCATAGTTTCCTCCTGTCAAAGCAGATGTTTGTGAAGCCGTGCGGTATGCCTCACTATGGTATACCACTCAACAATTTTGCACACCTGAGAACAAGATTTTCTTTGTATTATATCACATGGACTTGCATATGTTGGTAAACTAACATCCTTGCCTCTTGTCGAGATTTTACCAACAATATAACTCTGTTGCGAAGTTCAAAGCAAATTTTCACAAGATATATATACAGGCCCGTAAGGACACAATGAAGACATGGAATCCCCTGTCATACTTAGTAATATAAGATGATGTCTTTGCACTAGTAAAATAATGGCCCACAGACTAGATGATTGTGATGGAAAAAGACGCAGAAGGTAGTGAAACACAGGAGGAAACATCGGAGCATGGAGAACCAAGAGGAAAGGATAAATATAAGGATGAGCGAGAGGAAGAATAAAAAGAAAAACATGAAAAGGAACCTCTTGGAGGGGATAAAAACAAAAAATATTCATAGAATACAGTGACAGACAAAGCAAAGAGGAAGATACACAACGAAGATTCCCCAAGGAGCAAAAAAAATCAAAAGGCAGTTAAGTCAAAGGACATACTACCCTTGGTCCTTACTGGTGGATGAGATTCGAGAGAAGATTTAGGAGGAAACAACAGAGTCTTGGAACAAGATAAAATATCGCTATGGCGCGCTTCTAACCGGTGTTTAGCAAAGTATTTCATAGTTAAAGCTCTTGGTGTAGACACCCAGACATCCATTCAAGACAAGGGAAGGGCTCCGACCAGAAAGACTAATAGAGACGACATTTGGGATGAGGATAATGTAGATACCTATCAGAGCTCTGTAGTTCAATTCTGCCTATGTAAACAAACAGGAGAAAGGTTTGGACCAGGTCAATATGAACATCGCAGCGCTGCCAATTTCGGTATTACATGACTTGCATAAAGGAATCATAAATAAGTTGAAGCAGTGAGAACAATGCACCTCAAAATTAAACATTCAGATAGAACAAGAGCGAGCTTCGCTAAAGAACTAGCTCGACTAGGCCATTAAGTAGAAAGACCAGGTATAACAACAACAACAAAAGTTAAAGGAAGTGATCAAGGCCACATGCCGAGAAGTTTTCGACATGGATGTCCGTGAGGAGGAGTCTATGTAAGACAAGGTCGTGAAGCTCAACCTTGCAGTCAAGGAATCCAAAAAGAAGATCCTAGATGCATAGTTTGAGTATGAGCTCAATATCAGTGAGGTGAAAATGAAGTTGAAACCAGCCATGCCACCAAAATTTCGAGAAAAAAGGGACATTTACCTAAAGGCTGCAGTGGCAGGCATCTCTGGGGCAATGGAAAAATGTAAAAATTTTTTGGAAGACACTTTGAAGATTTGGACTTCGCTGCAGAAATATCCAATGTACAGAAGCTAGAAGAAGAAATCCAGCAGAAGAAGAAGAATTTGGAGGAAATTCAGGCAACTGTGAAGACCTTTCCAGTCTCGCAGAATCTTACCAGGATTAGTGAAGGAAAGGTCCTTTAGAATAATATCAAAGAGCTAAGAATAGAAGAGTAGGTTTTAGAAGAGATAAATCAATCATGGCAGGATGATTCTCTGCAATTGTCATAGGAAGTATATGGGAAGATCTAGGAGCTTCGAAAAAGAGAAGAGACAATACTGAAGAAAACATCAGGATCAGTAGTAGAGGCAATATTGGAAGAAGTCTGGAGTGAGGAGAAGCAGGTCACAAAGATATTGCAGAAGTTCAACAGTGCCTTCTATTGTTATATCATTCACCACCACCCTAAGAAACTTTAAAAAGGGGATCACCCGAATGCATAAAGGGGAGAAGTATTTAAAGGAGCGAGTGGGTCGATGTAAATGAAAATGCATATAAAAAGGGAACAGGACATATAAGTTCAAATTTGTGGTAAAAATTTACCCAAAACAAAATATTACATATATGCAATACATCTGTATAAGAGCGGGACCCGCCCGAGCTACGAATCGTTAAGAGGAGAAGGCAGCGCTAAGCGTTTCCGGGGGGGATCAAGGATGGAAGGGGGAAGGCGGAAGGTCACCCCTTGGAATGATGGTGACATGGCAGTGGTGGGACCCAAGACAGGTATTCCTTGGGGTGATGGTCGTGGGCTTAGATCCGCTCCAAGACCCCATCAGACTTTCTAGTGGGCCCATTCGGGTAACAGCTGTCGCAAGCGACAAAGGTAAGGTAAGTCCTAGGACACTCGGTACATGACCAGTACCAGTATTTAACCCGATGCGTGGTATACACCTAACCAAACTCTGATAACCAATCTCCAAATGCCACACGTCCCAATGTCGACGTCCTTATGACGTCAGCCCTACAAGTGTCGTCCTAACCTCGTTTTTCGGGTAATCTAAATCCGTTTAACATTGTTCTGTGCTCATTGTGGTAAAACAATTTCTTTTATGAAATACCATAAAGCCAAAGCGCGAGATCCTAGTACTAGTTCTGCCAAGTCACTTTCAACTTCCCTGCGTCATTTTCTCCTGTGCATTTTCCTCATTGCGCAGGTATTCTATCCCTTTTTCATTGTCTAAGTTTCCTTCCGCTTTTAATTTTTCATAATGGTCATGGGTAGAATCAATATTGATAAGTCGGAGCCTGAAACCCCTCAAGTTCGCGAGTCCAGGGCTGCTCCAAGACCTAAGCCATTCACAGACATGCAAGCCCACATTCGAGACCCACAATACCCTTTCTTCATCAGTATTGTCAAACCTGACCTATTTAGGAAAAATATAGAAAATAGGGATAGGTTTAGATTTGTTTTGTCGGGACTATACCACTAAATTGCTCTGCCCGTCTACGTAGTCGTGGAATTAATATGCTGGCTCAGAGAAGCTTATGATGAGCACCAAGATATGTTCCTATCAACTCAAGGGAATAATATATTAAGTATATCTCCCGAGATCATCAGGAAAGCCCTTGTTATCCTCCCAGTTCTAATTATATCAGTTTCATTGAAATGTCTTTATCCCGACAGTTTTCCAAGCTATCCTGGAGGCAGCAGAGCGATTTCATCGCTACTATTTTCAACTGTCACCTTACATCTTTCCTGTCTTCAGACTCGGTGCCTCTGAATACATTCAAGGAAGACCTTTAGCCAACACTTGCTCTCATTGCGGGGTTGCTAGGTATAGAAGGGGATGAGGGAGTCTCGAAGGAGTGTGTAGCCCTTTTATGGTTGATGTCACAATCAGGTGTTGTTTTGGATATCCCTAGTTTCTTGGCCTCCGTCATCCAAACCCAGTTTCAAGACCTCCTAGCCACCGGCCATTTTTTTTTTTTCTATGGTGTTCTACCTCTTCCTCTTCCAATAGGTCGATAAGTTCGAGGGTTTGGGTCTGGAAAAGGTTTCTAGGATAAAATCTCAACCAAAAATTGTCTTTGACTGGAACCCCGTAGTGCATCAGTTGGCTAATGGGGTGGGTTATTCGAATTTCTTGAATGAATTCATGACAATAGCCTATACTATTATTCATGACAACCCTCCGCCCAGGCTTTTTCCTGAGCAGAGGAACTGGCTACAGTTCAGTGAGGAAGAAAGCATGGGAGATTGGTATCTATTTGATGACTACACTAAGATCAGGGTCTACAGTGCAAAGGTTTCCTGTTACAGACTGCCAGTTTTTCCTGCCATGTGGATTTTTGCCTTGGAGTACCTCTTGAAAAACCTGAAGGCTGACCATCTCCACTTATTCCCTATGAAAAAGGGGTTCATTCTTAAAATTCCTACAACCATCGACCCCTTCATTGTTAACTCAAGGCATGCCCTCCCCATAGTGGAAAACCTGCTCAAGGGTATGGATTGAAGGCAAGGGAAAGCTTGGCCTTATGATCCAAAAGGCATCATCTCAAACAAAAGGAGGAAGATTAAATCAACTGCATATGCTCACGAAACTAGACCCTTCATCGAGTGGAGAGCTAATCTTGATACCTGGCCTTTTCTTTCACAGATGGAGACTGATTCATCTACGACAGGGGAAAAAGGAGACACTGCTTCAACATGGGAAGCAGGTAAGAAATAGGTTGAGGAAGCCGCAGGCATAGAAGAAGATTCTCCGCCCTCTAAAAGGCAGAGAACAAACGATGAAGAAGGTGTCGGGGAAGAGTCACCGCCAGAAAAAGTGGCACTGTATGGAGAGTCGAACAAGGGAAAAGTAGGTTTCATGGTAAAATATGATGGTTCATTATCGTCTGATTTCTCAGAGGTTTCACAAGCCGTCTCTGTAAACAGGTCTGAAATGGGGGACGAGATAAAGGGGAAGAACAAAACTATCAGGGAGAAGCTTTGGTCAGAATTAGCAGGATTTATAGACAAATATCATAGTTGGTTTACTGTTGAGCTCGATATGGATAAGGAACAACTGCTGATGGCCATGAATGAAGCGGTTCTAGATCCAGAGGCCGGGACCACCAGCTACAGAGCTCTGGAGGTGGCAGTAGACATGTCACAAGTTCCCTCGATTGATAAATGAAATTTGCTCCAGTGTTTCGGTGACATGTTGAAGGATGAGGTGGTGAAGCTCTCTCTCACCCTAAGGAAACTGCAAACCAAATACAACCAAGTGGTTGATAACCTTAGTGTGGAGAATACCAATGCCGGAGCACTTTCAAACGACCTGCGAAGTCTTCAAGCGGCTATGAAGGGAAAAGGGAGCGATAAAGAAGACCCTCAGGGTCATGTCATTTCGGAGCTACAAAAATAGGTCACAGCTCTGAAGCATAAACTGAATATGCTTGGTTTTCAACTTGTGAAAACTGCTGAATTAGCCCAGATGGAAAAGGACGAGGTTGACCTAGAAAACTCACTAGCTAAGGAGAAAGAGGAGAGGGCTAAAATTACTAGCGAGATGACTGCCCTCCAACAGAAGATGGACAAGTTGCAGAAAGACTGGGATACACACATATGCTCCACGCCACTTCCTGAAGTATCTAGCTCACTTTCAGAACAATTAAATATAGAATTGACCGACCTTCAGGTAGCAGAGAAGCAGGCTCAAACTACACAGCAAAATATTCACGAGCTCGAGGCCCGTCTCAAGGAGAATACCAAGATGGTAGCAGCTTTGCAGAAATAAATAGAAGAGGGGAAACAAGAGAGGTTGCAACAGGAAAAGACTATCAGGGACCTAACAAGCCAGATGAAAGGAAATATCACCCTCTTGGAAGCCTGACGCTTAATCTGGACAGACATCATCATGGAGGTAAAGAAGCATTGGCCTTTTCTGACCTTAATTGAAGAAAAGAAGGCCACAATTCGCCAATTCAGAAGGACTCTAAATGAAGGGAATACAGACACTTAAACTAAGGTTGAAAGTGCCAAAAGGTATATTACCTTCCTAAATGATTTGAGCTCAGAAGAATTGGCCAAACGGGGAATCAAAGGCAGGTTCAAGGAGGTAGCAGAATGCAGGAGGGTGATGGAAAAGGAAGCCATGCGCAACCTTGCACTGGGAAGTGTGGAATAGATGGTGATGAGCTTGGGATGGTTTGAAACAGAATGGATTTAAATGACACTCGCCGGCCTCCCATCATGATGGGAGCCTACAAATGTTGTACTTCAACCGTTACAAGTATACGAGTGCAAACTGATAGAGGTGATGAATTAGAAAGATACACTGTCTGAGAAGACAATTCGGCTTAAGGCCGAAACAATAATTTCCGCACTCGGTAAGGAATTATCTCTCCTCTATCAAGTTAAGCAACGGTTTCCCACCCAAGCGAACTATGCTGAACTGACAGAAGTGCATGCTCTGGTCGATGCTTTCCTTGCAATACTTGGTCCTACAGCTGACATTTGGCAGAGGTGTAGCGATCATACGAGTTCATCAGTCACTACATTCACGTCCCTATCAACTCCGTCTGCCAGTAAGAAAGCTAGCTCTTCTAAAGCCATAGTACTGCCTTCTCCAGCAGCAGCCCTGACTCCGCCTCACCAAAAAAAATGATAACTCACAATTGGGCCTACGTGGCCTTTTACTTTATTTTCTTTTTACTTTTAATTTTGAGTGAAATTCATATTTCAATCTTGCATTTTTACTTTCATTTAGTAAGTTGTTTGTATTTCCATTAGAAATGGCTTTAAGCCCACTTTGTAAGATGATGGGAGGCGTTCTACCCCATCATCAATTTTGATTTTTGATTAAGACTTGAAATTGCATATAGGCATGCGGAAAAGACATTTTCCCAAAATATCTTTCCACGTATAGAACATCAAAATGTTATAAAATCAGAGATGAAAGAGATATAGTGGGTTCCATATTTTTGGAGAGACTGTCAACCAAAAACGTTCTATGTATGTATTTTTGTATGGTCTGGATAGTTGATGTTAAAGAACCCATTGGGACTTGGTATAAAGAGTTTTTCCGTTGAAAAGGATTCCACATGAAATGCTATTACAGTTTGTACTCCATCCTGTTTGATTATATATAAGTGTTCATTTTTCGTTTCCATCCATTTTCTTGTATCTAAATGTTCTAGAATGCGAGCACTTTGCATTGGATGTGAATTTATCGTAATTGGTACTCATATCTTTACGTTTACAGAATTTTAAATATAGCTCAGGCATGATACTTTATTCACTTCTAACTCATTTCCATAATTCCTTTGATATGCACTTTATGGATTCTTATTTTAATATAAGCTCAGTTACAGTGTATATCTCACTTCATATTCCTTCATAGTTCCGCTTACACATACTTTGATGTCTTCTTATCATTTTAATAGTTGGCCCTCTCATACATAATCCTCAGAAGTATTCCTAGTTGTTACGTTTATCTCTAAAGGCTTGGTCCCACTATCACCAAATTTCCACCATTTGTTAGTAGCAAGGAAGCCATATTATTGTTAATTGCTATCAGTTATATCAGAAACTCCTTGAATTTAAGATGTCCTAGGCACTGGTATTTTTACAACTCAAGGGTGTCTCTAGGAGTGACAACATATTTCTGGCACTGTTGCCGGGGAAACGAAGTTAGAGATTTAAATCCCTGGGATACGACAAAAACATAGTCACCCTTCAAAATAGGTGAGTAGGAAGGGTTGAGAGTTGTAGATCCCTCACCTTGGCGAATCCACTATAATTCAAAGTTCAAATCCATTTTGCAGTCTTGGCTCAAAGTAAGCCCCACCTAAGGTCGGACACGTCTCAACTGAGAACTCCTTCAGTATCTGACCCTGAGAAGATATTACACAAAAGAAATTGGAGAGAAAAGAAAACTGCTCATACTAATATACCAAGATTCTCCTTGGAAGACTCTCCATCTTCCTCACAGTTGGCCCAAGTTCAAGGCCCTGAGACCACTGCCAGAATCCTTGAATATTCTCCAGGTCATTCCTCCATTGAAAATATTGAAGTCAAAGATGAGGCTGAGTCTGTAGACACTTCAAGATTTTTTCTGCATCCCACTCCTGAAGCCGAAGAAGTGAAGGAAGTTACAGAGGTTACCACTTCACATATCCCATCTATTCAAGCAACCCCACAAGCTGTTTTTCAGTACATCCCTATTGTTATACACACTCCACTTCCGCCACATCCTTTTATTCATCAGAATCCTCCTCCACCTCCGCTACCTATCATGGTCGTTCCTGGTTTCTTGTTGAAAAAATATGCCCCCCTGGCATTACCATAGATCTTGAATGATATGCCTCAAGATTACTTGAAGGTCCTACCTCGTTTCAACGGGGAGGATAACACTGCCGCCCAAAAACACTTGGAGGTTTTTTGTGCTTTTGCAGAGAATTTCAGTGTTGAGCATCTAGATGTGGTGTTGAGGCTCTTTGTTCAGTATTTATATGGCAAGGCTCATAAATGGTTCAAGACCCTGGGAAACTTCTCTATTAATACCTGGGAGGAGATGGAAAATGCTTTCACCAGGAAATCGGGGGAGAAAAGGGATCATGGATATTGCCTTAATGAATTCAATGCCCTGAGGAAAAGACATAATGAAGATGTATCTGAATTCATTAAGAGATTTAATAAACTGTATACAAGTCTACCAGCAGAAATGAAGCCTCACCAAATCGCTGCTAAGGTGGTGTTTGTAGCAGCGTTCGAATCATATTTCTGTTTCTCCTTAAGAGAAAGAAAGTCAGCCACCCTCGACAAAGCTCAGACCGATGCTTTAGAAGTGGAAGCTAAATTTTCTTCTACGGGAAAATCTAAAGGGAGGATGGACCACGATTCTAGATGAAGAGGTAAAGAGGAAGCCTCTACCTCAAATCAAGAAAGGGAGGCAGCGGATTATAAGATCGATGAAATGAACAAGATGATCAAGAACCTCTCAAGAAAGCTAGTGAAGCTTGATCTGGAAGCAAATAATTCGTCATCGAGGCCACCCCAAGCTGCTCCAAACCAGGGATATAACCCTCATTACAAAAAACCCCCTTTGCAAATACTGCAGAGAGACCAGAAGGAACAACAAGATCACATACAACCCCCATTGTATTTGGAAGGGCAGATCGGTTGCTCTGTAGAAGAAGTTCCTAACGGGCAAGATGATCAACACCTCGCTTACTCAGAAGGTGAGGAGGTGGAACTCTCTTTGCAAGAAGATGAGGAGGTTGAACTTCCTTTGCAAGAAGAAGCTGAAAAAATAAGTGCCGCTGAAGATCTTGATATTGATGATTACTGCAAAAAATTTGTGGACTTCATGCAAGCACAATTTCACAGAAAGTATGATCTCCGGTCCTCCAGGAAGAGGACCCGAACACAAGAGATAGAAGAAGAGTTGCCTCAAAAGGAGTCAGTTGTTCAAAAAGTTGAAGGCAAAGGTAAGAAACCTATTAATGAACCTGTACATTCTAATGTTTCCATCCCCTCTTCTTCTAAGCCTATAGCTAATTCCCTTGAGAAGGTAAAATGTATTCTAGCGGAGGAGAAACCTCCAGCCATGCCAAAAGAACCCAAGGAAAACCAAATAGAGAAGTCCCTTACCATCTGTTGTCTTCAAAAAGAGCTGGAGAAAGTCAAGATCCCAATTGCCCTAGCTGAAATTCTGAAATAGCTTGCCTACCAAGCTCAAGTGTCTCAGTTCATGCTTCCTCAGGGAGTAACCCCAATCCCAGACAGTCTTAACCTCCAAGAGGAAAGGCCCATGGTAGTATTTGGTCCCCATGTAGAGGAGTTGGATTCATCGACCCCTCCTTTCTATGTCTCCCTAGTGATTCATGACTTGTTGTTGCATAACTGCATGCTGGACTCAGGGGCATCCCATAACCTGTTACCTATATCAGTAATGGAACAATTGGGACTGTAGATTACTCATCCATACAAATACCTATACTCTTTTGATTCTAAGAGAGTCAATTTTTTGGGAATGATCAAGGATCTAGTTGTAAAAATGGCTCAAATTCTAGCCAAGAGTGTGGTAATGGATAAAGTGGTTGCTGAAATCTCGGCCCGTTTTGGGATGCTATTGTCCAGATCGTGGGGGACAAATATTGGGGGATCCATCAAGCCGGATCTGACGTACACAACCATCCCTGTATTTGGAGGCCAAGAGAGAAGGTTATACAGGGAGACAAGATTTGTAAAGATGGTGACCAAAGCTGATAACTCAGTGAATTCACCAGTATATAGTAAAGACGTGGAGTTTTCTTGTTTGGTGCTCGAAGAAGACGAAGATTTCTTGCAGGAGCCGACATTTTGTCAATTGAAGGCTGAACAATCGACAAGTGGGGAAGAAAGGGGTATCTGGACCCTACATTTCGATGGAGCAAATTCCAGAGAAGGGAATGGATCTGGTGTCCTTTTTATTTCTCCTACTAGGCAGTATGTTCCTTTTTCCTTCAAGTTGGAGTATGAAGCCACGAACAATGTGGCTGAATATGAAGCGCTGCTACTAGGAATGCAGACAACCAAGAACATGAACATCCAAAATATGAAAGTATTTAAGGATTCAGAGCTAGTAGTAAGGCAGATCAAGAATCAGTGTCAGGAAAAACACCCCCGGCTAAGGGCCTACAGGAATGAAGTCTGGGATCTAGTGGAAGATTTCTTCCTGGCATTCAATATTCAATTCATGCCAAGGTACCAAAATAGAATGGCTGATTCTCTTGTTGTTGCAGCTAGTAATTTCACACCCCCTTAGAACCCCCTGTTGAGGTATGAAATAGAGGTTTGTTATCATCCCTCTATCCCAGATAATATCAAACACTGGAAGGTGTTTGAAGATGAAGAAAAAGTGAAAAGATTCATGGAGACTATTGGAGAATTCTCCAATTTGACCATTGATGTAGAAGAAGAGGAGACTGAAGATCCACCCAAGAAAAAGTGGCAAGATACTGTGGTTGGCCATAAGGTACTCCAGCTCAAAGGGAATGTGATTCCCAGAGGATTGGTGCCTTTGGAAAGATTGTTTGACAAAAATGATGTCCCAGCCAGTCCTAATAAGGTGGTTGAAGAGGAGATGGTAGAGGAGTTAAACCTTGAGACAGAGGTAGAACCCAAAATTGTGAAGATGTCAAAGAAGGTCCCCGAAGAGTACAATGAACAATATCTGAAATTTTTTCAGTCCTACAAGGACGTGTTCGCATGGTCTTATCAAGACCTGAAATTTTTTGACATTAGTATCATACAAGACAAGATCCCATTAAGAGAAGATGCTAACCCGCACAAACAAAAGTTGAGACAGATTAACCCTTTGCTGCTTTCATCCATAGAAAAGGAGATCAATAAACTATTGAAGGCCAAAATCATTGTACCATTGAGGTATTCCAAATGGGTAGCCAACTTGGTCCGAGTTCGAAAGAAGAACAGAGAGATAAGACTGTGTGTTGATTTTTGGAACTTAAACAGAGCATCCCTTAAAGAAAATTATCCGTTGGAAAAAATGGATCACATATTGCAGAAGGTGGCGAGATCCTCACGCATGTCTATGATGGATGGCTTCACAGGGTACAATCAAGTAGCATTTCTTCCAAAAGACCAAAATAAAACGGCATTTACCACTCCATGGGGTATGTTTATGTATGCCCGGATGCCATTTGGGTTGATAAACGTGGGCGCCACATTTCAAAGAGCCATGGACATCACTTTTGTAGGTGAGCAAGACAATTTTGTGGTGGTGTACCTAGACGATATCACAGTTTTCTCCAAGGATGATACCGAGCACATCGACCACTTGCGCAGAACCTTTGACAAATGTCGCAGGTATGGGATCTCTCTGAACCCATATAAATCTCTGTTTTCTTTAGACGAAGGAAAGCTGTTGGGTCATATTGTAACTAAATCTGGGGTCAAAATTGATCCAAAAAGGGTAGAAGTAATAAACAACATATCCCTACCGTAAAACAAGAAGGAAGTTCAAGTATTTCTTGGACGTATAAATTTTTTGAGGAGGTTCATACCGAATTACGCAGAGATATTTCGGTACATAACAGAAATGTTGAAGAAATATAATGATGTGAAATAGACTACCGAGTTAAGAGAAGCATTTAATAGAATCAAGAGTGCTTTGGCAGAAGCCCATGTACTGGTAGGTCCTAACTACGGTAAGCCCTTCATGATTTTCTCATTTGCATCTCCTCACACTGTGGCAGTGGTACTATTACAGAAGAATGCGGAAGGGTATGAGCAACCCATTGCTTTCTTTAGTTAGGGTCTTCTAGACGTTGAGCTGAAATACAATATTTTGGAGAAAGAAGCCTATGCCCTGGTTAAGTCCCTGAAGGCTTTTCAGATGTACGTATTGCAGTCAGCTATAACTGCTTTCGTACCCACTGCTGCAGTGAAAGATATCTCGATCCAAGGTGACAGCGAGGGTAATAGGGGGAAGTGGATAGCACAGATCCAAGAATACGATTTGGATATTCGTCCCACCATGCTTATGAAGGGACAAGGACTAGAAAAGATCTTGTCCGAATCTAACTGTCAAGCCTTGGGAATAAACTTAACCATGGGAGTTGAAGAGGTATTTGAAGGTACAGGTGAGTATCATGGTGTAGAAACTGGCATTCAGAAGACTCAATGAAATACCTACTCAGTGCATGGTACAAGGAGATTGTAGAGTATCTTCTAACTCTCAGGTGTCCCCCAAGCTGTGATAAGATGAAATACCAAACTCTGAGATTAAAGTCTAGAAAGTTCATTATAGCAAATGGCTAGTTGTATTGGAGAGACCCCTCAGGAATCTTGCTCTTATATCTCACAGAGCCCGAGGTGGAGGAAGTTATGGTTGAATTCCTCAAAGGCATTTGTGGAGGACACTATAGTTGGAGGGCCACAACCCACAAAATTTTAAAGGTAGGTTTCTTCTGGCCTAAAATTTTTGGAGACGTTCATGCTTAGGTCAGGGCTTGTGAAAAATGTCAAAGATTCACTGAGAAGCAAATTTTTTTTCCTTGCCCATGATCCCAGTACATATAGAATAAACTTTTCAATAGTGGGGAATTGACTTCATAGGAGAGATTCATCTTGCGTCTAGTGGACAACACAAGTGGATCCTGACAGCCATAGACTACTTCACTAAATGGGTAGAGGCAGTGCCAGCAAGGAATGCCACAGTTGCAGTAGTGATCAAGTTCATGGAGGATAACATCATATCCAGGTTTGGCTGCCCTACTAAGATTGTAACTGACAATGCACATGCTTTTAAGTCTACCAAGTTCATTAACTTTTGCTAGCAATACAATATTGTGTTGGGACACTCCACTACATACTATCCACAAGGAAATGGACTGGAAGAATCCTCTAACAAGACATTGGTAAGAGAATTGAAAAAGGCCATAAGCGAAAACCAGAAGAACTGGGATTCTCAGCTCAAGTTTTCACTATGGGCAAACAGAATTATCAACAAGCGGTCAACTGGCAAGTCTCCGTATGAATTGGTCTATGGACGAGCAACGATGTTTCCAATACAGCTCGCTCTACCTGTAGCTCATTTCCTGCAAGACAGTCAGGAGGAGGAAAATGATCTTATCAGAAGAATGAATCAGTTGGTTGAGTTCGAAGAAACCCAGAGTCAAGTAAATCAAAGGTTGACAGAGTATCAAGAAAAAATGAAAGACTTGTTCGACCAACATACCAAAGGTAAAGATATGCAGGTTTGAGATCTAGTACTAAGGTGGGATATCAGGAGAGTTGAGAAAGGAAAGCATGGGAAGTTCGATCCATTGTGGTTCGGGCCATTTAAAATTGCAAAAGTCAGAGGAAATAACACTTTCAGGCTGGAAAAATTGGAAGGTGATCTGCTTGAAGCCCCTGTAAATGGGCAATTCCAAAAAAATTATTTCTAGTACTGATTCAGGTCGTAAGGCCTACTGTATACATATATTGTACAATATTTGTTTTCTTTTACTCTTATGTTTGTTGTTTTTTATTAAGACCTAAGAAAGGTAGAGGCACCAGCGAGGCTGTGTTCACAGAAAGAGGTTAACATATGGTCTGCGGAGTTCTCGACATGTTCGAGGACGAGCGTGTCATCCCCAAATGGAGCCAATGTTGTTATATCATTCACCACCGCCCTAAGAAACTTTAAAAATTGGATCACCCAAATGCATAAAGGGGAGAAGTATTTAAAGGAGCGAGTGGGTCAATGTAAATGAAAATGCATATAAAAAGGGAACAAGAAATATAATTTCAACTTTGCGGTAAAACTTTACCCAAATAAAAAGATTACATATATGCAATACAGCTGTATAAGAGCGGGACCCGCCCGAGCTACGAACCATAAAGAGGATAAGGCAGCGCTAAGCATTTTCGAGGGGGATCAAGGATGGCAGGGGGAAGGCAGAAGCTCACCCCCCAGAATGATGGTGACGTGGCAGCGGTGGGATCCGAGACAAGTATTCCATGGGGTGATGGCTGCGGGCTTAGAGCTGCTCTAAGACCCCGCCGAAATTTCTAGTGGGCCCATTCAGGTAACAGTTGCCGCAAGCGACAAAGGTAAGGTAAGTCCTAGGACACCCGGTACATGACCAGTACTGGTATTTAACTCGACGCATGGTATAAACCTAACCAAACTCTGATAACCAATCGCCAAATGCCACGCGTACCAACATCGACGTCCTTATGACGTCAGCCCTACAAGTGTCGTCCTAACCTTGTTTTTCGGGTAATCTAAAGCCGTTTAACCCTGTTCTGTGTCACTGTGGTAAAATAATTTCTTTTACGAAATACCTTAAAGCCAAAGCGCAAGCTCCTAGTACCAGGTTTTCCAAGTCGCTTTCAACTTCCCTGCGTCGTTTTCTCCCGAGCATTTTCCTTACTGCGCAGGTATTCTATCCCTTTTTCACTGTTTAAGTTTCCTTTCGCTTTTCATTTTTCATAATGGTCATGGGTAGAATGAAGATTAAGAAGTAGGAGCCCAAAACCGCTCAAGTTCGCGAGTCTAAGGTTGCTCCTGGACCTGTGCCATTCACAGACATGCAAGCCCACATTCGAGACCCACAATACCCTTTCTTCATCAGTAGCGTCAAACCTGACCTATTTAGGAAACA
Organism: Pinus albicaulis; assembly: GCA_034641835.2. Lineage (NCBI taxonomy): Eukaryota > Viridiplantae > Streptophyta > Pinopsida > Pinales > Pinaceae > Pinus > Pinus albicaulis. Next base: position 660,708,059 of record CM076582.1, on the reverse strand, counting down.
TATAGAAAATAGGGATAGGTTCAGATTTGTTTTTTCGGGACTATACCACCAAATTGCTCTGCCCATCTACCCCGTCGTGGAATTAATATGCTGGCTCAGAGAAGCTTATGATGAGCGCCGAGATATGTTCCTATCAACTCAAGGGAACAAGATAATCAGTATATCTCTCGAGATCATCATGAAAGCCCTCTGTTATCCTCCCAGTTCTAATTATATTAGTTTCACTGAAATGTCTTTATCCCGACAGTTTTCCAAGATACCCTGGAGGCAGTAGAGAAATTTCATCGTTGCTATTTCTGACTCTCACCTTATATCTTTCTCGTCTTCAGACTCGGTGCCTCCGACTACATTCAAGAAAGACCTTCAGCCAACACTTGCTCTCATTGCGGGGTTGTTAGGTATATAAGGGGTCGAGCGAGTCTTGAAGTAGTGTGTAGCCCTTTTATGGTTGATGTCATAATCAGGTGTTGTTTTGGATATCCCTGGTTTCTTGGCCTCCACCATCCAAACCCAGTTTCAAGACCTCCCGGCCACCGTCCATTTTCGTTTTCGTTCTATGGTGTTCTACCTCTTCCTCTTCCAATAGGCCGATAAGTTTGAGGGTTTGGGTTTGGAAAAGGTTTCTAGGATAAATTCTCAACCAAAAACTGTATTTGACTGGAACCCCACAGTGCATCAGTTGGAAAATGGAGTGGGTTATTCAAATTTATTGAACAAATTCATGATAATAGACTATACTATTATTCACGACAACCCTCCGCCCATGATTTTTCTTGACTAGAGGAACTGGCTATAGTTCAGTGAGGAAGAAAGCACATGAGATTGGTATCATTTTGATGACTACACTGAGATCAGGGTCTACGGTGAAGAGGTTTCCCCTTACAAATTGCCCATTTTTCCTGCCATGCGGATTTTCGCCTTGGAGTACCTCCAGCAAACCTTGAATGCTGACCAGCTCCACTTCCCCCCTGCGAAAAAGGGGTTCATTCTTAAAATTCCTACAACCATCGGCCCCTTCATTGTTAACTCAAGGCATGCTCTCCCCATAGTGGAAAACCTTCTCAAGGGTATGGATTTAAGGCAAGGGAAAGCTTGGCCTTATGATCCAAAAGGCATCATCTCAAACAAAACGAGGAAGATTAAATCAACTGCATATGCTCACGAAACTAGACCCTTCATCGAGTGGAGAGCTAATATTGATACTTGGCTTTTGATTTCATAGATGGAGACTGATTCATCTGCGACAGGGGAAAAAGGAGACACTGCTTCAACACGGGAAGCAAGTAAGAAACAGGTTGAGGAAGCCGCAGTCACAGGAGAATATTCTCCACCCTCTAAAAGGCAGAGAAAAAATGATGAAGAAGGTGTCGGGGAAGAGTCGCCGCTAGAAAAAGTGGCACTGTATGGAGATTTGGAAAAGGGAAAAGCAGGTTTCATGGTAAAATATGATGTTCTGTCATCGTCTGATTTCTCAGAGGTTTCACAAGTCATCTCTGTAAATAGGTTTGAAATGGGGGACGAGATAAAGGGGAAGAACATAACTATCAGGGAGAAGCTTTGGTCGGAATTATCAGGATTTGTAGACAAATATCATACTTGGTTTACTGCCGAGCTCGATATGGATAAGGAACAGCTGCTGATGGCCATGTTTGAAGCAGTTATAGATACAGAGGCTGGGACCACCAGCTACAGAGCTCTGGAGGTGGCAATAAACATGTCACAAGTTCCCCCGATTGATAAATGCAATCTGTTCCAGTGTTTTGGTGATTTGTTGAAGGATGAGGTGGTGAAGCTCTCTCTCACCCTAAGGAAACTGCAAACCAAATATAACCAAGTGGTTGAGAACCTTAGGGTGGAGAAGACCAATGGCTGAGCGCTTTCAAACGACCTGCGAAGTCTTCATGTGGCTGTGAAAGGAAAAGGGAGCGATAAAGCGGACCCTTAGGGTCATGTCATTTCAGAGCTACAAAAACAGGTCGCAGCTCTGAAGAATAAAATGAATATACTTGGTTTTCAGCATGTGAAAAATGCTAAATTAGCCCATATGGAAAAGGATAGGGCTAACCTAGTGAACTCACTAGCTAAGGAGAAAGAGGAGAGGGCTAAAATTACTAGCGAGATGACTGCCCTCCAACAGAATATGGATGAGTTTCAGGAAGACTAGGATACACACGTATGCTCCATGCCACTTCCTGAAGTATCTAGCTCACTTCTGGAACAACTAACTACAGCACTGAATAACCTTCAGGTAGTAGAGAAGCAGGCTCAAACTGCACAGCAAAATATTCATGAGCTTGAGGCCCGTCTCAAGGAGAATACCAAGATGGTTGCAGCTTTTCAGAAAGAAATAGAAGAGGGGAAACAAGAGAGGCTGCAACAGGAAAAGACTATCAGGGACTTGACGAGCCGGATGAAAGGAAATATCACCCTCTTGGAAGCTCGACGCTTAATCTGGATAGACATCATCATGGAGGTAAAGAAGCATTGGGTCTTTCTAACCTTAATTGAAGAAAACAAGGCCACGGTTCGCCAATTCAGAAGGAATCTACATGAAGGGCATATAGACGCTTCAACTAAGTTTGAAAGTGCCAGAAGGTATATTACCTTCCCAAATGATTTGAGCTCAGAAGAATTGGCCAAACAGGGAATCAAAGACAGGTTCAAGGAGGTAGCTGAATGCAGGAGGGTGATGGAAAAGGAAGCTGTGTGCAACCTTGCAATGGGCAATTTGGAATAGATGGTGACGAGCTTGGGACGGTTTGAAACAGAATGGATTGAACTGACACTCGCCAGCCTCCCATCATGCTGGGAGCCTACAAATGCTATACTTCAACCGTTACAAGTATACGAGTGCAAAATGATAGAGGTGATTAATCAGACAGATACACCGTCTGAGAAGACCGTTCGGCTTAAGGCCGAAACAATAATTTACGCACTCGATAAGGAATTCTCTCTCCTATATCAAGTTAAACAACGGTTTCCCACCCAAGCGAACTATACCGAACTGACAGAGTGCATGCTCTGGTCAATGCTTCCCTTGCAATACCTGGTCCTACAGCTGACATCTGGTAGAGGTGTAGCGATCATACAAGTTCATCCGTCATCGCATCCATGTCCCTATCAACTCCGTCTGCTAGTAAGAAAGCCAGCTCTTCAACAACCACAGTACTGCCTTCTTCAACAGCAGGCCTGACTCCGCCTCACCAAAAACAATGATAAATCACGATTGGGCCTACGTGTCCTTTTAATTTATTTTCTTTTTACTTTTAATTTTGAGTGAAATTCATATTTCACTCTTGCATTTTTACTTTCAGTTAGTAAGTTGTTTGTATTTTCATTATAAATGGCTTTAAGCCCACTTTGTAAGATGATGGGAGGCATTCTACCCCATCATCAATTTTTATTTTTGCTTAAAACTTGAAACTGCATATAGGCACGCGGAAAAGATATTTTCCCAAAATATCTTTCCACGTATAGAACATCAGAATGTTATAAAAGCATAGATGAAAGACATATAGTGGGTTCCATATTTTTGGACAGACTATCAACCAAAAGCGTTCTATTTATGTATTTTTGTATGGTTTGGATAGTTGATGTTAAAGAACCCATTGGGACTTGGTATAAATATTTTTGCTGTTGAAATGGATTCCACATGAAATTCTATTACAGTTTGTACTACTTCCTGTTTGATTATATATAAGTGTTCATTTTTCGTTTCCATCCATTTTCTTGTATCTAAATGTTCTGGAATGCGAGCGCTTTGCATTGGATGTGAATTTATCGTAATTGGTACTCATATCTTTACATTTATAGTGTTTTAAATATAGCTCAGGCATGATACTTTGTTCACTTCCTAACTCATTTCCATAATTCCTCTGATATGCACTTTATGGATTCTTATTTTAATATAAGCCCAGTTACAGTGTATATCTCACTTCATATTCCTTCATAGTTCCACTTACACAAACTTTGATGTGTGCTTATCATTTTAATAGTTGGCCCTCTTTACATCAAGATGATTTGTAGCTGTCTGATGCATCTACTTATTTAGTCTCATACAGAATCCTCAGAAGTATTCCTAGTTGTTACGTTTATCTCTGAAGGCTTGGTCCCACTATCACGAAATTTCCACCCTTTGTTAGTAGCAAGGAAGCCATATTATTGTTAACTGCTATCAGTTATATCAGAAACTCCTTGCATTTAAGATGTCCTAGGCATTGGTATTTTTACAACTCAAGGCTGTCTCTAGGAGTGACAACATATTTCTGGCACCGTTGTCGGGGAAACGAAGTTAGAGATTTAAATCCTGGGATACAACAAAAACACAGTCACCCTTCAAAAGAGGTGAGTAGGAAGGGTTGAGAGTTGTAGATCCCTCACCTTGGCGACTCCACTATAATTCAAAGTTCAAATCCATTTTGCAGTCGTGGCTCAAAATAAGCCCCACCTGAGGTCAAATGTGTCTCAACTGAGAACTCCTTCAGTATCTGACCCTAAGAAGATATTACACAAAATAAATTAGAGAGAAAAGAAAACTGCTCATACTGATATACCAAGATTCTCCTTGGAAGACTCTCCATCTTCCTCACAGTTGGCGCAAGTTCAATGTCCTGAGACCACTTCCAGAATCCTTGAATATTCTTCAGGTCATTTCTCCATTGAAAATATTGAATTCAAAGATGAGGCCGAGTCTGTAGACACTTCAATCTTTTTTCTGCATCCCACTCTTGAAGCCGAAGAAGTGAAGGAAGTTACAGAGGTTACCACTTCAAATATCCCATCTGTTCAAGCAACCCCACAAGCCGTTGTTCAGTACATCCCTATTGTTATACACACTCCACTTCTTCCACCTCCTTTTATTCATCAGAATCCTCCTCCACCTTTGCCACCTATCATGGTCATTCCTAGTTTCTTGTTGAACAAATATGCCCCCCTGGCATTACCACAGATCTTGAATGATATGCCTCAAGATTACCTGAAGGTCCTACCTCGTTTCAATGGGGAGGATAACACTGCCACCCAAAAAAACTTGGAGGTTTTTTGTGGTTTTACAGAGAAATTCAATGTTGAGCATCTAGATGTGGTGTTGAGGCTCTTCGTTCAGTCTTTAGATGGCGAGGCTCATAAATGGTTCAAGACCTTGGGAGACCACTCTATTAATACCTGGGAGGAGATGGAAAATGCTTTCACCAGGAAATGGGGGGAGAAAAAGGATCATGGATATTTCCTTACTGAATTCAATGCCCTGAGGAAAAGACATAATGAAGATGTATCTGAATTCATTAAGAGATTTAATAAACTTTATACAAGTCTACCAGCAGAAACGAAGCCTCACAAAATAGCTGCTAAGGTGTTGCTTGTAGCAGCGTTTGAATCAGATTTCGGTTTCTCCTTAAGGGAAAGAAAGTTCGCCAGCCTAGAAAAAGCTCATATTAATGCTTTAGAAGTGGAAGCTAAATTTTCTTCTACGGGCAAATATAAAGGGAGGATGGACCAAAATTCTAGACGAAGAGGTAAAGAAGAAGCCTCTACCTCAAATCAAGAAATGGAGGTAGCGAATTATAAGATCGAGGAAATGAACAAGATGATCAAGAACCTCTCAAGCAAGCTGGTGAAGCTTGTGCTGGAAGTAAAGAATTCCTCATCGAGGCCACCCCAAGCTGCTCCAGACCGGGGATATATCCCTCAGTAGATAAAACCTCCTCTGCAAATACTGCAGAAAGATCGGAAGGAACAGCAAGATCAGATACAGCCCCCACTGTATCTGTAAGGGTAGATGGATGGATCTACTATAGAAGTTCATGATAGGCTAGATGATCAATACCTCGCCTACTCAGAAGGTGAGGAGATGGAACTCTTTTTGCGAGAAGATGAGGAGGTTGAACTCCCTTTGCAAGAAGAATCTGACAAAACAGATGACGCGGAAGATCCTAATATTGATGATTACTGCAAACAATTTGTGGACTTCATGCAAGCACAATTTCACAGAAATTATGACCTCCGGTCCTCCAGGAAGAGGACCCAAACACAAGAGATAGAAGAAGAGTTTCCTCAAAAGGAGTCAGTTGTTCAAAAAGTTGAAGGAAAAGGTAAGAAACCTATCAATGAACCTATACATTATAATGTTTCCATCCCCTCTTCTTCTAAGCCTATAAATAATTCCCTTGAGAAGGTCAGACATATTCCAGCGGAGGAGAAACCTCCAATCATGCCAAAAGAACCCAAGGAAAACCAAATAGAGAAGTCCCTTACCGTATTTTGTCTTCAAAAAGAGCTGGAGAAAGTCAAGAACCTAGTCCCCCTAGCTAAACTTCTGAAATAGCCTGCCTACCAAGCTCAAGTGTCTCAGTTCATGCTTCCTCAGGGAGTAACCCCAATCCCAGATAGTCTTAACCTCCAAGAGGAAAGGCCCATGGTAGTATTTGGTCCCCATGTAAAGGAGTTGGATTCATCGACCCCTCCTTTCTATGTCTCCCTAGTGATTCATGTATTGTTGTTGCATAACTTCATGATGTACTCAGGGGCATCTCATAACCTGTTACCTCTGTCAGTAATGGAACAATTGGGACTGCAAATTACTCGTCCATACAAAGACCTATACTCTTTTGATTCTAAGAGAGTCAAATGTTTGGGGATGATCAAGGATCTGGTTGTAAATCTGGTTCAAATTCCAGCCAAGAGTGTGGTAATGGATATAGTGGTTGCTGATATCCCGGCCTGTTTTGGGATGCTATTGTCTGGATCATGGGGGAAAAATATTGGAGGATCCATCAAGCTCTATCTGACATACAAAACCATCCTTGTATTTGGAGGCCAAGAGAGAAGGTTATACAGGGAGACAAGATTTGTAAAGATGGTGACCAAGGCTGATAACTCGGTGAATTCACCATTATAGAGTAAAGAAGGGGATTTTTCTTGTTTGATGCTAGAAGAAGATGAAGTTTTCTTGCAGGAGTCGACATTCTGTCAATTGAAGGCTGAACAGTCGACAAGTGGGGAAGAAAGGGGTATCTAGACACTACATTTCGATGGAGCAAATTCCAGAGAAGGGAATGGAGCTAGTGTCCTTTTGATTTCTCCTACTGGGAAGTTAGTTCAATTTTCCTTCAAGTTGGAGTATGAAGCCACGAACAATGTGGCTGAATATGAAGCGATGCTGCAGGGATTGCAGAAAGCCAAGAACATGAACATCCAAAAATTTGAAAGTCTTTTGGGATTCGGAGCTAGTAGTAAGGCAGATCAGGAATCAGTGTCAGGAAAAACACCCCCGGCTAAGGGCCTATAGGAATGAATTCTGGGATCTATTGGAAAATTTCTTCTTAGCATTCAATATTCAATTCATGCCAAGGGACCAAAATAGAATGGCAAATTCTCTTGCTGTTACAGCTAGTAATTTCACACCCCCTCAGAACCCCCTATTGAGGTATGAAATAGAGGTTCGTTATCGTCCCTCTATCCCAGATAATATCAAACACTGGCAGGTGTTTGAAGATGAAGAACAAGTGAAAATATTCATGGAGACTATTGGAGAATTCTCCAATTTGAACATAGATGCAGAAGAAGAGGAGGCTGAATATCCACCCAAGAATAAGTGGCAAGATATTGTGGCTGGCCATAAGGTACTCCAGCTCAAAGGGAATGTGATTCCCAGAGGATTGGTGCCTTTGGAAATATTATTTGACAAAAATGATGTCCTAGCCAGTCCTAATAAGGTGGTCGAAGAGGAGATGGTAGAGGAGTTAAACCTTGGGACAAAGGTAGAACCCAAAATTGTGAAGTTTTCAAAGAAGGTCCCCAAAGAGTACAAAGAGAAATTTTTGAAATTTTTTTAGTCCTACAAGGATGTGTTTGCATGGTCTTATTAAGACCTGAAAAATTTTGACATTAGCATCATACAACACAAGATCCCATTAAGAGGAGATGCTAAGCCGCACAAACAAAAGTTGATACAGATTAACCCTTTACTGCTTTCATCCATAGAAAAGGAGATCAAGAAAATGTTGAAGGCCAAAATAATTGTACCATTGAGGTATTCCAAATGGGTAGCCAACTTGGTCCGAGTTTGAAAGAAGAACGGAGAGATAAGAGTGTGTGTTTATTTTCGGAACTTAAATAGAGCATCCCTTAAAGACAATTTTCCGCTGCCAAAAATGGATCACATATTGCAGAAGGTGGTGGGATCCTCACGCATGTCTATGATGGATGGATTCTCAGGGTACAATCAAGTAGCATTTCTTCCAGAATACCAAAAGAAAACATCATTTATCACTCCATGGGATATGTTTATGTATGCCCGGATGCCATTTGGGTTGATAAACGTGGGCACCACATTTCAGAGAGCCATGGACATCGCTTTTGTAGGTGGGCAGGACAAGTTTGTGATGGTGTACCTAGATGATATCACAGTTTTCTCCAAGGATGATACCGAGCACATCGACCACTTGCGTAGAACATTTTGCAAATGCAACAGGTATGGGCTATCTCTGAACCCACAAAAATATATGTTTGCTTTATAAGAAGGAAAGCTGTTGGGTCATATTGTAACTAAAGATGGGGTCAAAATTGATCCAAAAAGGGTAGCAGTAATAAACAACATATCCCTACCCCAAAACAAGAAGGAAGTTCAAGTGTTTCTTGGACGTATAAATTTTTTGAGGAGGTTCATACCGAATTACGTAAAGATAGTTCGGTACATAACGGAAATGTTGAAGAAATATAATGATGTGAAATGGAATGCTGAGTCGAGAGAATTTAATAGAATCAAGAGTGCGTTTGGAGAAGCCCCTGTACTGGCAGGTCTTGACTATGGTAATCCCTTCATGATTTTCTCATTTGCATCTCCTCACACTGTGGCAGTAGTACTATTACAGAAGTATGCGGAAGGGTACGAGCAACCCATTGCTTTCTTTAGTTAGGTGCTTTGAGACGCTGAGCTGAAATACAATATTTTTTAGAAACAAGCCTATGCCCTAGTTAAGTCCCTGAAGGCTTTTTGGATGTATGTATTTCAGTTAGCTATAACTGTTTTCGTACCCACTACTACAGTGAAAGATATATTGATCGAAGGTGATAGCGAGGGTAAGAGGGGGAAGTGGATAGAAAATATCCAAGAATACGAGTTGGATATTCATCCCATCAAGCTTATAAAGGGACAAGGACTATCAAAGATCCTGTCTGAATCTAACTGTCAAGCCTTGGGAATAAACTTAACCATGGGTGTTGAAGAGGTACTTGAAGGTACAGGCGAGCAACACGGTGTGGAAATTGCCATTTGGAAGACTCACATGAAATACCTACTCAGTGCATGGTACAAGGAAATTGTAGAGTATCTTCTAACTCTCAGGTGTCCCCCAAGCTGTGATAAGACGAAATACTGAACTCTAAGATTAAAGTCCCAAAATTTCATTATAGCAAATGGCTGGTTGTACTGGAGAGACCCCTCAGGAATCTTGCTCTTATGTCTCACAGAGCCTGAGGTGGAGGAAGTTATGGCTGAATTCCACGAAGGCATTTGTGGAGGACACTATAGTTGGAGGGCCACAACCCACAAAATTTTGAAGGCAGGTTTCTTCTAGCCTAAACTTTTTGGAGACGTTCATCCTCTGGTCAGGGCTTGCAAAAAATGTCAAAGATTTGTTGAGAAGAAAATTTTTTCTCCCTTGCCCATGATCCACGTACATATAGAAGAACCTTTTCAATAGTGGGGAATTGACTTCATAGGAGAGATTCATCCTGCGTCTAGTGGAAAACACAAGTGGATGCTGAAAAACACAAACTAATTCACTAAATGGGTAGAGGCAGTGCCAGCGAGGAATGCCACAGATGTGGTAGTGATAAATTTCATGGAGGATAACATCATATCCAAGTTTGGCTGCCCTACTAAGATTGTAGTTGAAAATGCACAGGCTTTTAAGTCTACCAAGTTCATTAACTTCTGCCAGCAATACAATATTGTGTTGGAGCACTCCAATGCATACTATCCATAGGGAAATGGACTTGTGGAATCCTCTAACAAGACATTGGTAAGAGCATTGAAAAAGGCCATAAACGAAAACCAGAAGAACTGGGATTCTCAGCTCAAGTTTTCACTATGGGCAAACAGAATTACTAGCAAGCGGTCAACTGGCAAGTCTTCGTATGAATTGTTCTATGGACGAGCAGCGGTGTTTCCAATACAACTAGCTCTACCTGTAGCTCATTTCCTGCAAGACAGTCAGGAGGAGCCAAATGATCTTATCAGAAGAATGAATCATTTGGTTGAGTTGGAAGAAACCCGGAGTCAGGTAAATCAAAGGTTGATAGAGTATCAAGAAAAAATGAAAGACTTGTTCGACCAATATACCAAAGGTAAAGAGATGCAGGTTGGAGATCTAGTTCTAAGGTGGGATATCAGGAGAGCCGAGAAAGGAAAGCATGGGAAGTTCGATCCATTGTGGTTTGGGCCATTTAAAATTTCAGAAGTTGGAGGAAATAACACTTTCAGGCTGGAAAACTTGGAAGGTGATCTGCTTTAAGCCCCTGTAAATGGGCAATTCCTAAAATCTTATTTCCAGTATTGATTTAGGTTGTAAGGCCTGCTGTATATATATATATTGTACAATGTCTATTTTCTTTTACTCTTATGTTTGCTGTTTTTTATTAAGACCTAAGAAAGGTAGAGGCACCAGCGAGGCCGTGTTCACAGAAAGAGGTTAACATATGGTCTGTGGAGTTCTTAACACGTTTGAGGACGAGCGTGTCATCCCCAAATGGAGCCAATGTTGTTATATCATTCACCACCACCATAAGAAACTTTAAAAAGGGGATCACCCGAATGCATAAAGGGGAGAAGTATTTAAAGTAGCGAGTGGGTTGATGTAAATGAAAATGAATATAAAAAAGGAACAGGACATGTAAGTTCAACTTTGCGGTAAAAGTTTACCCAAAACAAAAGATTACATATATGTAATACAGCTGTATAAGAGCGGGACCCGCCCGAGCTATGAACTGTTAAGAGGAGAAGGCAGTGCTAATCGTTTCCAGGGGGAATCAAGGATGGCAGGGGGGAGGCGGAAGCTCACCCCCCAGAATGATGGTGACGTGGTAGCGGTGGGACACGAGACAGGTATTCTGTGGGGTGATGGCCGCGGGCTTAGAGCCACTCCAAGACCCCAGCGGACTTTCCAGTGGGGCCATTCGGGTAACAACTATCGCAAGCGACGAAGGTAAGGTAAGTCCTAGGACACCCGGTACACGACTAGTACTGGTATTTAACCCGGCACGTGGTATACACCTAGCCAAACTCCGATAACCAATCGCCAAATGCCACACGTCCCAATGTCGGCGTCCTTATGACGTCAACCCTACAAGTGTCATCCTAACCTCATTTTTCGGGTAATCTAAAGCCGTTTAACCCTGTTCTGTGCTCACTGTGATAAAATACTTTCTTTTACGAAATACCGTAAAGCCAAAGCGCGAGCTCCCAGTACCAGGTCTGCCAAGTCACTTTCAACTTCCCTTCGTCGTTTTCTCTAGAGAATTTTCCTTACTGCATAGGTATTCTGTCCCTTTTTCACTGTCTAAATTTCCTTCCGCGTTTCATTTTTCATAATGGTCATGAGTAGAATCAAGATTAAGAAGTTGGAGCCTGAAACCCCTCAAGTTCGCGAGTCCAGGGCTGCTCCTGGACCTGAGCCATTCACAGACATGCAAGCCCACATTCGAGACCCACAATACCCTTTCTTCATTAGTAGCGTCAAACCTGACCTATTTAGGAAACATATAGAAAATAGGGATAGGTTCAGAGTTGTTTTTATGGGACTATACCACCAAATTTCTTTGCCAATATACCCAGTCGTGGAATTAATATGCTAGCTCATAGAAGCTTATGATGAGCGCCGAGATATGTTCTTGTCAATTCAAGGGAACAAGATATTCAATATATCTCCCGAGATCATCAGGAAAGTCCTCTGTTATCCTCCCAGTTCTAATTATATCAATTTCACTGAAATGTCTTTATCCTGATTGTTTTCCAAGATACCCTGGAGGCAGCAGAGCGATTTCATCGCTGCTATTTCTGACTCTCACCTTACATCTTTCTCGTCTTTAGAATCGGTGCCTCTGAATACATTCAAGGTAGACCTTCAACCAACACTTTCTCTCATTGTGGGGTTGCTAGGTATAGAAGGGGTCAAGGGAGTCTCGAAGGAGTGTGTAGCCCTTTTATGGTTGATGTCACAATCAGGTGTTGTTTTGGGTATCCCTAGTTTCTTGGCCTTCGCCATCCAAACCCAGTTTCAAGACCTCCCGGCCACCGACCATTTTCGTTTCTGTTCTATGGTGTTCTACCTCTTCCTCTTCCAACAGGCCGATAAGTTCGAGGGTTTGGGTTTGGCAAAGGTTTCTAGGATAAATTCTCAACCAAAAACTGTCTTTGACTGGAACCCTGCAGTGCATCAGTTGGCTAATGGGGTGGGTTATTAAAATTTCTTGAACAAATTCTTGACAATATCCTATACTATTATTCACGACAACCCTCCGCCCAGGATTTTTCCTGAGTAGAGGAAATGGCTATAGTTCAGTGAGGAAGAAAGCACGGGAGATTGGTATCTATTTGATGACTACACTGAGATCAGGGTCTATGGTGTAGAGGTTTCCCCTTACATACTGCCTGTTTTTCCTGCCATGCGGATTTTCACCTTGGAGTACCTCTGGTAAACCCTATAGGCTGACCAAATCCACTTCCTCCCTGCGAAAAAAGGGGTTCATTCTTAAACTTCATAAAACCATCGGCCCCTTCATTGTTAACTCAAGGCATGCCCTCCCCATAGTGGAAAACCTGCTCAAGGGTATGGATTTAAGGCAAGGGAAAGCTTTGCTTTATGAGCCAAAATGCATCATCTCAAACAAAAGGAGGAAGATTAAATCAACTGCATATGCTCACGAAACTAGACCCGTCATCGAGTGGAGAGATAATCTTGATACCTGGCCTTTGCTTTCATAGATGGAGACTAATTCATCTGCGACAGGGGAAAAAGGAGACACTGCTTCAACATGGGAAGCAGGTAAGAAACAAGTTGAGGAAGCCACAGTCACAGGAGAAGATTCTCTGCCCTCTAAAAGGCAGAGAAAAAACGATGAAGAAGGTGTCGGGGAAGAGCCGTCGCTAGAAAAAGTGGCACTGTATGGAGAGTCGGACAAGGGAAAAACATGTTTCGTGGTAAAATATGATGGTCTGTCATCGTCTAATTTCTCAGAGGTTTCACAAGCCATCTCTTTAAATAGGTCTGAAACAGTGGATGAGATAAAGGGGAAGAATAGAACTATTAGGGATAAGCTTTGGTCGGAATTAGCAGGATTTACTCATTTTACTATTGAGCTCACTATGGATAAGGAACAACTACTAATGGCCATGACTGAAGCGGTTCTAGATCTAGAGGCTAGGACCACTAGCTATAGAGCTTTGGAGGTGGCAGTAAACATGTGACAAGTTCCCCCGATTGATAAATGAAATCTGTTCCAGTGTTTCAGCGACATGTTGAAGGATGAGGTGGTGAAGCTCTCTCTCACCCTAAAGAAACTGCAAACCAAATACAACCAAGTGGTTGAGAACCTTAGGGTGGAGAAGACCAATGCCCGAGCGCTTTCAAATGACCTGCGAAGTCTTCAAGCGTATGTGAAGGGAAAAGGGAGCGATAAAGCAGACCCTCAGGGTCATGTCATTTCAGAGCTGCAAAAACAGGTCGCAGCTCTGAAGCATAAACTAAATATGCGTGGTTTTCAACATGTGAAAACTGCTGAATTAGCCCAGATGGAAAAGGACAAGGCTGACCTAGCAAACTCACTAGCTAAGGAGAAAGAGGAGAGGGCTAAAATTACTAGCAAGATGACTGCCCTCCAGCAGAAGATGGACGAGTTGCAAAAAGTATGGATACACACATATGCTTCACGCCACTTCCTGAAGTATCTATCTCACTTCCGGAACAACTTACTACAGAACTGGCCGACCTTCAGGTAGCAGAGAAGTAGGCTCAAAATAAACAACAAAATATTCACGAGCTCGAGGCCCGTCTCAAGGAGAATACCAAGATGGTAGTAGCTTTGCAGAAAGAAATAGAAGAGGGGAAACAAGAGAGGCTGCAACAGGAAAATACTATCAGGGACCTAACGATCCGGATGAAAGGAAATATCACCCTCTTGGAAGCCCGACGCTTAATCTGGACAGACATCATCATGGAGGTAAAGAAGCATTGGGCCTTTCTGACCTTAATTGAAGAAAAGAAGGTTGCGGTTCGCCAATTCAGAAGGACTCTACATGAAGGGCATACAGACGCTTCAACTAAGGTTGAAAGTTCCAGAAGGTATATTACCTTCCTAAATGATTTGAACTCAGAAGAATTGGCCAAATGGGGAATTAAAGATAGGTTCAAGGAGGTAGCTGATTGCAGGAGGGTGATGGAAAAGGAAGATGTGCGCAACCTTGCACTGGGAAGTTTGTAACAGATGGTGACGAGCTTGGGATGGTTTGAAACATAATGGACTTAACTGAAACTCGCCAGCCTCCCATCATGCTGGGAGCCTACAAATGTTGTACTTCAACCGTTACAAGTATACGAGTGCAAAATGACAGAGGTGATGAATCAGACAGATACAACGTCTGAGAAGATCGTTTGGGTTTAGGCCGAAACAATAATTTCCGCACTCAGTAAGGAATTGTCTCTCCTCTATCAAGTTAAGCAACGGTTGCCCACCCAAGCGAACTATGCCGAACTGAAAGAAGTGCATGCTCTAGTCGATGCTTTCCTAGCAATACCTGGTCCTGCAGCTGACATCTTGCAGAGGTGTGGTGATCATACGAGTTCATCAGTCACCGCATTCGCGTCCCTATCAACTCCATCTGCCAGCAAGAAAGCCAACTCTTCTACAACCACAGTACTGCCTTCTCCAGCAGCAACCTCGACTCCGCCTCACCAAAAACAATGATAACTCACGATTGGGCCTACGTGGCCTTTTAATTTATTTTCTTTTTACTTTTAATTTCGAGTGAAATTAATATTTCACCCTTGAATTTTTACTTTTAGTTAGTAAGTTGTTTGTATTTCCATTAGAAATGGATTTAAGCCCACTTTGTAAGATGATGGGAGGCATTCTACCCCATCGTCAATTTTGATTTTTGATTAAGACTTGAAACTGCATACAGGCATGCGGAAAAGATATTTTCCCAAAATATCTTTCCACGTATAGAACATTAGAATGTTATAAAAGCAGAGATGAAAGACATATAGTGGGTTCCAGATTTTTGGAGAGACTATCAACCAAAAAACGTTCTGTGTATGTATTTTTGTATGATCTGGATAGTTGATGTTAAAGAACCCATTGGGACTTGTTATAAAGAGTTTTGCTGTTGAAAAAGATTCCACGTGAAATGCTATTACAGTTTGTACTCATTCTTGTTTGATTATATATAAGTGTTCACTTTTCGTTTCCATCCATTTTCTTGTATCTAAATGTTCTGGAATGCGAGTGCTTTGCATTGGATGTGAATTTATCATAATTGGTACTCATATCTTTACGTTTACAACGTTTTAAATATAGCCTAGGCATGATACTTTGTTCACTTCCTAACTCATTTCCATAATTCCTCTAATATGCACTTTATGGATTCTTATTTTAATATAAGCCCAGTTACAGTGTATATCTCACTTCATATTCCTTCATAGTTCCACTTACACATACTTTGATGTGTGCTTATCATTTTAATAGTTGGCCCTCTTTACAGCAAGATGATTTGTAGCTGTCTGATGAATCTACTTATTTGGTCTCATACAGAATCCTCAGAAGTATTCCTAGTTGTTACGTTTATCTCTGAAGTCTTGGTCCCACTATCACCAAATTTCCACCCTTTGTTAGTAGCAAGGAAGCCATATTATTGTTAACTGCTATCAGTTATATCAGAAACTCCTTGCATTTAAGATGTCCTAGGCACTGGTATTTTTACAACTCAAGGGTATCTCTATGAGTGACAACACCTATGACAACATCGCAACAAAGATATGGGGAAAATCAGTTGAGTGACTCAGGATGAGTCACATGTGAGTGTTGGGCACAACCTAAATTGGCCTAGATTTTGGCTAGAACTCCACATTTTGAGGAGCAGAGTGTAAAGTGGTTTGCGCAATGGAGATTGAGGTGGACCGTGCCACATAGAATATTAGGTACACCGCATGGTATCATAGGGACTTCGAGGTGGGTCGAAGCCCCTCCTTTCTGTAAAGGGGTTTGGGTTATATTTTCTTGTTTTGTGGATCCCATGATATTTGGACCATGGTAATGTAATGATGTAATATTATAAAAGGGGATGTAATTATATGCTAGATAAACAATCAAGAGATTCATATGGCAATGGTTATGGTTAAGTCTTTGTAATCTATATTTTGTAGCAAGGGGAAGGCTCTGTAGCTGAGTGCACAAAGACATTATAAGAGTCTATAACTTAGTGCGTAGATCACCTGCAGCTTAGTGTGAAAGTCGAGGGACCAATTGTATTCAAATATCCATCATAATAAACAAGAAATTTTGTGGATGATATTATGTGTTATTATGTGTTTTCTGTTATATGTTATAGTGAAGCTATTGTGTATATTTTCTTAATTCTGGTTGTTGCGAAGTAGTTATTACAGTTGCATGTTATATCTATGCAATATTGGTTTATGATGTTATATGACTTGTTTTATGATTTATTGAATGTGACGAAGTAATTTATCAATGTTAAGGGTAAGATAATAGAAAAATACCACATATACACGTCCCTCAAGGCTGCTGAAACCTGGTTTTGTATCCTCCCATAGTAACTTCGGGTGAGACTGCGATATGCTTGTAGGTCGTTACTGAAAGGACCAGTGATTAAGGGTTTTGTTGGTGCACAATATAGTTCGAACTTGGGTCAGCCCAAACCAAGCCAACATTCATTCCTTGTATTTTCTCATCTCTACTCATTTATTGAACATTGTTGAATCTAAAGAAGAATAATCATCATAGGGGAGATAAATTTTCCAAGCTATCTCCAATGACAATAGGTAGGACACCACTTGTTAGTGTCAGTATTTGCATACTGCCATCAGTGATAAAAAATACTCTTTTCATATCATTTTAGGAGTCATACTCAGAAATTTTTAATCATTTCATTAGGTCATGCAATACATTTACTCACTGATGGTAGCTCTTGTAAAAAAAATTCACTCTTCCAAAAAATTCATACTTATTGGCCCACCTTCATTTCTTGCTCAACATACTTCAGTCATGAAAGTTCTTTTCATCATGTCATTATGTCAGTCAGGTCACCATGAAGTCTGGTCACTGAAAGTCTTCATTAGGTCTCTAGGTTTTCATTTTCCAAGGTCCCAATAAATCACCATTTCATTGCATAAGGTCAGCAAAAGTATGAGAGTAATATAAATAATATCCCTTTACCATCTAAAGAGTATTTTCAAGCATGAAAAATATGGTTTCCAAAGTTGTAATTTTTATTTCAAGTGTGAGTTTCATTCCAAAATGTAATTTTATTCCAAAAATAGAGATGTAATTTTATGTTCATTATATGTAATAAGTACTCAATTTCCCAAATATGCCAACTCAGTTCCATATGAAAAACACATCAAAATTAAAAATATGAAGAGTTCCTACTCTAGCATGATCAATCTGCAAATAAAACAAGAAATAGTTAAAGGGTATTTTGAAAGGTTTTAAAAAGTGAAATTGAACATTGCAAAAGTGGGGTTTAAAATCATCAAAATAAAATCCCAAAAAGTATTTAAACCCAAAGGAAATCAATTCAAAATTCATTTTCTCTTGTCATCATCAAGAAACCTCATAAAAAGCACTAAAATCCAAGAAAGAAGGCGAAATTTTCAAAACCGAGGCAACACTATGCCCCTGTGTTATGTGTTGCGCCCTTGTTTGAGGCACTTTTTGGCCAAAATAAGACCACCAACAGATGAAAAATGAAAAATGCATTCCATAAAACAACGTTTCTAGGCTTAGTTTCGACAACTGGAAGGTGAAAAGGTGAAAAAAAAACACAAAAAATCAATGTTCTACCTCCTTTTTTTCCTTCGCGCCGCACCCCTGACCAGCTGTGGGAGAATCACTCTTTGACAGGGAAAATCAGCTCTATTCATAAAAATAAGGATATATCTGGAAATTATATATGATAGGATTTCCATCAAGCCATTCAGAGCCTGATTTGGACATTAGGAAGGCCTCCAAAAGTGGATTGCAACATGGCATTGTGCCCCTGCCACAAAAATGGCACCCTCGACAAATGTCTGATTTTTCTTAGTTTTTACTGCAATTTTGATTTTCACTTTAGAAAATGATGATTTACTTATGTAATTGATGGAAGTAAATGTAAATATCATGTTTTTACTATTACCTAGGGTAAATGCATTAGATGAAAACTCATGATGAAATGTAATGAATTAGTTTTCAAAAAGTGAGGGATGAGTCAATTTGACCACCCTACACTCTAGGTATTCAACTCAGTTTTTGTGGAACTAATCCTCCGCTCTTGGATTCCACCCCTGAGGCTGGGAGGAGTTTTTTTGAGGCCTATATCATGTGGTTTTTCAGTCATTTCACAAGTTGGAATCATTTGGATGTTGGCATATTGATCAGAGACTCTATTGTAATCATTTTGGCAGGAGCTTAATAAAAGTGTTGCAACTATTTCTTTGGAATACCTGTGGTATGGTTGTCTAGAATTTTTTCTTCTCTTGTTTCATTTGTATGAATGAATTGTTGGTCCATTTTTTATTTCATGTCTATTGTATGATCACTTTCAAGTTAGAGAAACAAAATTCATCTCACATGATCTATTTTTGGAAATTTTTCATAGTCTATTCATCTTTATTTCAGTTTAGGAAGAATTCATCTTTCATGCTCTTACTAGCTCCTCACCTATTTGAAATCATTCCATCCCAAGAACCCTAATGTGCTAACCTTCTTACCTACCTTTCCCCATTGAATGAATTATAACCCTAATTCTATTTTCCCTGACCTAGCCTCTTTGACCTAATATCCTCATCCAACAACCCAATCAAATGAAATCAAACCCTAGAATTCCTACCTAGCCTAAAGCCCTAATTTATCCAACCCTCTGGGCTGTGACCTTGTGGAGAGAGCCCTCTATGGTTTAGTAGGGCTAGATACCAAGCCAAAATATTGGTTTGTGGTTACCTCTATTGGGATATCTTTTTCAACCTTAGAGATCTGGCGGAGTGATAACACCGCTTACCATAATAGGTAAGGATCACACTCATCCCGTTGATGATAAAAGTAGGAAACATACCACTTACCATGAGGTAAGGATCACACACATCCTATTCTTTGTTGATATCCTTGTCTTGAACCTTAAGATTCAATGGTAGAACACCTACATCCAATCAATTGAGCAGGATACCACTTACCATAAAAGGTAAGGATTGCACTTGATCTCAAGTCTCCTCAATCATTGGCATGATGGGTGGAAATCCCAAAAATCCCAACTTTTGGGTAGGTTTCATATTGAGGTATACTCGATAGTAGAGGAGATACCACTTAACATAGGTAAGGATAAGACACTTCCTACTATGAAAATAGCAAGGATACCACTTACCATGAGAGGTAAAGATCACACATATCCTATATTCAATGAGATCCCTCAACCATAGGAGATCTCTGGCTCAATTCCTCTCCCTGGGAGCCCAAACAGGGGCAAAGAGTGTATCTCAGTGTCCTTGATCAGTCATGACCCTTTCCCGGGAGGGTCACATCCATTAGTTCAGGCTTCTCTCTGAAGACCAAGAACTTCCCTTTTGACAAAGCCTTTGTAAGTATATATTCTATATACTCATTAGTCAAAATTTGATGGAGTATTACTTCTCCTCTCTGCACCATATCTCAGATGTAGTGGTATATAATCTCAATGTCCTTGGAATTTTTGTGGAACACATGATTCTCTTTCAGTTGGATCCCACTCATGTTTTCATAATATATCATTGTCGTATCCAAGACTTTATCAAACAAATCTCCAAAGATCTTCCTCAACCATGTTGCCTTGCAACTATCCATGGTAGCAGCAATATACTCTGCCTTAGCCATGCTAAGGGAAACAAACGCATGCTTACTTCTCATCCAAGATATCATAGCGGATCTTAGACTAAAACAACATCCCATTAGAGATATTTTTAGGTCTAAAATGGGCCTTAAAAAAAATGTACAACCAAAATCAACTTTATAAGAACCAATAGGATTCATGATGATGATGTCAACCATGGGGGTTGATTCACCATTTTTGGAGTAAAAAGGTAAAAATGTTATTACAAAAAAAAGAAGTTATCAACTTGTATTTTCAACTTATCTCCCTACAATTTTACTCAAATTTCAAGTGGGATAAATTTTTGGATGCAAAATATAATTCCCCATCTAAGGAGTACCCATGTTGCATACTTTTGATGGACCTTTCTACTCAAAAAATGAGAAATACATGAAAAACATGATTGAAATCACATTTTTCCATGTATTTCTCATTTTTCATGTAGCATGGTCCATCGAAAGTATGCAACATGGGTACTCCTTGGATGAGGAATTAAATTTTTCATCGAATGAGTGCTCCTACTCAAAATTTGAGTAAAAATGTAAGGAGATAAGTTGAAAATACGAGTTGAAAAAGTAGTTTTTTCTTTTTTCCCTATAAAATTTGGTGAGGTAATCTAATATTCTCTTATTATTTCAGCTATTATTTTATAATATTCCTTAGGAGGCCCATTTTAGACCTCAAAATTTCTCTAATGCAATGTGCTCTTCCTGTCAATAACATTTATGTCCCAGTTAGCATTAGTGTATCCATGTAGTTTCAGTTATGTAGTATTATATCTCAATCCAAGATTAATCGTCCCATGTAATTATCTCAAAACATGCTTGGAAGAAACCCAATGTGCATGTAGAGACTCAACCATAAATTGACTCAGAGTGTTGACTGCAAAACACATGTTTAGTCAAGTGTTCACAAGGAACATCAATGCCCCAATCAACTGTTGGTACTAAGAGGGATTCACCAAGTCAGGTCCTGCAACTTATAGATTCTTGAAGTTCATCTCCATCAGTGTGGCCATGGACTTACATTCTGTTAGCTACCTATAATATTTGTTATAGCAAAAGGTGGCTAAGACTTTTTGAGCCTTCAAAGAACGAATTTTATTACTAAAAAGTGTTGGCTCTTGAAGACTCCTGAAGGCTTCATGCCTCTGTCCAAAATCTTCATTTTACACTCAGAAATTCTGTTGCTTTCATGAGAAAAAACTGCTACAAAATCATCATTTTCCCCCTTCTCCCACTCAAAACTAACCTCCATTTACTCCCTCTTTCTCCATAAAAACTCCATTGTTTCATGATTTCTCTTCTTCCCTTCATGAAAATCACTTTTACAAGGTTAAAGAATCACTCTTTAAACGTACCAAAACCCCCAAATCCATTTGAAAACCTTGAAAAAATTCATAAAAAATACATGTTTTTGCATAAGGCTTAAGCCCCTTTGGGCTAAGTCCTAACCTTTTCACCCACATACCCACACCCTGGAAACCAGCGCTAATCTTGTTCGGCGCTTATCGCATCAGAAATTTTCAAATGCGCGAGTCTTTGCCCTGTTCCAAAGTTCCGATGCGATTAAGCTTTGCATCATATAAACTCTGATGCGATTAGCCTTTATATAAATATACCGTGGGCCCGCCTTCGCACTTAAAACATTGAAATTTTTTTCTCGATCTGCTTTTTCCTTTGTAAAACCCGAAAACCCATTTATCCAAAGTTTGATTTAAAAATGCCAAAATCACGTGTTAAATATCAATGGGTAGATTAAAAATATTGATCATGCAATCGCATCGGGGAATTACAATGGGTAGATTGAAAAGGCCGCATCAAAATTTTCCGATACGATTAGGGCCTATATATATTAAACTCCCCCCCTGCCTTTTTGTTTCATATGACTTTCCCCGGGACCAAGTGTCAAAGTCCCGAAGCGCTCAATCGCATCGCAATTTTTGAAATGGGTTGATTGAAAAGCCCAGGCTGGAAGGCCCGACCCCGATTAGCCCCTATATACATAAGCCCGGGGCCTATCAGAGGTCTATATAAAACCAAGCCCCGCAACCGGGCGCAAAATTGTATCAGAAATTTTCCTTTGGTGTGGTTTAAGTGTTTACCACCGCCGATTGCGATGGCCTGATCGCGCAATCGCATCGGCCTTTTCTTCGATCGTGCAATTGCATCGACCTTTTCTTCGATTGCACAATCGCATTGCTTCACTTCTGACTTCTGATTGCGATTCCCCGATACATCTCCCTCCATCAATCTGATCCGCAGATCGATGGTCTGCAATTAATCGCATCACAAAATCTATCACCAAGCGTTTTATCACTTCCCTTCACCCGCCGATTGTGATCCGTCGATTGGATCTGGACCGTCCACGTGTCCAGATCGGACGGTCCAAAATCACCCTGCCTCGTTCGTTCCCTCACTCTTTTTTGACCTCTTCCAAAATAAATCTCCACCATTGGATGCTTCCACCCAACGGCCACGCTCCTTCCCTGCCTTCTAAAGCAGTTAAACCTAAAAACATAGGATTTTATAATTTTTTGTGTGTTTTTTGCAGGATCTATTGGATTTTGAATGTTTTAAAAAGGAAATCAAAGCCAAATGATCACGATCCTTCAGGTTTTGTTTATTAAAAAGAATCCATTTAAAGGTTTCAACACCATGCTCAGGCGGCACATCATGAAGCGCTGATACCATAAAGAGACCTTCGTGGATCTGCACATCAACAAGACACCATGAAGAGTAATATGATTAAAGAGTATCAGACCGACAACGTAGAATCAAAGTGGAAAATTATTTAAATACTGTTAACACAGTTTAGAAGAATTAAGACATAAATTTGACTGAATCAAACATCTGATTCACGATTAAAGAAATTTTGAAGACCAGAAGACAGAGAATAGGCTTCATTAAGCGTAAAACACAGAATTAAAGTAATCAAAAGTGTTTTAGGTTGAAATAAAAATATCTATAAGTTCAAATAGCCTATGCTGCCACATCAAGGGAAAATTGAATCCCCCAGCTACCACAGAGCCACCTATTGCCTCAAACCATTCAAACAGAGGCCGAAGTTAATGATTAAGAAAATATATGCCTCACATCGCAGCCAAGCAATTAATTCTGCTAAGTAAAATAATGCAAACAAATATCAGTGGAGTTATTTCGTCCTGGAAAGAGCCTAAAATTCAATAAAGCTCCCACCGAGCTTTGATATTAATTGTAAAACAATTAATACAGTGAAACACCTGTAAAACTTCGTCATCGAGCCCTTCAAAGGCCGAGAAGTCATCACTTTGTATTAATTGTTCTTAAGATTTTTTGTTAGATCTCACCTCCTCATTCTTCTATAAATACTTATGTAGAAGATGAGAATCGGTTGGTTGTAGAGCTTTGAAATATAATTGAGCTTGCTTGAGACTTATATCTGTAAATAGTGTTCATTGGCCCTTGCAGCTCTGTTTGTGTTAGTTTTGTTAGGCTGGATAGTTAAGATGATTGCTGAACTGAAACATTGGACCTGAGTACTGTAACTGGTTTGACATCAATAAACAAGCTATTTCTTGGGATCCTGGTCTATATCACTGGTGAAGTGCCCCTTTCTTTGTTATTGTTTTCCTTCTATGTATGTCATATTTGTTCACTATTATTTGATAAATAACATCATTTATAGAGTTAGGACCTGTTGTACATCAGTAACCTTCTCTGTCTGAAAATATTTATCTCAATGTTTTCCTCCAATTTTTTATTTTAGAATGATTTAATATAGTTTAAGCAGTTAGGAATGCGGGAGTTCCCTCGTCCTACTATTTTATTTAAACATCGTTCTTGAAAGTTATTTTCCTTATTTTCTTATTAAAGTTAGACTAGAAAAGTGATGATTCGCCCTGTTTCTAGCTTCTATTCTCCAAAGGCAGATTCTGAAAGTTTCCCTTGGTGTTAACTGAAAGCAGACTAGGTTTAAAAGTACTTTATCTGATCTTAAGTTTATACTCTGTCTTCTCTCATATGTTTTCATACTTTTTGAAGGTAATTATGTGGATTACTGGATTGTTTGTCAATTAAGCTACTTTAATACAAACTCGCCGAAGAAGACAATGGTTAGCCCTGCACTTGGTTGTTTTTAAACAGTTACTTAAGAGGATTTCTCTTGTTTGGACTGACTATAAATCCTTTGTGAAATTATTATCAGTTTCCACCTCTCCAACACTTTATTGTTCCCATTCCATCATTTAAATCTCAATAATCTTGTGATGTAGATGACTTGCCCCTTGGATCACTCTTGATGTTGTTGCTCAATTAAAGCCCTGTTATGACTCCATAGCCCAATGGACTAAAAACCAATGTTATATCTATCTTTTTAGCCTAGCTGTTCTATTCAATTGCAACTTCTCACCTTTGAAACTCTTTGTACTTAGGAATTTCCACCTCAAACAGTATTCATGCTCAACCATCCAAAAAAAAACAAACCCTTGGTCTTCATAACTAGCCTAATATTATTACCCCAAATTTCAAAGACAAATCCATCTTTGTACATATTGGAGAGATCCCTCTTTGGATTCAGGAGGGTTAGATCCTAGAATCCCAAATTTGGTTGAAACGATGTTGTTTCTGTGATCGGACTTTGCCAATCTTGCTGATTACAGATTCCTAACATTTCTGGCGACTCCGCTGGGGAACGAACCCAGAATCATTTTCATTTTTATAAAACTTTGAGAGTAAAAAGAAGCCTTTTCAAGCACTACCTAAGAGAGGTAATCATGGTAAAACTTGTTTGAATCAGTGACAAACTAGGTAGACTCTAGGATTCCCTCAAGTCTTTAGCTAAACCTTGAAAGATCAGTTGGCTTAGCCATAAGAGTAAACTGTCTTTGTCTCATAACCATAGCTATGTTTTGAAACAAAGTTAGGATATTCTTAAAAACCATACAACTGAAAAATAACTCGGAAAAACCTAAAAATATTTCAGATTGGTATCCTATAAACATGGTGGTGGACCATAAAACCTTTTACCTCCTTAGGGGCTAAAAAAATCCACTTGGCGACTCCACAATCCTGAACAGACCTTAAGACTCCACTGGGAAGAACCCTTATCATTATAATATCTTTCAAACTCAGTCAGAATACTGCAGGACTAAAATTTTTGCAAAACAGACTAGTTAACCTCTTAAAGATTGTCATACCTAGTTGAACTTGTTTTTTTCTTTGGGTCTGAAAAACACAACATAGTGGCTCCTAGAAAGATTCACACTAGAGCCGAACCTGACTCTGATCCACCTGAGATAGTTGATAACCCAGAAAGTATCATTAGGAAGTCTCCTAAGATTAAATTATTAACTATTTTCAGATCACCCTTGAGAGCTAATTCAGTTCCTGAAAATCTTTCAGCTCTACAACAATCTCAAGTTGAATTAGTAAATCCATTTAGAACTAGGTCTCTTGGTGATTTAGATCAGTTAGATTCTGAGTCTTCACTATCATCTCCTAAAACAAGTGAACCTCTTGGTAGCAGAGAAACAACACCTCTTGATTTACATTTCCTTCACAACTTAGGTGTCTCTCATCCAAGGTCAGCTTAGTAGTCTATTCCTGGTCCATCCACTTCTGCTCACCCTACATCCACTATTCAAACCACTACACCTCAGCCCACTCTTCCGGTTGTTAATCCACTCCTTGTGAATCCACCCCCACCACATATCATGGCAGCATGGTATGCTCCCCTAGTCCTTCCTGCACCATTAGTCAATCTTCCACAGGACTATCAGTCCAAAATTCCATTATATGATGCTAGAAATGCTACAACTGCATCAAAACATGTGGATAAGATGAATGAATACTTTGAAAGAAATGAAATTGATGATGATTCTGTCAAGCTTAGGTTATTTGCTTATAACTTTGGGGGGGAAGCAAGAAAATGGTTCAAAGGCTTAGCCCCCCATAGTATTAATGATCTCCAAGCCTTCCATCAAACATTCTTAAACAAATGGGAAGTAAAGAAAAACCCTCTTCAAGTCCTTTCTGATTACAAGAACCACCATAGAAATAGTAGGGAAAGTGTGCAAGCTTATTGCACTAGATTCAATAGTGTTTATAATGCACTTTCACCAGAACTAAAACCTCCACAGGGCTCAGATTTAAACAAGTTTCCTGAAGGGTTTGATTCTAACACGACCTATCAGCTGAGAGAGAGAGATTTTGCAACTCTTGAAGATATGAAAAAAGGTGCTCTTTTTGTGGAAGTCAACTTAATGGAGAAGAGAGCTAGAATGAAAACTGAAAAGAGAGTATCTTTTAGAGAGGAGTCCACACCTTCTACTTCCAACTCAAAGATGGAGCGAATGACGAAAGAAATGATGAAAGAGATGAGCATAATTAAGAGAGCAGAAGAAATCAAAACCAAACTGCTCCTCAAAATGGAAACCATAACCAAAATCATAATTTTAGAAGAAACCAACCTCGAAACAGGCCTATGGAAGATGATCAGCAGATCACTCCTCCCTTTCATCAAAACTATGTAAGTGAGGTTGAGTAAACAGATGAGATAACAGAGGAAGAAGATATCAACATGCTGGGGGTAGATAATGATGACTTTGAGATTCATTATTATAGAAAACAAGGTCTATACACACCGTATGATGACAAAAGAGATGATGATGAAAATTATTATCAAGACATGGAAAATGTCATCATAGAGTCTAAAAAATAATATGACCTTAGAAACAAAACCAATCAGAAAACCTCTGACAAATCTTCACAAAACAACACTACAACCAAGCCTAAAGTTGTCAAACAAAAGGACAAAGCAATGGCTGTAAATTCTGATAATGATAAAGAGAAAGGCACTAAAAGCAATGAAAAACAGAGTGCGGACATTAGTAGTACTAACGCTTCAGTTAATACTCCTGTGAAAACAATTTTGTCAAGTGTAAATAAAACAAATCAGCAAGCTGATATTGCTGATAGAGTGACGACTAATAAGGTTGAAACCAACACTTCAAAGAACCATTTTCCCTTCAGCCTTGAACAAGAAATTTCGAAGATCAAAATCTCTGTTCCCTTGATTGAGTTATCTGCCCAACATGTATATAGAACCCAAATTTTGAAGGCTTTAAATATAGAAGAAAACAATGATACAGTCAATCTTAATGATGACCAGCCAAAGCTTATTTTCGGTCCAAAGATTGAAGGTAGATATCAGGAGGGGCCTGTTCCTCCATTTTATGTGAGTTTAAATGTTCATGACAAAAATTTTCACAACACTATGCACGATTCCTGGGCTTCTCATAATTTAATGCCAAAAGCTATAATGGAGAGCCTTGGTTTAGAAATCACCAGACCATATAAAGACCTGTACTCCTTTGATTCCAACAGAGTAAAATGTTTAGGATTAATCAAAGACCTTTGTGTTAACTTAGCCCAAATTCTAGCCAAATGCTTAGTCATGGATATTTTTTTGGCTGATGTTCCCCCCAAATATGGAATGTTGTTATCAAGATCATGGGGGGCTAAGTTACAAGGGACTATGCAAATGGACATGACCTACGCGACTATCATGTTTTCAATCAGAATAGAAGACTTTACAGGGAGTCTCATATACAATACATATTTACAAGTCAAGACAGACCACAAAACTCCCCTTTATATTTTGTAAACATAGGCCTTGATTCATTTATCCTCCTTAATGAAGAAACATTAGATGAACAAGTAACTTTGATAGAGTTAACGGCCGACAGAGAGGAAAAGGAACACAACGCAGAAAGGTTAAAACAATTTGCTACATTTGATGACATTAGAAAACCAAGTAAAGGTCTTGAACTACAAATCATGCATCCTTTGCTTTTAAACCTGGACACTAAAGAAAACGACCCTCAAATAAACGCAAATTCCGGGGAATCAAAACATATTCAACTAAGCACTGATACTCAAGAACAATCAGAAGGCACGTCAGTTGAAGAGGACGGTAACCAGGATGAAACTAAGAATGGTCCTCTGTGGAGTATGTATTTTGATGGATCCTGCACTAGAACTAATGCTGGTGCAGGTGTCTGGATTTCTAACACTGAAAATGACCACACAGAATGTATTTACTGTAGATTAAACTTTCAGTGTTCTAATAACATAGCAGAGTACGAATCCCTTCTCTTAGGCTTACATCTATTAAAAAGGTTAGGAGCCAGAAGAATTAACGTACACGGGGATTCAGAGTTAGTTATTAGGCAGGTCAATGGGCAGTATAACACAAATCATCCCAGACTTAGGGCCTACCGAAACGATGTCATGGACCTTTTGAAAACATTCGAGGAGTCCAAACTATTTTTTATCCCAAGAAAAAGAAATATTGCAGCCCACAATTTAGCCTTTGCAGCTAGAGCATGCTTAATGCCATATAGCACCAAAGACTGCACAACTCAGATAAAATTTAGACCAGCTGTGCCTGATAATGAGAAGTATTGGCAGGTGTTTTACAACGACAAACAAATAGAAGACTTCATGCAATTAAGAAATGAATTCGAACTAAACTGTTCAGACTCAGACTATAAAACAGACTGCAAGGAAGAAAATTGTCTTGATGAAGAAGAACCGTCTCCTGAACTTTCTAATATAAACCTGTTATCTAGAAAGCTTGAAAGCGAAACAGAAATGAATGCAGAGTTTGAAACAAAGGAGTTAGAAACTCTGCACTCTAAAGATGAAATTTTTCCTAAGGGTCTGGCCCCTTTAGAAGAGTTGTTCGATTTTAACGATGTGGCGAATAAACCAAAACTGGAACCTGTAGAGACTGAAGTGGAAGAGTGTAATATTGGCAGCAAAATTAAGTCGAAAATGATTAAACTGTCCAAGACTTTACCGGATCACATTAAACTTAAATACATCGAGATGTTTAAAGAGTTCTCTGATGTTTTTTCATGGAGTTACGAAGATCTTAAGTCTTATGACACTGAAATTATACAACAAAAAATTCCCCTCAAAGAAAACCAAAAACCATTCAAACAGAAACCTCGTAGAATAAACCCTGTCCAGTTACCATTGGTTCAGAAGGAAATCATGAAAATGTATGATGCTGGTATTATTATCCCTGTTATATATTATGAATGGGTATCTAATCTGGTGTCTGTTGGGAAGAAAACTAGAGAAATCAGGCTTTGTATAGTCTTTAGAGACTTGAACAAAGCTTCATTAAAAGACAACTACCCTTTACCCAAGATGGATCATATTTTACAAAGGGTGGTAGGGTCTAAAATAATTTCTTTGCTCGATGGCTATTCAGGGTACAATCATATTTTAGTTCACCCTGCTGATAAATTAAAGACAACCTTTACTACACCATGGGGCACTTTCATGTATGTGAAAATGCCTTTTGGTCTAATGAATGCTGGAGCAACTTTTCAAAGAGCCATGGACATAGCATTATCGGAGGAGCTGGGCTTCTTCATCATTATCTATCTTGATGATGTTACTGTGTTTTAAAAACATATGAAGAGCACTTAGAACATTTAAGAAAGGTTTTCAAGAAGTGCAGGAAGTTTGGGATATCTTTAAACCCTAAGAAGACACTATTTGGTCTCCAAGAAGGTAAACTTCTTGGGCACATTATTTCAGAAGAGGGTATAAAGATAGATCCAAAGAGGATTGAGGCCATATTGCAAATCTCTCATCCTCGAAACATTAAAGAGTTGCAGTCTTTCATCGGAAAGATTAACTATTTGAGAAGGTTCATCCCCAACTTGGTTGAGCTCCTTATGAATATCACCAACATGTTAAAGAAGGAGCAAGGGGTAAAATGGACCTTGGAAGCAAAGAATTCCTTTGAACTAGTGAAACAAGCCTTAACCAAAACACCGGTTCTTATAAGTCCTGATTTTTCAAAAGATTTTTATATTTTTTCATTTGCATCAGAACATACCATGGTTGCTGTCCTTTTACAGAAAAATCCGCAAGGACAAGAGCAACCTATTGCATTCTTTAGCAAGGCATTGAGGGATGTCCCTCTGAAGTATAACATTATGGAGAAACAAGCTTTTGCTTTGGTTAAAGCTTTGAAAGACTTCAGAGTGTACATCCTTCACTCACACACCATTTCCTTTGTCCCAAACTCAGTTGTTAAAGACATTCTAACACAGGACCCAGATGGTAAGAGAGGTAAGTGGATTACTATTATTCTTGAATATGATTTAGAGATAAAACCCACTAAACTCATTAAAGGCTAAGGTCTAGCTAGATTGATGGCTGAATCCAATTTTGAAGTTCTTTATATTAATATGATTGATGCTTTGGATGACCAAGAAGGATTCTCAAATCCTATAGTTGAAGATCATTTTATGAATTCTCCTTGGTATGCTGATATTATTTATGTTTTGCTTAATTTGAATACACCTCCTGGTTTGACAAAAACAAAGGCAAGATTGTTAAAGTTAAAAGCTGTAAACTATTGCATTATAGATAGATGTCTTTATTGGAAAAATGCAAGCGGTGTATTGCTTAAGTGTTTGCCTGAGTTTGATGCAGAGAAGGTTAAATATCAGTTTCATGAAGGAGAGGGTGGAGGTCATTTGTACTGAAAGGAAACAACCAACAAAATTTCGAGGGCTGGTTTCTATTTGCCTACTCTTTTCCATGATATGAAAAAAATGATCATAGCCTGTCATAAATGTCAACTTTTTGAAGGCAAAAGAAAACTATTACCCCTACCTCTGCATCCAATCACTATTGAGGCCCCATTTCAACAGTGGGGACTTGACTTCATAGGAGAAATCCATCGCCCATCTTCTGCCCAACATAGATGGATTCTCACTGCCACATACTATTTCACTAAGTGGATAGAAGCCATACCTTGTAGACAAGATGATGATTCAGTTATTATAAAATTCGTGGAGACTAACATTCTCTCCAGATTTGGCTGTCCTACTAAGATTATCACGGATAATGCAGCAGCATTTGGATCAAAGAAGATGGTTGATTTCTGTCATAGATATCAGATAACATTGGGGCATTCCACGGCTTATTACCCCTAGGGTAATGGACTTGCAGAATTCTCAAATAAAATCTTAGTGAACATAATCAAGAATTTGTTGGAGGACAACAAAAAGTCTTGGCACACAAAGCTGGTTCATGCACTTTGGGCTGACAGATTGACTTTGAAGAAATATATTGGTATGCCACCTTTCCAACTTGTGTATGGTACTGATGCAATTTTTCAAAACAGCCTTGGTGTACCAGTTATGAAGTTGATTCAAGAGTTACAAACTGAAGAAAATGACATGATCAGAAGAATAAACCAGACCATTCATCTTCAACAAACCAGAGAGGAAGTTTATAACAAAGCATTGCAGAAACAGGACAACATTAAAAAGCTTTTTGATAGAAGAACAAAGGCCTGCAATTTCAAGATTCGGGACAAAGTTTTAAAATGGGATTCAAGAAGGGAAGACAAGGTCAAGCATGGAAAATTTGACAACTTATGGCTTGGCCCTTACTCTATTCATTCAGTTGCTGGTAACAATGCATTTTTCTTACAGGAGTTGAATGGAACATAATTGTTTGGGGGTCCTATCAATGGTAGGATGCTTAAGCATTACTTCTCTTGATCAATGCTATGTTTTGAAGCCTTTTTTATCTTTTTCATTATAAATATTTCATCCACCATTGCATTCAAATTTAGAAAAATAAAAAATACAAAAACAAAGAAAGAAATAAAAGAGGGAAGTTGTGAAAACAAGAGAGGTATAGCCCCATACCAAAAAAGAGAAACAAATTTTGAAAGTGTGCAAGCTTAAATGCCACTCCTGAATAACAAACTTCTAGTTAGTCAAACAGCCTAAACTTGACTGATTAGCTTTAAATTTTTCTGCTGATAGGATAGTGAATTTGATTTGCCAAACTGTTTAATATTGGCTTATCAGTAGATAGTTTAGGATAGAAATTAAAGGTTCAAACAAGATCAAAATCTGAACCTAAGGATTCAAAAAGAAATGACTCAAATATGTTTTATTTTTTCTGAGTAAAAAAGAAGTAAATCTGGTTCTAATTAGATCAAAATATGAACCAAAGAAAAAGGAACAAACAACTTAAACAAGAGCCAAAACAGAGCTGTAAAAAGAGAAGGCCATGATAAGAAACTTTCAGATCTTAAGCCTTCCATTTTGTTTAAATTTTCTGCAAAATAAATGTCTATATGCAGTTTGTCTTTTATGCCATAGACCAGCTTCAAGTTAGACTGTTTAATCCTGACTTGAATGCTTTTAAATTTCTATTGTAGAAGTTAGAGAATAAAATCTATTAGACTGTTTAATCCTAACAGATTGATAGAATAGGTAGAGAATCATATGGACTCCAGTGTTTAATCTGAGTCCATGGAGAAATAAGGAGTAGAAATAGATTAGATTTCTTGCTTTCAAAAGAATAAAATGTTGTCAAAATAGTTTTCCAATCCAAGTGCACTCTAATGAAGACAAAATGTTAGATCAGTAGGATTGGGTAGGTAGAAAGTTTGTATTGATGAAGGTCCATTGTTTTCATAGCTACTAATATGTTTTTAGAGAAGATAATCCCAACAAAGGAAGGGCAGTCCAATGGATCAGGCACAGGTCAACCTCCCAAAGAATGCAAGTCTGAAGTTCTTGATGCCTTCAAAAAGGAATCATCCCCAAGTGGAACCACTGTTAGCCACCTATAATATTTGTTATAGCAAAAGGTGGCTAAGAATTTTTGAGCCTTCAAAGAACAAATTTTATTACTAAAAAGTGTTGGCTCTTGAAGACTCCTGAAGGCCTCATGCCTCTGTCCAAAATCTTCATTTTATACTCAGAAATTCTACCGATTTCATGAGAAGAAACTGCTGCAAAATCATCATTTTCCCCCTTCTCCCACTCAAAAATAACCTCCATTTACTCCCTCTTTCTCCATAAAAACTCCCTTGTTTCATGATTTCTCTTCTTCCCTTCCTGAAAATCAATTTTACAAGGTTAAAGACTCACTCTTTAAACGTACCGAAACCCCCAAATCCATTTTAAAACCTTGAAAAATTTCATAAAAAATACATGTTTTTGCATAAGGCTTAAGCCCCTTTGGGCTAAGTCCTAACCTTTTCTCCCACATACCCACACCCTGGAAACCAACGCTAATCCTGTTCGGCGCTTATCACATCGGAAATTTTCAAATGCGCGAGTCTTCGCCCTGTTCCGAAGTTCTGATGTGATTAAGCTTTGCATCATATAAACTCTGATGCGATTAGCCTTTATATAAATATACCATGGGCCCGCCTTCGCGCTTAAAACATTGAAATTTTTTTCCCGATCCGCTTTTTCCTTTGTAAAACCCGAAAACCCATTTATCCAAAGTTTGATTTAAAAATGCCAAAATCACGTGTTAAATATCAATGGGTAGATTAAAAATATCGATCGCGCAATCGCATCGGGGAATTACAATGGGTAGATTGAAAAGGCCGCTTCAAAATTTTCCGATGCGATTAGGGCGTATATATATATTAAACTCCCCCCCTGCCTTTTTGTTTCATATGACTTTCCCCGAGACCAAGTGTCGAAGTCCTGAAGCGCTCAATCGCATTGCAATTTTTCAAATGGGTTGATTGAAAAGCCCAAGCCCGAAGGCCCGACCTCGATTAGCCCCTATATACATAAGCCCAGGGCCTATCAGAGGTCTATATAAAACCAAGCCCTGCAACTGGGCACCAAATCGCATCAGAACTTTTCCTTTGGTGCGGTTTAAGTGTTTACCACCGCCGATTGCGATGGCCCGATCGCACAATCGCATCAGCCTTTTCTCCGATCGCGCAATCGCATCGGCCTTTTCTCTGATCGCGCAATCACATCACTTCACTTCTGACTTCCGATTGCGATTCCATGATACATCTCCCACCGTCGATTTGATCCGTAGATCGATGGTCTACAATTAATCGCATCGCAAAATCTATCACCAAGCGTTTTAACACTTCGCTTCACCCGTCGATTGCGATCCGCTGATTGGATCTGGACCGTCCATGTGTCCAGATCGGATGGTCCAAAATAACCCCGCCCTTGTTCATTCCCCCACACTTTTTTGACCTCTTCCAAAATAAATCTCCACCGTTGGATGCTTCCACCCAACGACCACGCTCCGTCCCCGCCTTCTGAAGCAGTTAAACCTAAAAACACAGGATTTTATAATTTTTTGTGTGTTTTTTGCAGGATCTAATGGATTTCGAATGTTTTAAAAAGGAAATCAAAGCCAAAGGATGACAATCCTTCAGGTTTTTTTTATTAAAAAGAATCCATTTAAAGGTTTCAACACCATGCTCAGGCGGCGCATCATGAAGCGCTGATACCATAAAGAGGCCTTCGCAGATTTGCACATCAACAAGACACCGTGAAGAGTAATATGATTAAAGAGTATCAGATCGACATCGCAGAATCAAAGTGGAAATTTTTTTAAAGACTGTTAACACATTTTGGAATAATTAAGACACAAATTTGACTGAATCAAGCATCTGATTCACGATTAAAGAAAGTTTGAAGACCAGAAGACAGAGAATAGGCTTCATTAAGCCTAAAACACAGAATTCAAGTAATCAAAAGTGTTTTAGGCTGAAACAAAAATATCTATCAGTTTGAACGACCTATGTTGCCACATCAGGGGAAAATTGAATCCCCCAGCTACCACAGAGCCACCTGTTGTGTCAAACCATTCAAACAGAGGCCGAAGTTATTGATTAAGAAAATATCTGCCTCACAGCGCAGCCAAGCAATTAATTCTGCTAAGTAAACTAATGCAAACAAATATCATTGGAGTTATTTCGTCCTGGACAGAGCCTAAAAGTCAATAAAGCTCCCATTGAGCTTTGATATTAGTTGTAAAATAGTTAATACAGTGAAACACCTGTAAAACTTCGTCATCGAGCCCTTCAAAGGACGAGAAGTCATTACTCTGTATTAATTGTTCTTAAGATCTTTTGTTAGATCTCACCTCCTCATTCTTCTATAAATACTTCTATAGAAGATGAGAATCAGTTGGTTATAGAACTTTGAAATATAATTGAGCTTGAGACTTCTATCTGTAAATAGTGTTCACTGGCCCTTGCAACTCCGTTTGTGTTAGTTTTGTTAGGATGGATAGTGAAGATGATTCCTGAACTGAAACATTGGACCTGAGTACTATAACTAGTTTGACATCAATAAACAAGCTGTTTCTTGGGATCCTGGTCTATATCACTGGTGAAGTGCCCCTTTCTTTGTTATTTTTTTCCTTCTATGTATGTCACATTTGTTCACTATTCTCTGATAAAGAACAACATTTATAGATTTAGGACCTGCTGTACATCAGTAACCTTCTCTGTCTGAAAAGATTTATCTCAATGTTTTCCTCCAATTGTTTATTTTAGAATGATTTAATACAGTTTAAGCAGTTATGAATGCTGGAGTTCCCTCGTCCTACTGTTTGCTTTAAACATCGTTCTTGAAAGTTATATTCCTTATTTTCTTATTAAAGTTAGACTAGAAAATTGATGGTTCGTCCTGTTTCTAGCTTCTATTCTCGAAAGGCAGATTCTGAAAGTTTCCCTTGGTGTTAACTGAAATCAGACTAGGTTTAAAAGTACTTTATCTGATCTTAAGTTTATACTTTGTCTTCTCTCATATGTTTTCATACTTTCTGAAGGTAATTATGTGGATTACTGGATTGTTTGTCAATTAAGCTACTTTAATACAAACTTGCCCAAGAAGACAATGGTTAGCTCTACACTTGGTTGGTTTTAAACAGTTACTTAAGAGCCTTTTTCTTGTTTGGACCGACTATAAATCCTTTGTAAAATTATTATCGGTTTCCACCTCTCCAACACTTTATTGTTCCCATTCCATCATTTAAATCTCAATAATCTTGTGATGTAGATGACTTTCCCCTTGGATCACTCTTGATGTTTTTGCTCAATTAAAGCCCTGTAATGACTCCATAGCCCAATGGACTAAAAACGAGCATTATATCTATCTTTTTAGCCTAGCTGTTCTATTCACTTGCAACTTCTCACCTTTGAAACTCTTTGTACTTAGGAATTTCCACCTCAAACAATATTCATGCTCAACCATCCAAAAACAAAACAAACCCTTGGTCTTCATAACTAGC
Source organism: Pinus albicaulis (assembly GCA_034641835.2). Lineage (NCBI taxonomy): Eukaryota > Viridiplantae > Streptophyta > Pinopsida > Pinales > Pinaceae > Pinus > Pinus albicaulis. Next base: position 660,671,846 of record CM076582.1, on the reverse strand, counting down.
CTAATATTATTAACCCAAATTTCAAATACAAATCCATCTTTGTACATATTGGAGAGATCCCTCTCTAGATTCAGGAGTGCTAGATCCTAGAATCCCAAAGTTGGTTGAAACGATGTTGTTTCTGTGATCAGACTTTGCCAATATTGCTGATTACAGATTCCTAACACATTCCACCATACCAAATATTTCCAACAAATTCACAACATATTTCCCTTGTGAAAGGAAAATGTCACCAGGCCTCTGCCACACCTCTAAGACCAGGAAATAGTGCATCAATCCAAGGTATTTCATCTCAAATTCAGAGGCTAGATCCCTCTTACACTTGAGAATCAGAGGCTCACAACCTGTCAACAATAAGTCATGAACATATAAAACCAAAATCATGAGCATACCTTAGATGAATTTGAAGTATAGGTTTAGGTTATCATTTCTTCTCATAAATCCAAGCCTCATCAGGTAGCTTTTAATGCAGGCATACCAATCCTTGAGGGCTTGATTCAATCCATAGAGTGCCTTCTTCATCCTACACACATGATTTTTTCTATCATATAATTCAAATCCCTTGGTTGGTCAACATATACTTATTCCTAGATAATTCCATGAAGAAATGCGGTTTTCACATACATGTAGTGAAGATTCCATCCCTGGCTTACAACAAGTGAAACAATATATCAAATAGTATTATAGTAGGAAAATGATACAAATATATCATCATAGTCTTCTCCCTCTTTCTTGGAGGAACCTATAGCCACAAACCTTGCCTTATATTTATATATACTTTCATCTTATCTATGTTTGATCTTGTACAACCATTTAGAAGTCACCACATAATTCCCTCTGGGTTTCAGAACCACTTTCCATACATCATTATTCATTATAGTTTCATAATATTTGACCATAAAATCCTTCCAAAACTTCTCTTTCATTTCTTCTTCAAAAGTGTGTGGTTCAACCTTTATGATGTTGTTCATAGCCACAACATACCCATGATACATGCATGGTTTATTTCTTTCCCTGAAGGTTCCTCTAGCATCGACATGTATTTCAGCGTCATGTAAGGTGTCACAAAGCCATAATGGTCTCTTCCTGGAAGTAGAATAACCTGGAGTGGGATCTAAGGGGTCCATGGGTTTCATGGGATCATTAGCAATGTCAGACTTAGGCCCAGGCACAGAAGGGCCTTCTATAATATCCATGCCATCATTATTCCCCTCAACATTAGTGGGGGGAGGGGTATCACTTGCTTTCCCAAGGGTAACATCTTCATCAAATGTTACATCCTTGCTAAACTTTATATTCCTTTGACCAGGAACATATATTCTATAAGCTTTAGAATTTTCACAGTAACCAAAAAATGTACCTTTTTTCCCAAAAGCTTCCAACTTATTCCTTTGGTCCTTCATCACATGAAAGTATACGTGGAAGCCAAATATACTCAAATGACCAACATCAGGCTTCACATGTGAGGACTTGTTCGGGAGTCTTATCACCCAAGGCTTGATGAGGAATCATGTTTTGAACATAGAACTTTGTATTGGCAGCTTCTCCCCATAGATAATTAAAAAAAAATTAACAACGAAACATGGCTCATGTAGCTTCCATGAGGGTCCTATTATTTCTTTTAGCCAGTCCATTTTGTTGAGGATTGTAAGGTGCAATAGTCTCCTTCTTGATCTCAACTTTCTTGCAAAATTTAATAAACTCGTTTGAATTGAATTCTCCACCATTATCAGACATGAATACTTTGGTTGTTTTTCGTATTTGATTCTATATTAGTTCCTTGAAGTCATTGAACATATAAAATACCTCATCCTTGTGTTTTAAGAAGAATACCCATGTCTTATGTGAGAAGTCATCCACAAATATTATATAATATAAATAGCCACTAAGATATTTCACCGACATGGGTCCACATAGATCATAATGTATTAGTTGTGGAATACCATTGGTCATGATCCTACTATAAGGGAATGGTCCCTTTGATTTCTTTCCATTCGTACATCCTGGACAAACCCCATCATGATTTTCTTGAAACTTAGGAATTCCAGCAACCATCCTTCGTACTTTAGACAGAGAATCATAATGAATATGAGTAAATATTTGGTGCCATAGCTCACTTTTATGATTACTATCATGAATTAGAGATCAAATCAGACTTCGATTGACTCTATAGATTCCTTCAATTCTTGATCCCAAAGTGAATGCATTCCTCATGTGATATTTCATAGGCCAAGTGAGGACCTTTCTTCTTATGAAGGAAACTCTCATCCCTTTCTCTACAAAGGAAAATATAGATACAAGGTTCTTATTTAATCCTAGTATGTACATAACATCATGTTGATGTATTATTTCACCAAAGTCCAAGCAAAATGAAAAATAACCAAATCCATTCATAGTATAAGTCAAATTGTCTCCAAGGATGATTTTCAAATTTTTCTCCCTCTCAACTAGGTTTGAGAGGACTTCACAATACAAAGTGAAGTGTCTAGAGACCCCACTATCTACGAAATAACTATCAAATGAATTTGTAGGAGAAGAGCTAGAAAGAGAAGAAATGAGAAAATATTTGGATTGAGTAGTGTTGCATTATTATCATACATGGAGTTCCTTGATCTCTTTTGAGGACGGTGGCCTTCATCATGATTAGTAGGAGAATATCTTCTTCTTGTATAGTTAAACCTATTATTTTTGTAGTTGGACCTTGGATCTTTTCTCTTCTCAGGGCAGTCTTGGGCATAGTGGCCATGCTTGTGGCGATTGAAACATTAAATTTTTGACATTTTGTTTCTATATATTCTATTGGATTCCTTGGATGATGAAGTAGGCTTCCTTGAATTAGATGGTCTTCCTCTTCCTTTCCTCCTCTTGTCTTGAGAAACAAATGAAAAGGGCCCCCATTCATATTTTTGAATTCTCCCTCTAGATGCCATCCATGTTTCTTCTTGAGTGTAATTTCCAATGAATTTATCAAATGTCATGAAACTGCCAATGTTGCTAATAGTAGTGATGAATGTATCCCAGATCGAAGGAATACCTCCAAGTGAAATGAGGACCAAATATTTATTTGAAGTAACTTCTCTGGCAGGCAACAATTGATCCTTGAGTTGGGATATCCTCGTGAAGTATGACTGCACAATCTCTCCTTTGTTCATCTTGATGTCATTGAGTTGATTCTTCAAAGAAATAATGTGACTGAAGTTTTTTACTTCGTACATCCAAACCAACTTATCATACATCTCCTTGGACATCTTCAACTTAAAAATATAAACAATCAAATTATCTCTCAACAAATGAATAATAATCTTCTTTGTTTTTATCTCACATTTATTGTACTTAGCTTTGATGGAAGTGAAATAATTCTCTGGAGGCTTAGGTACCTTTCATTCCACATATTCTAAGACATTATTTGCATCCAAAGTCACATCCAACCCGGTCGTCCAAACAACATATTTAGATGAGTCATTCAACTTCTCCTCAATATTGAAGTATGAGTTAGACATCTTGACAAATTCAAGTAGCTCCTTTAAATCATATTCCTTCAAAGGTGATTTCTCTTTTCTCCTTGGGATTTTCTTCACCTCTTCTCTAATACCATGTTAATTTTCCAGTGTTCTATGCTTAACACAATCACTTATTCTTCTTCAATTAGCAATCAATTTCAAATAATCTTCCAGTAACAATAAGCAATTGCAGATAAAAAAATAAATCAAATGCACAATAGAAGAGATCTAAGAATAGTCATAAGAGAAATTTTGAGGTCTAAAATTTGCCTCCTAAGGAATATTAAAATAATATTAGATTACATCATCAAATTTTAGAAGGAAAAAAGAAAAAACTACTTTTTTCAACTCGTATTTTCAACTTATCTCGTACAATTTTACTCAAATTTCGATGGGAACACTCGTTAGATGCAAAATTTAATTCCTCATCTAAGGAATACCCATGTTTCATACTTTCTATGGACCCTGCTACATGAAAAATGATAAATACACGAAAAACCATGATTGCAATCATGTTTTTCATGTATTTCTATTTTTTCGTGTAGTGGGGTCCATCGAAAGTATACAACATGGGTACTCCTTAGATGAGGAATTAAATTATTCATCCAATGAACACTCCCACTTGAAATTTGAGTAAAATCATAGGGAGATAACTTGAAAATGCAAGTTCAAAAAATAGTTTTTTTGCTTAATTTTTTACTCCAAAAAAGGTGAATCATCCCCTGTGGTTGACATTATCATATTTAGTCCTATTGGTTCTTATAAAGTTTATTTTGGTTGTATATTTTTGTTTTGAGGCCCATTTTTACCTCGAAATTTCTTTAATGAGAGACACAGTATTTTGTCAAAGACAAGGGAAAAACCCCACAAGGGGGAAAACCCTTTCAAAATTATTCTTCTATTAGATTGTCATTAAATATTCAAAAAAGAGATAAAATGTTAAAATTAATCGACAAAGAGTCAAAGGTCAAAGCCTTGACTAGACACATTCAACCATCCAATATTCAACCCAAAAATTCAACTCTGGTCAAAATTAAAATCTACAAATTTTGGTCAAATTCAAAAGCAGTACCAACAACCCTAAGGAGTCAATTATCAATTGTCAAATTCCTCCAAATAATTTATTCAAAGAAGCAATAAAATTAGCCTTCCAAGCTCAACCAAATCCAGTCAAAACAGTTAACAACTATCTCACAGAACTCGGTCAAAGTCAAGGTGTTAACCTATGGAAACACTAACCCAAAATATGAAGTAAATGCTAGTCAAAATGATCTAAAAAAATTTAGTCAACCTTTGATTCAACTCAGACTTCGAAATAGATACTAAAATTAGTCAAACAAATTCAAATCCTCCATGGTCAACAATGGTCAAAATAGTCCCACATGAAGTCAAACTCAGTCAACAGAAAATAGACTCTCTCTCCTTCACACGTGTGAACTCAGCTGCAACAATTATGAATTGTATGAACCAATATATGAGAAGAATATGTGTGTGATGATGTCTCCAAGTGATGTGACATGAGGTTTATATATATGTGGTTGATGAGGTGGTTTTTTCACATGTGGTATTAACATTAAAATTAATATTTTTACTTAACCAAATTAAATTCTTCCAAGGGCTAGTAAGGTCTTATTTGGATGAGGAAGGCTTCCCAATGGAGGGGATTTCACCATGAGCTTCCAAATTTCAATAGTAAGTACTAAACGGACTACTAAAAGTTCCCTTTTCTAGTTGGTTTATGGAATTGAGGTCATTTTCCAATTCACCTAGGAATTATAGTAATGAAGATATTACAAGAAATCCAAGAAGAGACAAATGATATGTAATGGAGAATCAACTAGGATATGCAAGTACAATACAACAAATAATAATTTAGTGATATATTATAGGCCTATCAAAATAAATTTAAAGTGTCGTTTGATAAAGAGGCTAAATATATAAAAATTTCCCCAAGCGACCCTTCACTCAATTGTGACAAAAAGAAGAAACAAATGGGGAAACATAGGAAATTTGATAATCTCTAGATAGGTGTTTTTATTATTGAATCCATTGAGGAACACATATATTTTTCACTCTAAAATATGTAAGGAGAGAGCCTTGGGCCACCCATTAATGGGGGTTTCTTGAATAATTACCTTGTTTACTGAGTCTAACGGGTACATATCATTGCAAATACTCATTGTTCTCTTTCATACTCTGATTTTAGTTTTATCACTTTCAATTTAATTTTATAGGTTAATCTAATATATATCATGCAATTTATTATATTAAAGAGAAAAAGAAAAAAACATATAGTCTAGGTTCCACTAATATTTTTTTTTCCTTTAGATTCTCTTTCTTAGGGAAGTATATTTTGCAATCAAAATTAAGAGCTCCACATTATTTTATTTTTTGTTGGTGTTACTTATCTTGGTACTCCTAGCTTAGTATTGTGTCTTAAAAATATGTTGATTAGGTTAAAATTTGGATCAAATCAACTACTATATACCACTATAAATACTCAATAGCAATGATAGACTTTGGGATCCATTTTTTATTATTCTTATGTTAGTTTTTAACGGAAGATCTGGATCAATACTCAGTCTATGGAAATTATTTGTAACTAACATGTCTCTATTTTTCTTGGACAGTCGTTAAGTGTTCAACCTTCAATTCCCATCAAGGGATATGTCCAAGTGCTTATCAAAATATTGGGCAATTGGAAGTTTTAGAACTTCATACTTTTGATCTCTTATGATATGATCAACTTCACTTGATATAAAATTATTTGTTAATTAATGCCATTGGATACCTGGAGAGTCAAAAAAACCTTATACTAGGCGATCAACATACTGATATATTGATCAAAAAAATTTCCTCTATGGTTTTTTCCCAATATGAAATATTTTAGCGACAGTAATATATTTTTATTTTATTTTATTTTATTTTATTTTTTTCCGTGGGCACATTCACTAACATTATTGGATACCTCATAATCTCATGAAATCATAGAATTTGCAAGCATACTTATAACTCAATGTATCTATATGCAAGAATCCATTAACAAACTTTCTCACATTACAACTTCATATTAACTAATGGTATTGAGAAATATGGATATTTTAGAACTTCAAAACTTTTTCTTTATGCATAATTTTATTTTATTCGAAGATATAAGAACCATGTGATGGAACCTCGTGACAATGGAGAGTAAGTCAATTTTGGAACCTTACTATAAAAAAATAGACACTAGGGTTGGAACTTGTTGTACTATACAACACCCCCCATTTATTTTAATAATAAATGGGGACCCTTTAAAAAATAAAATATAATTTTAGAATAATTTTTTGTTTTAGCATTAACTCTTAAACTTTAGAAATAAAAAGGCTTTTTTTCTTTTCACTTTAATCTCATTGCGCTTAATGCAAATCACAAACCTTACAAGCTAAACAAAGTTAAAACACATATAATATTTGTGAATTGCGATAAAGAGATTCAACCTTTATTGAATTATATAAAATCCTCGTTGAAAAGTGTAAAAAGCCCTTAAAGTATGAATCATGTTGCGCTTCCTTTAAGGACAAATTTATAACATTTAAAAGGAGTTGTGATAACTCAGACCTGATGAAACGATAAACGGATAACTAAATGTATCTATAAATCCACAAAAGCGCATTTAATTTAAACCTTCAACGCATATCGTGTTCCGCAACTATTAAAAAAATGGAAAGTTATATCCATCGTAATGAATTTGTGATGTGCGATTTGCATGGATCACACTTTGCAGTTCACCAGCGGTGAAAACATATATTATTGGTATCTGCTAAAAGTTGTGATTTGCACTATAACATTTATTATTCAAGCGCTTGAAGTGATTCTTATTCAATCGATCCGTTATAAGATCTAATGACTTAGATCGTTACATTAGACATATTGTGTAAGGCGTATAAGATATTTGATTATCGAGTTAAGGGTTATTAACAACATTCAATAGGTACAAGGTTCAAAATATTGATATCTTACTTGAAGCATGTTTTAAATTTGAAGCGCCATATTTTGATTTATGTTGATTTAACTCTATTCTCTGTCCTTGTCTCTACTCATCTCAGATATGAATTTACTCATTTCACTTGAATTCAAGAAACAAATTAAGGATGAAATATCAACTGGAATGACAAAGAAAGGAAAATTAGTTGCCCAAGTCTCCGTTTCTAAGACTAGAAACATGCCTCCATTATTCTCATACACAACATGAAATAAGGACAGCAGGAGTTATTCATGGGAAACCATGTACAACTTGTCTGAAGGAGAACAACCAAGAGAACTAAAGAAAACAGTAACAACAGATGAGGCAGTTTCATCAGAAACGTCTTACTTTGAAGTTGCATGTTCGTTTCTCCATAGGATAGCGGCAAGGCCGAAGATCTTACCATACACTGACATGGTAAGGTGGGTCATTGATAACCTCAACATCGTAGATAGTACATTCAAGAACTACAAATTAGATAACATAGGTCCATTCACCATTGAAGATTTGTGAACAATGTATCATCTGCCTTTGCCACAGAAGATTTAGGACAAAGCTTTCTTGGAGAAATTTTAAAGAAATAATTCAGAATTAATGAAGGTGATCAAAGGATGGAAAGAAGATCAGGGAAACATAAAGCAGGATAAACTTGGTATGTACCCCATTTCATAATTTCCATCACTTTACTGTTATGTAGCAGGAATGCTATGTAGACTATTTGCTAGACCTGATACCACAAAATTCTCTATTGAGTGGGTTCCTTTAATTAGTTCAGTCGTCATTTCCACCGTCATGAATTGGGGAAATATTTTATATGATAACTTGGCCAAAACCATTATGTATTACAGAACCAATAGAGTCTTTTCGACTAGGACAATTCCCCCGTTCTATATAAGCGCATATATCATGGACGCCATTTGTTTTTTCTCAAGTTTTCCTATTATGAGTTGGAAGTGGACAAGAAAAGAACCTGAACCGATTCATATATATCATAGATCCCTATGGGATTTTGAGTTTCGTTTACATTTTTCCAAAATTTGTCATGGAGATATGTTACCCATTTATCAGGTTATTTTTAATGAGAGAATTCCAAGAATTTCCATGGAATCCAGTGCTGATATTCTACCTGTAGCCCGATGGTTTGGTGAGGAAAATTTTACTTATATAAAAGTTTTTGGGAGTCTTTATTCTCCTCATATCCTACCCTACTACGTTCCAGACAAGATTTTGGCAAGAGAAATCATGTGCCAAACTCTGGTAAGCGGTATAACTAAGCAACTCAAAGATTCCAAGAAGGCCATTTGGCCTACCTTCCTAGTACTGTGTGACACTTTTTTCCTTTTTGAAATAGGTCATGCATAAAAAGAAGTTCCAAATTTTACTTCATTGAATATGGCTTTAATGACAGGAAGACAATATGATCCAAATAATGCAGTTTATAATTTTAGCACTAGTCTTAAACTCAAACCATTCACAAATGAAAAATATGTGTTTTATGATTTATTTGAAGGTCTAGAGAAATTTGCAGATGTATTAAAAATTTCATCAAATAAGCTCAGTGTGGCAGACCTTAAGGATTTTCATCAATTAGACACAAGAAGCTATAAACAGTCCCATTGGACTTGTTACAAATAAAAGATGTCAAAATCCCAACTCCCAACATCAGTTTAGATGATGAAGCTAAACACATGTCTGAAGATGATTCTCAATAAAATTCAATTTTAGATTCATAACACTCTCAAAACCAGTCTCAGAGCTCAGATAATTTTGATAATAATGATCCTTAGAACAAAAATGAAAGTGAGGAGGAAACTTGTGGCCCATGAATTATCTTCAAAAGAATTTCAAGATGTTCAGACTACACCTGAGCTAATAGCTAAACCTCAAGCAAAGGATTTAAAGACACAATGGGAAACATTTTCTATAGCACTGGAGACACCGCCACCACCAAAGTATAATGTTGAAGAATCGACAAATTTTCAAATGCTTGAGAAAACCCAAAATATAGTGGAAACTTCAATACCACTACAAAAGGTACCAGAAGATTGGGATCAAGAGATTATCCCAGCCTACCCAACACAGGAAATAATTTTTAAAATTGAGGAAATACCTCCATTAGATGTTTCCTATAGCCCACGTCACAAAGTTGTATTCAAGAGAAGAAAGAGAAGAATAATTGATGAATCAGTGAATTCTCTTGAAAATGAATCAGTGGATGTTGTATGGAAGGAATATTTTTCCAATCCCACTGAACATCTCACTAAACTATCACATTTTTCTGGTGCATATGCAACTGCTGCAATTAACAAAGAAAAATAAGTGAAACTTCTTCTCAAATAAAAGGAAAAAAAATTTCAAGAATTGGAAATATTATTAGAACAGGGAAAAATTAATGCCAATAAGAAAATGGAGATGAAAATGTCACAATTCCAAAATGACTTTGAAAGATTAAAGTTGCAGCACCAAGTGCAGATTTCAGAGAAGGAAACACAGATAGAAGCAACGATGAATAAAATAAAAAGTCAGCCTCAAATATATAAATTTAGTAAAGAGGCACTTGAATGGAATGCAAAATTGAAGTGGCAGCAGGAAGATTTTTGTCATAAAATCTCAATTACCAGTTCATATTGTGATACAAGTAGGATTTTGATTCAACAAGTGGCTAACAGGAGGCTGGAATGTGAAAAGGTCCAAAACAAAATTTTTGAGTTCATACTATGGAAAGAGTCTGATATAGGAAAGAAATCTAATATCAGCAAAATTGATAATTTTCACAAAGATATTATATTCAAAGATTGGGAAATGCAGTTAAGACATGTAGAGAAGGCAACATAAAAAACATCAAATATAACAAATTAAATCATTGAACATGTTAATGGACAACTTCTAAATGTTGAGCTTATCAAATAATCTACAGCCAAAGTGCTCCCAGAGCTTAAACCATTAGAAGCATAGTGGAAGGAAAACACAGAGACATGGGCATAAGATATTAAAAAGATAACTAAGTTTGATAAGGAAAATTACTGGAGTTTTTTGATCAAAACATATCATAAGTGCCTGAATCTACAATCATTGACTGACTCCACTAAGAAATCGTTGCTAGCACTTTCAAATGCAGTGTTTAAAGGCCAGGTCAGATCTGGGATCACACAGCCAACTCATCTAAAGCCGATGGTAGATATTTTCCACCTCAAAGATCAAATGGGAAAAGAATATCAACCCACCTAAGCATGTTGTTATTTTTATTCCTAGATTGTAGTTTAAGTTTACTCATTACGAGGAAGTTTGTTTGAAACCTCCTCAAATTTTTATGTAATAATCTATTTTAGACATATTTAGTTTAGTATTTAAACCCTACTCATGCATTTAGAGAAGGGTTCATAAATTTGTCAATTTTTTTTTGCAAAGGAATGCACTTCTGTATATTTGTGAATGCCTTGATGAATTAAAGGAACGAAGTCTGTTATCCTTTGATATTGAAGTTGTTTAACTGAAGTTGCACTTTCGTACTTGTTATCACTCATTTAGTTGTAAAATTTTCCTTGATAGGGTCATGAAGGTCATTCACCAAATGGATGAGGTCTCCTAAGCCATTTCAATGTGATATATCAAAATTTTTGCATTTTTTGAAGCATATCCTAAGTTCAATGTTTAACTCCATCCATGCCATTTTAGTCAAATCAATCCCATATCATGTCAGTTTTCATTCCCACACATTTAAACTAAAAAGTGCACACATGTCAACTTTTTCAGAATTTCGTAGCGATTTACAAAGGAAATCCGCAGATTTCACTACGAAACTGCCTAATAGTTTTGTAGTGAATCTGTCAGCAACCTAATTGTCTTTGCTACGAAACTGCGTTTTTTCAGCCAAGTTTGTTAGAGTGATGTAAGGTGTCAGTTTATTATTAGAGGAGTTAAGGTGGAGGTATTTTCAAGGTCGCTATGATAAGTTTCAAATGTACACAACCGTGTTTGATGTAATCATGAATATTTTTGGTTGCATGTGATATTATTTAAACTCGAGCTGTCAATTAACCTTTTAAGCCTTACCCCAAAACAACCTTTTGTCATATTACTGTTTATCTTTGCATGTTAGTTGATCCTTGGAGAGCTGCTTCATCAATCCAAGCAGGTTGTTGTCGAATTCAAATGCTGCAGGTGTCAACAGCAAGTGAGGCAACGAAGACTATAAAACACCCATGGTTGTAAGAAAGAAAAAAAACAAGGGTGTCCATTGTCTCAGGTACGAACCCATGGATTTGAAATTACTCAAAAAAGACCCTACTGCTATGTAGGTTTTCAGGAGAACTGACTGCTTGCAATTGTTCCAAAGGTTGCAGGGTTTCCATACACAAGTATCAAAGGATTTTACAGGAACAACATCTAAAGTTGGGATTTTGAATTTCACAGTGACACCAGAGAGAATATCACTAGCTACAGGAATCCCTAGAGGTGTTGAATAGTGGTTTAAAGGTATAAATTTTACAATGCAGGGTTGTAAGGAGTTTCTCAAGCAAGAACACAGTGAAGTAGATTTGACCAATGGTATCCCTAGGAGTTTTATGAAGGAGAATTATGAAAACCTGTGGATAGTCATTAAAAATTATTTCACATGTGAAGGAATATTCCACATGTTTTACTAATATCCTCTAAAAATTCTTCTGCACTTTTTAGAGAAGAGATCACTTGACTCACCTTTCTATTTATATAGGAGAAGGAAATGAAATATCTCTTTTTCATCATGGTCTAATAAAGTTTCTAGTGTTGGAAGAATTGGGAAGGTTAAATAGAGATTGGAATTCTTTCCTATTTATGAGTGGTTATGAAATATATGTGGTCACTCCAAAGAAAATATTGAAACCTAGAACAACTACATCACTAGTTGTAACAAAAAAACTTGAAGAAGAAAGTAGATAGTCCCCTGCAGAACCAATGGACATAGGAGTAGAACCTATGCAAGAGACTGACACCCCTCAATCAACACCTACAAAATAGAAACATAAAGTCAGCAAACAAGGCAGTAAGAGGATAAATAGAAAACAGACATTGGCCAAAGGGAATCTGGAGGATATCCTTCATGCAATTGATATTGAAGAGTCACCAATAGTGCAAGCAGAAGATATTGAAGGTGGTGGAAGAAAACTGAAGAAAGGTAAGACTGCTAAGAAATTATATTTTGTTAGTGAAGATGTTGGCTTTATATTTCAACCAAGGAAGCTAATGACCAGGTTTTCAAAGAAGGCCATGAAGAGAAAAAATACAGATAAAATCAGTGAAGATGTACAAACAGTAAGCATCATAGATTTGTCTCCAACAACAGAAGAAGAAGTTGTTATCAGGCAGATAAAGGGAATAGAAAATAATTGAAAAATTAGAGATAGAATCCCTCAAAGAACAACTGAAGGAAGTACGTAAAGAGATATTAGATTTGAAGTTGTAGGTAGAGAAGCACAGGTCTGAGAAGGTTCAATTTGAAAAAATGATGAAAATATGGGAAGGTCAAATCTCAAGTGTCTCAAAATCTATGGACAATGCCAAAAGATTGCTGAAGAGGACTCAACCATTAAGAGGGGTGGTAAAAAATACCAAGAAGATGAAATTATACTTTCAAGCTAAAAAAATAGCATTAAAGGTTCAAGTGGAAGACCTTCAGGAGCAGCTGGACATGATTCAAGTTGAGTTGGAAAAGAAAGGGCTGGGGATGAGAGTAGTTGAAGAACCTATAGGCCAACTCATTGTTAATGAAGAAGAAACCCCTAAATACTGAAAAAATTGAATTGAAACATGTTTGATGAGGTTCATGGATTGCAAAGAACCTAAATTTTTCCTCAGGAGATCAATTTTTGAAGACAGTCACAAAATCAGCAAAATCTAGTTTATTAGGAAGTTTCGTAGTGTGCTTCAGGATTGAAGCCAGAAGAACGCTACGAAATTTATAAAGATGCTATTTTTATTTAAAATTTAGTTTTGTGAAGGATTAAGGAGGGGGGTTTTTTGTTTTTAAGATATTTTGGCATAGTAAAGGTTCTTGACCAGCAAAGGTGGTAGGGAGATGGATGAAAAGGAAAAATTTAATACGCTACGAAACTGTCTAAACTAATCTGTTTCATAGTGAGGGTTTTTTTAAAAATATTTTTTAGGGTTCCAACAGCACACCAGCCATCTGAAGACATCTAGCCTATCAGTGGGCCATCCTAGCATAGAATCATTACTCAAAATTAGTGTTAGACATCCAGCTCAACGTGCAGACCAATGATTAAAGTGGAGATTATCCATTCCTGAAAAGTAGGGTTGTGTTTCTAGGGGGTAATTTAAATATGTTAGTGATGGTGAATTGTCTCTCGAAACATGTGATCTCTATTATGTAACTATTTTACGGTTAAGAAAACTGAATGTAATAAATAGGAAGTAGAGTCTTATTAGGAGTGTGACTTCTTAATGGATAGATATACTTTTTTATATTCCAAGAATGTAGTTTCAGTTATGTTAGGTGTCAAAGTTAGAGTTCAAGGATCTAGCCATCTAGGCATATCACTTGCATTGTAAACAATGTCTATTTATATACTGAATATGGAAGAGCAAAAGGTTGGAGAATATTGCACCAAATTTCTATTTCTTATGTTTTTCCATTTTCAGTAATATACAGTGACATTTTACTTCCAGACCTGAGATTCTAATGAGGTGTTTAATGTTTTGTGGCTCTATATATTTTATTTAATCACATGCATTGATTTTTATCTCTAATTACTCATAATTCATGCTATCATGCTCTGACTTTCTTTAGAGGTTAAATTGTTGTGTTTTCCTTATGTTGTATGAATGTTTCATCCTTATTAAAAACCTTTATTTGCCTTAGCTTCCATGAGAAGAATTACTGTCACTAAGTTCACTGATGTTGACTCCATAGCCCAATGGTAGCAATCCTTTCATTTTTCAACTTGAAATCAAACAAAACCAAGTCACGGTTCATAGAGTTAGCCATCTAATAGTATTTCTATTGAAAATCATAAAATCTTTTGAGAGAGCCCTCTCAAACTAAAGAGGCTAATCTTTAGTAAGAAGTGGTTTGAAAGAGTTACATTAAGTTAATTGATGAGCAACCTATCAAGATCAATTTGGTGATAATAGTACTCATTGAATTTATTTAACACGAAGAGGAGAAGAATACTACTGTTAGTTTTACTTAGTAGAGCCTCGTATATATGGTATTTATACACATTATATTAAGTTTTTCTTCTTTAATTAACAATCATATTTTATCTGTATTATATATGAAATATGTTATCATAAATAAATGTTAAATGCACTTTTGTACTAATATTTGTTTATGGTTACTTATCTCATATATGATCAAACTTATGAATGCGATATATATTACACAATTGTTTGGATTAAACTATTTTTTCAAAAGAATTATTTTTACATCATTTTCATCTCTTTCAACTTTTGAATAATATTCATTACCAAATTTTGAAATATATCTTTCTAGATCACATTGGAGAAATAATACTCCCGGATATATAGTAGAATAGATATTTATTTAATGCCTATGATAGATTAAATCATTTTCAATTTGCATGTTATAAACAAAACACACCCTCATTATCCTTATTGGGAAACTGATCCTTTTACCCCCAGTCGGAGCCACTACACCAAACGGAAAAGGACTTGCTCTAAGGTTCAGACCAAGTGGTTTTCCCCCATGTTGTTGCCACACAATTATGAGGCCTCAACATTTTGGTGCTAGAAGGAGGGCCAATTGTGAATGGAAAGAAGGTTTGATCAATCTAAAAGCCAATCTAAGAGTATCTCTCCCTCTTTATCCCCTTCAAATTATAGAACATTATCTAGATCTAAATCCTTAAGATATGAAGTTGAAAATCCCTCTCCTAAGTCTCCTAGTGAAACTCAACCAATACTATCTCTAGATTTTCACCAAAATTCCCCAGAATTTCAGTCTTTGATTGAAAAGTTAGAGAGAGTATCCATTTCTACTGAAAAGGCTAAATCTTCTCAAACATCTGAAATTAGTGTTTCATCTTCTTTACAACCAAGACGAATACTAACTCGATCAGAAACTCAGAAGACAGGGATCCCTCCTTTTAAATTTCCTATTGATACTTCTCGAAGGAAAAAAAAGAATACTAAATTAGAGTCAACCACCAACGATGTCTTATCCAATATTCCACCTCATTCACCTCCATTACCTCCACTCATTTCAACCAATTCTATTCCAAAAATCAGTGTTAGTTTAACTAGTTCTAGTACCAAAACTAATACTCCTTCAAATAGTTCTAGCACTCAACCTACCTCTTCTTCAACTCAAAATTCACTAATAATCTCCACCCAAGGCCCAATGGCAAGCTAACAACCTCCACCAAATGTACAACCATGGAAAAATCCAAGTGTTGTACAAATTCCAACTCCTCTTCACCCTCTTCCAAATGTTAGCCATCAATTTGAAAGAGGTAACTGAAGAATATTGTGTAGTTATATTATTTCCATATACTCTCACAGGATCTACAGGATCCTAGTATTTCTCATTACCTACTCGCTCTATAACTAGCTGGAATATGTTTGAAGAACAAAGCTAAGTTTGGAGATGACCGAACCACTGCATCATCCATCAACAACCTATCAAATTTAAAAGCGAAGACAGGAGAGAAAATAAAAGATTTCAATTCTAGATTTAATAATTTTCTCAATAAAATCCCTGCTACATCAGTTCCTGGTGATGAGGTTCAAATTGAGTGGTATATTTCTTCTCTGACATCTAACATAGCCATTTTTGTCGATAGAGTGAAGTTTCCTACATTGAAAGAGAATATGAAGGAAGCTTTGTTTGTAGAGAAACATATTGTAGCTCCTTAAAAGAAGAATTCTCAAGAAGGTAGGAAATCCAATAAAGTATCCTTCAAACACGATTCAAAGAAGAAGCCACCAAAAGATCCTTTTGATGTAGAAGGTCTTTAGAAAGTTTCTAAAAACCATGAAAAATGAAATGGAAAACATAAAAAAACAAGTTGGTGAAAGTTCCAGTACAAAGAAGACTTTCAGGCTCTTCAAGAAAAAATAGTCTTCTAATTCTCAACTGCCCAACATCATATCTAATGTTGAGTCTGATCAAGACACAAATGAAGAGAAAAAAGAAGAAGCATAAACTGAAGTCGAAGAAGAAGTTGAAATTAATGGCATGTGGGATTTAATCCTCCCCAATGTTGAACAACATGAAGCTTTACCCATTAGTACAAGAAGCAATAATACCACTGAAGCAACGCAACCTAATAAGAAACACAAGAATTCAACTCATGTTGAAGAAAAAACAATAAGTAAGAATTATACATCTAAGGCTACACAAATTAACCCTGCTCATTTATATGTTCCATATACATCAAATACAATGGTAGTCTCTGACACCATTGAATATAATGTAGTGGAAGATATGAAAAAGACTAGGGCCAATATTTCAATCCATGAACTTACTAAACTAAAACAACAACATAAGATTTTACTTAGAGATTTGAATGTAGTTCCTACTTTGGCCTTACCTGCTCCAGTAGTAGTTCAAGTTGCTAATCATATGAGTAAAAATCCTTCTCCTTCAACTAAAATAGATGCCACAGATCTTATTATGATAGGTGATCGATCCATCTCTCATAATCCTCCATTCCTTTTGACATATGAGATCTATAATAAGAATGACCATAAATGATTTATTGATTCAGGAGCTTCCTCTAATATCATGTCAAAATCCGTATGTGCTAAATTAAACATAACTCCTTAAAATTATCATGTTCATATAGTACAACTTGATAGGAAAAATATAGAGGTTGTAGGAGAAATAAATTTTGATTCCATTAGATTATCATAAAACCCCAAGTTTGCCCAGATAATTGATATTTTGGTAGTTGATATTCCTGAATTTTATGGTTTAGTATTGAGCAGAGACTGGTATGAGAAACTTCATGGATATTTCATAACCGATTGCTCACATATGTGGTTGCCCCACAATGGAAAGCCAAACAAAATTTGAGTAGACTGTAAGAAATTCATGAAACATACAGTTACTGATCTTGAAGGAATCAATGAGCTAGTAGCATTCAATAATAATATTATTGGAAGTTACTCGGAAGAATAATTTCTTGGAAAATTTAATGCCCAACCATCACCCTTCTTTGATAATGTGTTTATCTCTCAAATTGAGTTTTTTTCCCAAAAAGACACTTCTAAGTGTAAAAATTTTGTGAATAAACCAATATTTACTTCTTTGTTTTGGATTCTTTATTTTGATGGTTCTAAATCAAAAGAAGGTGCAGGAGCTAGTTGTATTTTGATAAGTCCTGAAGGAGAAAAGACCATGCTAGCCTACAGACTTGAATTCAATTGCACAAACAATATAGCAGAATATGCAGCACTAATTCAAGGTTTATATAAAGCAATTGACCTTAACATTAAATATCTGCAAGTGCTGGGAGATTTAGAAATCATCGTCAAACAAGTAATAAGAAATACTATCCATTGTCATTCTGGACATCTTAAACATTATCAGTTATTAGTCTAGGATTTTACTTCTCATTTCTTAGCTTTCAATATTTCCTTTGTACCCAGAATGCAAAATGCTTATGCAGATTTATTGGCTAATGTAGCATTGAAATTAATTCCATCTCAAGAATTTACTCCCGATAGGTTTTCTGTTGAGTTGATTTTTAGACAAAATTTTCCTGATAATATTACTAATTGGAGGGTATTTAATCACGATTCTAATATCATAGATTTCCTTACATCTAAAGGATCTTATGATAATCAAGTTCTAGATGAACATGAACATGACATTCAAATGAAGGAATAACATGATGAAAATCCAATACCAAAGTCAGTTGTCAAACTAGAATACCTTTATGATTTAAAAGATAGGTTCAAGAGAGTTACTAATTCTAAAACTCAAAGTTCAACTTTAATATTTGAGTTAGTAAATCTTGGAACCGATGATAAACCACAAAATGTAAACTTAGGAATTGGTTTGTCTTCTGAAGAAAGAATATCATTTGTGAAGTTATTAAGGAACTACAAAAGTGTTTTTTCTTGGGATTATGTTGATATTAAAACATATGACACTTATGTTATTCAACACACTATTCCTATGATTTCAGACGAGAAACCAATACAACAAAAGTTGAGGAAAATTCATCCTAATCTTGAAAGTCAAATTAAAACAGAGTTGAATAAACTCCTCAAAGCTAAAATCATTTTTGCAGTTAGACATTCTAAATGGGTATCAAATTTGGTTCCTCTCAGGAAGAAAAATGGTGACATTATGATTTGTATTGGTTTTAGAAATTTAAATAAAGCATGTCAGAAGAACATTTTTTCATTACCAACCATGGAACAAGTACTGCAAAATGTAGCTAGTTCTGAACTTATGTCTTTTCTAGATGGGTTTTCAGGATATAACCAAATCCCAGTACACCGAGATGACATATTAAAGAAACATTCAAGACTAAGTGGGGAACTTATGCGTATCAAAAGATGCCATTTGGGTTAATAAATGTAGGTGCCACTTTCCAAAGAGCCATGGACACAATTCTTAGGGGACTCATTAAAAAATCAGTGGTTATTTATCTAGATGACATCATAGTATTTTCTAGACAAAGAAACAACCATGCGAATGACCTAAAACAAGTCTTTCAGTGATGTAAAAAGTATGGAGTTTCACTAAACTCGAAGAATTCATATTTTTCTTTAGATGAAGGAAAATTTTTAGGATTCGTTGTGTCCAAAAAGGGTATTTATATTGATCCTAAAAGAATTGAAGAAATTAAAAGGATTCCTTTCCCTCATAATAAGAAAACCATGTAGTCATTTCTTGGACAGATAAATTTTGTAAAGAGATTTGTCCCTGAATTTTCGTAGATATTTTTACCTTTAAAAACAATGATTAATAAAGATTCAATCTTCAAGTGGGGACATAATGAAAGGGAAGCATTTGATTTAATCAAACAATCTATTATCAATGCTCCATTATTGAATACTCCAAATTTTCTTAATCCTTTCACCTTATATACATTCTCATCAGATACATCTTATGTTTTCATTCTGACACAACTTAATGACCAACAAATTGAAGTACCAATATCATTTTTCAGTTCCAATTTGCAAGGTGCAGAACTAAACTATTCAGCTATTGAGAAACAAGCATTTGTTGTCTTCAAATATATAAAGCATTTTAGGCCATTTCTCCTCAAAACTCACACCAAGATAATAGTTCCATTCTTTGCAGTAAGACAATTATTGATGCAAAGAGAAGTAGGAGAGAAAAGGGCTAACTAGGTTACTTCTTTACAAGAATATGATGTAGAAATTAGACCTTCTAAAATTATTATAGGTCAAGGTTTTTGCAGAATGCTAACAGGAGCATCCCATTTATCATCAGAAGCAGATCTAGGTAATGATGTACAAGTGTTAGAGGTAAGCCTCAACGATACTCAGTCTCTATATGTCGATCTTAAGTTTTATTTGAAAAATGGATATGCCCCCACATAGCTCAGTTATAAAACAAAGCGTGATTTAAGATTGAAAGCTAAGAAATACAAAATGGTCAATGATGTATTGTTTAGAAGAAATTTTGATTCTGTGTTATTAATATGCTTAGAGAAAAATAAAGTAGAGAAAGTTTTGCAGGAACTCCACGATGGACCAACTGGAGGACATTTTGGAGGAAATAAAAAAACACATAAAATCCTTCATGCAGGTTACTATTGGCCAACACTTTTCAAATATTCTCATGATTATGAGAGGAAATGAAAAGTTTGTCGAAGTGCATCTAGAAGACAAAGGAAACCAACCTTTCCATTACAACGAATTAATATCGAACAACCATTTGAGAAATGGGGATTAGATATAATTGGTGAGATCATTCTTAACTCTTCCAAACAACATAAATACATCCTCACAACCACCGATTATTTTACTAAATGGGTGGAAGAAATTCCACTAAAAGTACCCAACTATGAAAATATTATTGAGTTCATTGATCAATTTATCATAACTAGATTTGGTTTACCCACTATTTTGATGTTAGCAAAGCATCTTATTTCTGAGGAGCTGCTATGATAGAATTTGCTATTAAAATAGGTTTTAAACTCAAATATTCTGCTAACTATTATCCTCAAGGAAATGGTTTATCAGAATTAACAAATAAAAACCTTATTAGAATCATTAAGCGAACTGTTGACTAGAATCAAAGAAATTGGCACAAATCATTAACATTTGCTCTTTGGGCAGATTGAATAACTTAGAACGCCTGCATTGGCACTGCTCCATTTAATCTTGTTTATGGAAAATACTATTTTTTTCCTACTAATGTGGTTATTCCTTCTCTGTCCCTAGTCCAATTTATTGATGAATCACCTTCTTCTTTGTTGCAATTAAGACAAATCCAAATCCTTAAACTCGAATAAGAAAGAGAAAAAGCTAAAGTCACTCATGCACATCATCAACAATTAGTTAAAGCCTCATTTGATACAACTTTTGTCACTCCAAAAACATTTCAAATTGGTGATCTAGTCCTAAAACGGGATAAGGCACATGAGGAAAAAGGTAAACATACCAAATTCCAAAGACTGTGGCTTAGACCATCTAAAATCATAGAAGAAATAGGCCCATAAATTTTTTTATTGCAAGATCTATTAGGCAAAAGAGATACTTTGCCTCTTAATGGGAAAATTTAAAAGAAATATTTTTCATAGGAGGTAACCCCTTCTATTCCTTGTATATTATTTTATTTTCTTTTATTAGGAAAATAAAATTTGAATGGTATTGATTTTTGGCTTTTCAAATAAAAATCTTAGAGAATATTTTTGATTTATTGCTTCTAGAAATAAGAATTGTTAAGGAAACAATTGAAAAATTCGAATATCAAATAGATTTTATTTCGATGAAAATTTTAATTTCACTGAAGTTATTTATTATTTGATAAAATCTCACTTTCATAAAGTATGGTTATTCTACTTGTTAGTGTCAGTCTAGTCATACTGCCATTAGTGATCAAAACCGCTCTTTTTGCATTTGCATATTAGGTGTCTCATACCGAATAAATTTCACCATTCCGCTAGGTCATGGATTCATTGATGGTAGTAATTTTTATGAGTTGTACCTCATGAGGTACTTGCTGATTTTCATTTCTATGGTCTTTAGTCATTAGTCACTTTTATTCTCAAAATCATATCAGTAGGTCATAGGATGGGTCTCATTAGTTTCTAGGGTCTCACCATGGTCAAATTAATGAGTCAAATGTTAATAATATTAGCAAGGTCATGAGGAAGTCAATAAATTCAAAGTCACAGCACCTGGAAGATAAAAGAGAAATTTTATTCATCTTGATGTAATTTTTACCTCAAAACCATGTTTTGAGGTGAAACGTAATATTTTTCCTTTATTATCATTCATTATGTAATTTTATATCATCATATGTAATATGTCACAATTCAGAAGCTGTTATCTCCACAAAGTGATGTCCCTGCCTTCAGAGAAGTTTTCCATAGCATGTTCAGTGCCAAATCATCTTCCAAACAGATCCATCAGAAAGAGCCCGAAAAGAGCTTTCCAACGGTATACTACACTCTCAAAACTGACTTCTGGATTGAAATTTATGCTTAAGTGAAGTAAAATTCCCTATACCCCCTATTTCCCATTTTCCCCTTAAACTTTGTTTTCTTAAAGTTTTATATCCCTTTAAAAAACCCCTTTTCCCCTTTCAGATTATAAAATTGCATTATACAGCTCTTAAATATAAATGCGATTTATGCCAAAACCACTTCCCCAACCATACCTTGTAGAACTATATAATAAACAATATCAAAGTTTAATGTAAATTTCCGCTAATCCCAACCACTTCCCCTCCATGCTTTTGAAACATTATAATATAAATTGAAACTTATATTATAAACCTCGTTGTCTTAAAGTCATTTCCTCATCGCAATCGCAACGTCCAGTCAATCGCAAGACCCTCCGATCGGCCAATCGCGAAAAGTTCCGACGCGATTGATCGCAACATTTTATAAGAACCTCCGATCGGCCCCACCTGATGTGATCCCGACCGTTGATCCGATCGACGATCAGACGACCCGTATTCAATCTCTCCATTGCGATTGGGGCCTCCGATTGTCCCCCTCCAATTGACTCCCGCCGATTTTCTCCCTCCCGATTATCCCTCAGCCGTTGATCTCCCATTCCAATTGGACAACCCACATCCAATCGCATCATCGCAATCGACATTTCCAATATATGTTTCGCCTCCTCCCTTCCAATATTACGATTGCGATTAACCCCTTGGGCCCACCATAATACTTCCACCCGTTCATAAACAAAAAGGCCTAGCCCTTTGTTAATCCAAAACTTTGGTTATATTTCATTTATACGAAAGACCTCCCCCAATCGCATCGGCAGTTTCATATATATCACTCCGCCCCTCTCCCGTTTCTGATCTCCGATTGCGATTCGTACCCTTTGGTCCCACCATTTCAATCCTTCACCCATCCATAATGTGACCCTTTGTCTTTGTTAAATCTAAACTTTGTTTTATTTATACAAAGGCCTTTTCTCCCCATCGCATCGCAATATTTGTAATGTGTTACTCCCTTTCCGACCTCCCGATTCCGATTGCTCCGATACCTTGGTCCCACTTTAGCCCTCCGCCTGTTAATAAATACCATTAATTCATTTTGTATAAAGTGAAAAGATCATTTTCCATTTTTTCTAAAGGGATTCCTCTGCGCCATTGTATATTGCCCCATTGGACCTTACCCTAATCGCATCGGAAGTTTTGTTTCAAATAACATTCTCCATTCCCGATCGCTGATTGCGATGGCATGCTATTTATAATGGTATCCTGTCCCACCTCCACGACTTTGCGATTGCGATTTATATGCGGGTACCACCCATTTCCCTTGCCTTTTCCCATTTAAAATAAATTTTCCCTTCGCTAAAGGCAAAGTTTCATTTCAAAGGAATGTTTATTAAAAAAGTTGGTTTTATTCAAAAAACAAATGGAAAGTGAACAGTCAAAGGGCCGAGAGCTTATTTAAAACAAAGATCATTACAACAGTAGCAAAAATAGGAAATCTGTTCATCGGATTACCTATTTTCTTTCATACAGCCTAACAACAAGATCTGCAAGTGGTCAAATGCAATGATGTCCCTTATTTTCAGGGGCAGATTGTTGTATTTCTTTACTATGATTGTATTTCAGTTCTTCAACTATTAAACAAATCCTTTTTCTTGTGGATCTATGTTCCCACATTTCAGCCTATTTAATGTAATTGTAAATCATTTGTAAAGCAGTAGGAGTCTGAGTCTGAAAGTAGGGGAATAGTGTGGAAGAACATCTTTGTGCTACATTGTACAGTTTGACAGGAATTAATAAGATATGTAGCTCTGATTTGTGGGATCCATGTGGTATGAGAGTTAGCATTTGTTTTTCTCCTTTGTTTCATATGTGAATTTCTATGTGTTCCATCCATCCATAAAAATTTCCTTTTGAATGCTTTCAAGATAGAAAGGTAGAATCCATTTTATATGCTCTGCCTTGGGAAATCATTCATACTCTGTATTTTTCTTCTGTTTGAAAATGATCCATTTATTGTGCCCTTTTCAGCTCCTCACCAGTCTTTCCATCCCATCCTCATTAAATTTTAATTGCTAATTTTACTACCTATATTGCCCCATGAAATACCCTGTGTCCTGATTTAATTCTCGGTTTCAACTGTCCCTTTATATCCCACACATCCCTGAAATTCATTCATTCATTCATTTTATTAAAACCTTTTTTTTATATCATTTTATCTAGCCTAATATCAGTCCATTTATTGTGTTCCATTGAATATTATTTCACGGAGAGAGCCCTCTCCTGTCCTTGTAGGGCTAGCTACAAGGTTGAGCGTGGTTTAGTTGTTACCCTGTTTTGCCTTTTCAGCTTGGGGTCCAATTCAGGTGCTAACATCTCTGGCGACCACACTGGGGAAAAATTCAAGATTGTTTGTTTGTTAGTGTTATTTGTTTTATAAACTACAAATGGAGCCTAAAGTTATGCCACGTAGCCTTCGAACTGCACATTGCTTTGCAAGTGCATAAGTAGATAAATGTTGCTTCAGTCAATCTCTGGT
The DNA here is from genome assembly GCA_034641835.2 of Pinus albicaulis. Taxonomy (NCBI): domain Eukaryota; kingdom Viridiplantae; phylum Streptophyta; class Pinopsida; order Pinales; family Pinaceae; genus Pinus; species Pinus albicaulis. Next base: position 660,647,178 of record CM076582.1, on the reverse strand, counting down.
CTAGTTTTATAAACATAACATCTGACTTGCAAGATTTTCCCCAGTACATCAAATAATTCCAGACTTTTGAAAGATGATGTTTAGATTTTTCTAGGCTACAAAATAAGAATTTTGTAAAATAGACATTCGACCACACTGGCTTCAAGAAGATACACCAGGGCTAATCCAGATCCAAATCCTCCCCCTGTGTTTGAAAATCCAAATCTTATCCCAAGAATTGTCAGAAGACAAGAAGGATCATTAAGCCCAAACCCGTTTTCAGGTCCTATACTTGGCCCAGTGAATGGTTTTTTGTAGAGAATCTTTCCTTTGATGAGAATTTTGAGCTTTCTTTATTTAGGAATAAGTCTAAAAATTACATTGATGATATAGTTTTAGATCCTGATTTCCTTGTAGATGTTGAAGTCCAAAGAGCAAATACCTCCATTGACGATTAAATTTTGAATTCTCCTCATTCCATCACTGTAACTAATATCCCTGGGCCTTCAGAATCATCAGGAACAACATTTCCCCCTCCCAATTCATCAGCATTCCCATCATTCAACTCCCAATTATCATCTCCTCCATTAACACCGTCCTCAAATCCTACAAGTCCTGTCGTAAATCCACCCAGAGTTATGGCTGCCAGGTATGCATGCCTGGTTTTACCCCAGGTCCTAGATGATATGCCGGACGACTATCAGAGTAAAATTCCAATATTTGATGCCACTCAATGCATCACGTCTCAACGACATGTTGATAAAATGAATGACTTTTTTGATTTGCATGAGGTAGAAGCAGAGAATGTAATGATGAGGCTATTTGTTCAAAGTTTCGGAGGCGAAGTCAGAAAGTGGTTTAGAGCCCTACCGCCAGGCACAATTCGCACTTTGCAGGAGTTGCACACTCAGTTCCTGGATCGGTGGGAGGTAAAAAAGAACCCACTTCAAATTCTATCTGAATATGAGAACATTAAAAGAAATGTGGGTGAAACCGTGCATGATTATTGTTTGAGATTCAATGCTGTATATAATGCTATTCCAGCTAATTTGAAGCCTCCTGTGGGATTAGCATTGTTAAAATTTCCCGATGGATTTGATGCCGACATGGCATATCAGCTGCGCGAAAGATATCCATCTTCACTTGAAGACATGCAGAAGATAGCGGTAAACGTTGAAGCTAACTTGTTGGCTAAAAGAGCACGAGCCAGAGCTGAGAAAAGAGTCACAATAAAAGAGGAGGCCTCTACTTCAGACAGTAAAATGGACACTCTGATCAGAACAGTGGAAAAAATGGTTGATAGGTTAACCATCGCAGATAAACCTGAGCCTCAAATAAGAAATCCCAATTTCAGAGGGCAGCAGCTGCAATTCAGAATTAAACAGAGACACCAGAGAACGCAGGACCAAATTACGCCACCACAGCAGCAGATTAAAACTCCTTTGCAGCAGAACTACGTGCAAGGGATAGATTCAGATGATGATGATCCTGTGATTGAAGCTAATCACTTTTTCACGGCTGACGGTGCGCCCATTTTCCTTACAGAAGACGAAGAATACACAGTGGCGACTCCAGACATTCAAAAATACCAAAATTTCATTTTTGCCAATGATACAGTACTGGAAGAGGAGTCTGATGATTATCAGAGAGAGTATATGACCTCTCCGTCGGCTCAGCAAAGGCAATACTCTTTAAGGAACAGAGAGGTTACAGTCAGCCCCATTCAAAAGAGAAAGGAGCTCCAAATGAAAAACAATGCATAGAAGAAAGCTAAGGAGCTGGCTGATCCTTCCTCTAGCAAAGCACCTGCAAGTGCTAACATATTCAATGAGAAGAACCAACAGAACGCAGTAAATGAGCCAACAGATAATAAAGACCTGCCCATTAAAGAGGTAGAAAAACCTCCCTCCTTTAATCTAGAAAATTAAATCTCTAAATTAAAAGTGTCTATGCCCCTCACAAAGTTGGTGAAGAATAGTGTGTATAGAACTCAGGTGTCAAAAGTCTTGCAAATAGATTTCGTCTCTGATATGGTCAATGTAGAAGACGACTACCTTGAACTTATTTTTGGTCCAGCCACAGAAGAATCTGAAGAAAATGAAGTCCCTCCTTTTTACTTGAGTCTTAGAGTACATAAGTTTATCCTGCATAATGCTATGTTGGACTCTGGGGCCTCACATAATTTGATGCCCAAAGCTGTCATGGAGAAGCTAGGCCTTGATATCACTCATAAATATCATGACTTGTATTCCTTTGACTCAAGTAGGGTCAAATGTATTGGTTTAATTAAATATTTGGTAGTGTCTTGATTCCAGCAAAGAATGTCTTGATGGATGTAGTTGTTGCTGATGTCCCACCAAGGTTTGGAATGCTTCTATCTAGGTATTAGGGTGAAAAACTTAAGGGAACCATGCAGCTTGACTTCTCTTATGCCACTATCCCTGTATTTTTCCAGTTGAGGAAGTTATATAGGGAAAAGAAAATGAAATATATGATTACCAGCAAAGACAAGCCTGTAAATCATCCCATCAATGCTGTCCATACAAAATTAGAGTCTTTTGTCTTGTATTCTGATGGTGGTTTAAATGATGAGAATGTTCAATTGGTACAAGTGGATGAAATACCTGAGATTTCAGAGAATTTCAGAGAGGTCCTCAAACAGGAAAAGGACAAAGCAACAAACACTTCTGAACCTCCTGCCTGCAAGCAGCAAAGGGACAATGAATAGCCAGAAATCATCCAAGGTAAAGAAGAGAAAGAAACAAATTTCCAGCATCTTCAAGAAGAAGAAGAAGGCTTGTGGAGTATGGATTTTTATGGAGCTGTTGGTAAGGATGGAGCTGGCATTGGAATATGAATTAGGAGCCCTGTTTTTCAACTTGAGAATGTTCCAAGTAATGTTAGAGTTTGTGCCTATAAGCTAGCTTTTGATTGCTCTAATAATGAAGCAGAATATGAGGCTTTGATTGCAGGTCTCAAAATTTTGAAGAAGTTGAATGAAAAAGGGATTTCTGTGTATGGCGACTCCGAATTGATAATCAAACAGGTGAAGGGAGAATACCAAGCCAAACATCCAAGATTGAGGGCATACAAAAATGCAGTCCTGGACATTTTGAAAACATTCCCAGAGTATACTTTGACAGCAGTACCCAGGATGCAGAACATTATTGCTGATTCTCTTGCCACTACTGCAAGTAACTTGAAGATTCCGATGAACTCCAAAAATAAGTTTGAAATCTATGTCAAACATAGGCTTGCTGTTCCGGACAATTTAAGGTATTGGAAAGTATTTTGGGATGATAATGAGATCAATGCATTTTTGCAGGGTGATGGAAAATTCAAAGATACTCCAATAGAGGGTGAGTATGAGGTTGATGATCAGGAGTTGGAAGTAAACCAGATGGACATATTGCAGTTAAAGGATAATGTAATTCCTAGAGGTCTCATACCTCTAGAGGAGCTTTCTTATCATGATGATGTCAAAAATAAACCAAGCTTGGTGCCCACAGAGAAAGGAGTTGAAGATGTGAATATTGGAACAACTGATCAACCCAAGTTTGTTAAATTATCAAAAGCATTATCCCCTGAGGTAAAGGAGAAGTATGTTAAATTTATTTCTAAATTTTCTGATGTATTTGCATGGGATTATTCAGATTTTAAAGTGTATGATAAGAACATAATTCAACATACAATTCCTATCAAGCCGGATCAGAAGCCTTTCAGACAGAAGGTGAGAAGAATCAATCCAAAGCTGCTGCAATCAATTGAAAAGGAGGTAAACAGGTTGTACAAAGCAGGAATCATAGTTCCCATTAGATTTTCTGATTGGATTTCGAATTTGGTCCCAGTGCGTAAAAAGACTGGGGAAATAAGACTGTGTATTGACTTTCGGAACTTAAATAAGGCATCCTTAAAGGATAATTACCCACTTCCGAAAATGGACCATATTCTGCAGAGAGTAGTTGGAGCATCTAGGATGACACTAATTGATGGCTACTCAGGGTATAACCATATCTTGGTGCATGAGAAGGACCAAGATAAAACTGCCTTCATAACACCCTGGGGAACCTTCCAGTATGCCAAGATGCCCTTTGGACTGAAGACTGCTGGAGCCACCTTCCAGCGTGCAATGGAAATTGCTTTTGCAAATGAAAAAGATGTTTTTCTTGTTGTTTATTTGGATGATTTGACAGTGTTTTTAGGTTCAGATGATGAGCATTTACACCATCTAAGAGTGGTTTTTCAGCGTTGCAGAAAGTTTGGGATTTCTCTCAATCCCAAAAAGAGCCTTTTTGCCATGGACGAGGGCAAATTGCTCGAGCATATCATCTCTAAAGATGGCATCTGCATAGATCCATCTAGAGTGGAGGAAATTCAGCTCATAGATCTTCCACGGAACAAGAAAGAGATTCAGGCCTTTAATGGTAAGATGAATTTTTTGCGCAGATTTATACCTAATCTGGCTGAGCATTTGAGAGAAATGACCAATATGTTGAAGAAAGACAACACGGTTAAGTGGAGTGAGGAAGCTATCAAGTCATTCAATCTGGTAAATTTTGCTTTGTCTGATGCCCCAGTTCTGATCAGTCCCGACTATACTCAAGATTTTATTATATTTTCATTTGCATCTAAGCATACTATGGCTACTGTTTTAATGCAAAAGAGAGATGAAGTAGAAAAGCCAATTGCCTTTTTCAGTAGGACTATTAGAGATGTTGCTTTAAGATATAATATTATTGAAAATCAGGCATTGGCTCTTGTCAAGGAATTGAAAGATTTTAGGGTCTATATTCTACATTCACACACTATAGTGTATGTCCCTAATGCAGCAGTCAAGGATGTGCTCATGCAAACTGATCCAGAAGGTCGAAGAGGCAAATGGATAGCAGCTATGTTGGAGTACGATCTGGAGATCAAGCCTACTAAGTTGATCAAAGGCCAAGGTTTGGCGAAATTGATGACCCAATCAAATCTGCGTGCTTTAGATATAAACCTCATTTCAGCAATGTCGGAAGAGGAAGATGAAGGTTTGCTGGTTCGTATTTCAGATATTTTTCTGCAGTCCCCTTGGTATTCAGATATTGTGTATGTTCTTCAGCATATGTCACCTCCTCCAGGCATGTCTAAGAGTAAAGGTAGATCTTTGAATCTTAAATCTGCAAAATATTGCATTTTGAACAGTGCTCTATTTTGGAAGGATCCGGGAGGCGTTTTTCTAGATTGCCTGGTTGAAGAAGAAGCTCAGAAGGTAATGCACGATTTCCATAAAGGTGACTATGGTGGTCACCTATTTTGGAAAACTATAGCAAACAAGGTATTGCGATTCGGGTATTATTGGCCCACATTATTTTCTGATTTATATAAAACAGTGATGAATTGTCATGAATGTCAAATTTTCCAAGGGAAGAAGAAATTGCTTCCACTTCCTTTGAAACGTGTTTCAGTGAACACGCCCTTTCAGCAGTGGGGGCTCGATTTTATAGGAGAAATACATCCCGCGTCCTCAGCACAACATCGATGGATATTGACTGGGACAGATTACTTTACGAAATGGATCGAGGCCATCCTTGCCAGACAAGCGACTGACATAGTAATTATTCAATTCTTGGAATCAAATATTTTATCCCGTTTTGGTTGCCCATGTAAAATTGTGACAGATAATGCAGCCGCGTTCAGATCAAAGAAAATGATTGATTTCTGTGATAAATACAACATCATGCTGGGCCATTCAACATCGTATTATCCACAAGGCAACGGCCTGGCAGAATCATCCAACAAGTCGCTGATGAATATAATTAAGAAAATTTTGAAGGCAAACAAAAGAAATAGGCATCGGAAGCTTATCAACGCACTGTGGGCAGACAGAGTTAGCAGTAAAAAATCAATAGGTATGTCACCTTTTGAGCTGGTTTATGGTACTGATGCTATCTTTCCTACTTCTCTTACAGTTCCAGTTATGAGATTATTACAAGAAGTTGGCAGCGAAGATGATGACAACCAGAGAAGGATCAACCAGATGATCCACCTTCAACAAACAAGAGAAGAAGTGTCACAGAAAGCGAGTCAGTTGCAGGACAAGATTAAAAAGATATATGATAGGAAGACTAAAGCAGAAAAGTTTCAGTTGGGTGATGTAGTGTTGAGATGGGATGCAAGAAATGAAGACAAAGGGAAGCATGGTAAATTTGACAGCCTTTGGAAGGGACCATACAGAATTATAGCACATAGGGGTCAGAATGCCTTCTTGCTTTCAGAAATGGATGGCCAAGATTGTCCTGGAGGAGCAGTAAATGGTAGGTTGTTGAAGCACTACCATTGTTGAAGACATGGATCATAATCTATCTTATCATCATTGTATATACCATTTTAGTTTTCTACAAGCAAAGTTCAAAATGCACAGTCATTCAAGTTTGGGGCCCGAGGTGAAGGCTATAAAACTTGGATGATATGTGTATGGTTTGGTTTTATTTCAGTTTTCAGTCTTAGTCTAGAGTCAGGGTCAGTTTTCATTTGTGTCAGTTTTCAACATTTTTGACTCCATGCCCAATGGATAAGGCTACTTGGTCTACGGTGTTCTTGGCACCTCCAAGGAGCTACCATCCCCATTGGAGCCAATGTTAGTGTCAGTCTATTCATACTGCCATCAGTGATCAAAACTGCTCTTTTGCATTTTCATATTAGGTGTCTCATACCGAATAAATTTCACCATTCTGCTAGGTCATGGATTCATTGATGGTAGTGATTTTTATCAATTTTCCCTCATGAGGTACTTGTTGATTTTCCTTTCTATGGTCTTAGTCATTAGTCACTTTTATTCTTAAAATCATATCAGTAGGTCATAGGATGGGTCTCATTAGTTTCTAGGGTCTCACCATGGTCAAATTAATGAGTCAAATGTCAATAATATCAGCAAAGTCATGAGGAAGTCAGTAAATACAAAGTCACATCACCTGGAAGATCAAAGAGACATTTTATTCAGCTTGATGTAATTTCTCACCTCAAAACTGTGTTTTGAGGTGAAAACGTGATATTTTGCCTTTATTATCATTCATTATGTAGTTCTATATCATCATGTGTAATAAGTCACAGTTCAGAAGCTGCCATCTCCACAAAGCGATGTCCCTGCCTTCAGAAGAGTTTTCTGTAGCATGTTCAGTACCAAATCATCCTCCAAGCAGATCCATCAGAAGGAGCCCGGAAAGAGCTTTCCAACGGTATAATACACTCTCAAAACCGACTTCTGGATTGAAATTTATGCTTAAGTGAAGTAAAAGTCCATATATCCTCATATACCCCCTATTTTCCATTTTTCCCTTTAAAATTTGTATTATTAAAGTTTAATATTCCTTTAAATAATCCCTTTTCCCCTTTATGATTATAAAATCGCATTATAAAACTTCTAAATATAAATGCGATTTATGCATAACCACTTCCCCAACCATACTATATAATAAACAATATCAAAGTTTATTGTAAAGTTCCGCCGATCCCAACCACTTCCCCTCCATGCTTTTGAAACATTATAATATAAATTGAAACTTATATTATAAACCCTACTGTCTTAAAGTCATTTCCTGATCGCAATCGCAATGTCCATTCAATCGAAAGACCCTCTGATCGGCCAATCGCGAAAAGTTCCAACGCGATTGATCGCGGCATTTCATAAGAACCTCTGATCGGCCCCGCCCGATGTGATCTCGACCGTTGATCTGATCAACGATCGAACGACCTGTATTCAATCGCTCCATCGCGATCAGGGCCTCCGATCGTCCCCCTCCGATTGACTCCCGTCGATTGGCTCGCTCTCGATTATCCCTCAGCCGTTGATCTCCCATTCCAATCGGACGGCCCACATCCAAATCGCACCATCGCAATCGGCATTTCCAATATATGTTTCGCCTCCTCCCTTCCGATATTGTGATTGCGATTAACCCTGAGCCCACCATACAGTACTTCAGCCTACGTATTATAAAAGGCCTCTCCATTTGTTAAAATCAAATGTTGTTTTATTTCATTTATACGAAAGACCTCCCCCAATCGCATCGACGGTTTCATATATATCACTCCAACCCTCTCCCGATTCTGATCTCCGATTGCGATTCATACCCTTTGGTCCCACCATTTCAATCCTTCACCCATCCATAATGTGACCCTTTGTCTTTGTTAAATCTAAACTTTGTTTTATTTATACAAAGGCCTTTTCTCCCCATCGCATCGCAATATTTGTAATGTGTTACTCCCTTTCCGACCTCCCGATTCCGATTTCTCTGATACCTTGGTCCCACTTTAGCCCTCCTCCTGTTAATAAATACCATTCATTCCTTTTGTATAAAGTGAAAAGATCATTTTCCGTTTATTCTAAATGGATTCCTTCTCGCCATTGTATATTGCCCCATCGGACCTTACCCTAATCGCATCGGAAGTTTTATTTCAAATAACATTCTCCATTCCCGATCGCCGATTGCGATGGCACGCTATTTATAATGGTATCCTGTCCCACCTCCACGACTTTGCGATTGCGATTATAACGTGGGTCCCGCCTCTTTTCCCTTCCCTTTTCCCATTTAAAATACATTTTCCCTTCACGAAAGGCATAAGTTCAATTTATTTTTATTGCAACGGTATTTTATTAAAAAGTCAAAGAATAAAGAAATAGTGGAAAGCAAAGCGACAGTCAAAGGGCCAAGAGCTTATTTAAGACAAAGATAATAGCAAGCAGCAAAATAGGAGATTTTTTCATCAGATTACCTATTTTCTTTCATACAACCTAACAGCAAAATCTCCAAGTGGTCAAATGCAATGATGTCCCTTATTTTTAGGGGCAGATTGTTGTATTTCTTTACTATGATTGTATTTTAGTTCTTCAGCTGTTAGAATAGCTCCCTTTTTTGTGGATCTATGTTCCCACATTTCAGCCTATTTAATGTAATTGTAAATCATTTGTAAAGAAGTCTGAGTCTGAGTAACAGGGGAATAGTGTGGAAGAACATCTCTGCGCTACATTGTATAGTTTGACAGGAATTAATAAGAGATGCAGCTCTGATTTGTGGGATCCATGTGGTATGAGAGTTAGCATTTGTTTTCTCCTTTGTTTCATATGTGAATTTTTATGTGTTCCATCCATCCATAAACATTTCCTTTTGAATGCTTTCAAGATAGAAAGGTAGAATCCATTTTATATGCTCTGCCTTGGGAAATCATTCATACTCTGTATTTTTCTTCTGTTTGAAAAGGATCCGTTTATTGTGCCCTTTTCAGCTCCTCACCAGTCTTTCCATCCCATCGCCATTAAATTTTAATTGCTAAGTTTCTTGCCTATCTTGCCCCATGAAATACCCTGTGTCCTGATTTAATTCCCGGTTTCAACTGTCCCTTTTATCCCACACATCCCTGAAATTAATTCATTCATTTTATTAAAACCTTTTTCCCATCATTTTATCTAGCCTAATATCAGTCCATTTATTGTATTCCTTTGAATATTATTTTATGGAGAGAGCCCTTTCCTGTCCTTGTAGGGCTAGCTACAAGGTTGAGCGTGGTTTAGTTGTTACCCTGATTTTCCTTTTGTAGCCTGGGGTCCAATTCAGGTGCTAACACTACTATCAGTCAAGAAAATAATATTTAACATAGTAAATACTCTTTTCCAGATAATAAATCTTAAACTCTTAAATTATCATCCAGACTCCTCAAAAGGACCAATGATTCACCCCATCTGGAAAAATTTCAATTTTCGGAAACTAATTCAAAAAATATGATAAATCTTAGAAGATAATAAGTCTCATCACGAGCTTGTTTACCATGTTCATAGGAAAATAGTTAAACTGACATTACCAATACTGCCTACCAAAACAGGGCAATGACTTCAGATTATATCAAAAGGCAAGGGGTCTCATCAAGATCTAGCTTGATTTGTTTAGTTACAACCGGTGAATGGCATTGTCAATATTTGGTTACCAAGCCAAGACAATGGCTTTTAAGTGATAAAAAATACATACAAAATATTTACAAAAAGAAAACAAGTAGAGATAAAGTATATAAAATTGAGCTTATTTTTAGAATATTGTAATAGTAACTAGATGAGACAATAGGTCACTGCTGGGTAAAAGGTAACCTTTCCAAAGGCTCAAATTGTCTATTGGATCAGAGGTTCTACCCATGATAAATGAGTATATATTTACAAAGCTAATCTGAATGAGCCACCTGCTTCATTCTTTTGAAATTAGTAAAGACTAATATAGATACTCATATTTTCATTTTTAAAGAGTAAATCTTATGGATTATGATCAAGTGAGATTTTATTACTTAGTGAAATATTATTTGTATTGAAATTCATTCCTGCAACTATTTTTATTTTGAAATTTTTTTGAAGTTTCAAAAAAAACTAATAAGAGATAACTGGTTCTCCCAAGTGAATCGCCAATTTTTGTACTATACAACACCCCCCATTTATTTTAATAATAAATGGGGACCCTTTAAAAAATAAAATATAATTTTAGAAGCATTTTTTGTTTTAGCACTAAGTCTTAAACTTTAGAAATAAAAGGCATTTTTTTCTTTTCACTTTAATCTCATTGCACTTAGTGCAAAATTGCAAACCTTACAAGCTAAACAAAGTTAAAACATAGATAAGATTTGCAAATTGTGATAAAGTGTTTCAACCTTTATTGAATTATATAAAATCCCCATTGAAAAGTTTAAAAATCCCTTAAAGTATGAATCACATCGCGCTTCCTTTAAATACAAACTTATAACATTTCAAAAGGAGTTGCGATAAGTTAGACTCGATGACATGATAAACGAATAACGAATTGTATCTATAAATTCGCGAAAGTGCATTTACTTCAAGCCCTCAGCGCATATCACGTTCTGCAATGATTAACCAAATAGAAATTTATATCCACCGTAATGAATTGTGATGTGAGATTTCCATAGATCGCATTTCGTAGTTCACCAGCGGCGAAAACATATATTATAGGTATCTGCTAAAATTTTTGATTTGCACTATAACATTTATTATTCAAGTGCTTGAAGTGATTCTTATTTAATTGATCTGGTATAAGATCTAATGACTTAGATCGTTTTATTATACATCTTGTGTAAGGCTTGTAATAGATTTGATAAATGAGTTAAGGGTTATTAACGACATTCAATGGGTACAAGGTTCAAAATATTGATATCTTACTTGAAGCGTGTTTTAAATTTAAAGCACCAGTTTTTTATTTATGTTTATTTAACTCTATTCTCTGTCCTTGTCTCTACTCATATCATATTTGAATTTACTCGTTTCGCTTGAATTCAGGAAACCACTTAAGTTAGAAATATCAACTTGAATGACTAAGAAAGGAAAATCAGTTGCCCAAGCCTCCATTTCTGAGACTACAGACATGCCTCCATTATTATCAGACATAACATGAAATAAGGATAGTGGGAGTTACTCATGGGAAACCATGTACAACCCGTTTGAAGGAGAACAACCGAGAGAAATAAAGAAAAGAGTAACAACAGATGAGGCAGCTTCATTAGAACCGTCTTACTTTGAAGTTACATGTTCGTTTCTCCATAGGATAGAGGCAAGGCCAAAGATATTACCATACACTGACATGGTAAGGTGGGTCATTGAAAACTTCAACATTGCAGAAAAAACATTAAAGAACTCCAAATTGGAGAACATAGGTTCATTCACCGTTGAAGATTTGCAAACAATGTATCATTTGCCTTTGGCACAAAAGATTTATGACAAAGCTTTCTTGGAGAAATTTTTAAGAAATAATTTAGACTTAATGAAGGTGATCATAGGATGGAAATAATATCAGGGCAAGATAAAGCAGAATAAAATTGGTATGAACCCCATTGCACAATTGTCATCACCTTATTGTTATGTAGCAGGAATTCTATGTAGACTATTTTCTAGACCTGATACGACAAAATTCTCTATTGAGTGACTTCCTTTAATTAGTGCAATATTCAATTCCACCGTCATGAATTGGGAAAATATTTTATCTCATAAGTTGGCCAAAACCATCATGGATTACAGAACCAATAGAGTCTTTTCCACTAGGAAAATTCCTCTGTTCTATATGAGTGCATATATTATGGGCGCCATTTGTTTTTGCTCAAGTTTTCCTATTATGGGTTGGAAGTGGACAAGCTAAGACCTTGACCTGATTCATATATATCATAGAGCCCTATGGGAGTTTGAGTTTCATTTACATTTTTACAAAATTTGTCATGGAGTTATGTTACCCATTTATCAGATTATTTTTTATGAGAGAATTCAAAACTTTTCCAAAGAAGCCAGTGATGATATTATACCTATAGCCCGATGGTTTGGTGAGGAAAATTTTACCTATATCAGAGTTTTTGGGAGTCTATATTCTCCTCATATCCTACCCTACTACATTCCATACAAGCTTTTGGAAAGAGAAATTGCATACCAAACTATGGTAAGCGGTTTAAATAAGCAACTAAGATATTCCAAGAATGCCATTTGTCCTACCTTCCCAGTATAGTGTGACACTTTTTCCATTTTTGACATAGGTCATGTAGCAAAAGAAGTTCCAAATATTAATTCATTGAATCTGGCTTTAATTCTTGGAAGAAAATATGATCCAAATAATGTGGTTTATAATTTTACCACTATTCTTCAACTCAAACCATTCACAAATGAAAAAGATATGTTTGATGATTTATTTGAAGGTGTAGAGAATTTTGCAGATGTATTAAAAATTGCATCAAATAAGCTCAGTGTGGTAGACCTTAATTCTTTTCATCAGTACAAACACAAGAGGCTAGAAATAGTCCCATTGGACTTGTTACAAATGGAAGATGTCAAAAGACCAACTCCTAGCATCAGTTTAGACGATGAAGTTAAAGAGTTGTCAGAATATGAGTCTCAAGAAAATTCAATTCGAGATTCAGAACACTCTCAACATCCATCTTAGAGCTCAGATCATTCTGATAATGAATCTGAGAACAAAAATGAAAGCCCTGAGAAGAAAATTGAAAAAGTAATTAAAGGAATTGATATGCAAACTAAGGAGGAAACTTGTGGAGATGAATTGTCTTCAAAAGAAGTTCAATATGTTTAGAATACACCTGAGATGACAGCTAAACCTCAAGAAAAGGATTTAAATATAGAATGGGAAACTTTTTCTAAAGCACTGGAGACACTGCCACCACCACCAAAGTCTAATGCTAAAGAATTGACAAGTTTTCAAACACCTGAGCAAACCTAGAATATAGTGGAAACTGCAATACCACTACAACAGGTTCCAGAAGATTAGGATCAAGATATTATCCCACCCTACCTAACACAGGAAATCATTTTTAAAATTGAGGAAATACCTCCATTATATTTTTCTACAACCCAGGTAAGAAAGTTGTAGTCAAGAGAATAAAGAGAAGAAGAATTGATGAATCAGTGACTGCTCTTGACAATGAATCAGTGGATGTTGTATGGAAGGAATATTTTGCCAATCCTACTGAAAATCTCACTAAACTATCACAGTTAGCTGGTGCATATGCAACTGGTACAATTGACAAAGCAGAAGAAGTGAAACTTCTTCTCAAACAAAAGGAAGACAAAGTTAAAGAAAGACTATTAGAACAGGAAAAGCTTAATTCCAATAAGCAAATGGAGATGAAAATGTCAGAATTCCAAAAGTAATTTGAAAGATTAAAGTTGCAGCACCAAGTACATATTTCAGAGAAGGAAACACAGATATAATCAACGATGAATAAACTAAAAAGTTACCCTCAAACAGAGAAATTTATTAAAGAGGTACTTGAATGGAATGCAAAATTGAAGCGGCAGTGTAATGTCCCTTTTTGGGGATTCTCAAGATTCTATGTTAGAGATGGAATACAGAGGCATTTACTGGTTATGTCACCTCTGAAAAGAGGGTGAGAACTATAGGCTACCTGGCCAACTGTAGACTCTGCCTATAGAACTTGGAATAATCCCAATTAAGGAATCTCAAGAAGGCCTTCAATGAAAATGTTGTATAAGAAAATATGAGGAAATAAAACGCTGATCAGGGCTGTGATCCCCTCATTCAAGCTGTATGTGACATATATATGAAATTTCAGTAGAAAAAAATAATTTTAAGCACATTAAACAGATCTCCCGGAAACAAGACTAGCTAGAAATCAGCCAAAGAGAGAAGCTGATGCAACATGAAACCCCAGCTACTTAGAATTGCGCAGATTTGACTGAAACTCAGAAGAGGTCATAAAAAGATCTAATAATTCAGTATTATATCAGTAAATCAGATTTAAAAATTATTTTATTTCCCTTACAACTGATTACAAAAAGAATTAGGGCAAGATCCCTTCAGAAATGAGCGCTGCAACTAGAAGTAAACTGCAGAAATACATAGACAATGCTATTTTCGAGGTGGTTCAGCTGCTGTACATTAAATTTCAGATCTATTACAGATCTATGGATGAAATATCAGATCTAATACAGATCTAGAAGCTACAATACTTTAAGAACAAGATCCAATTGGAATTACATCAAAATATTGCATATTAAGCTGTGGATCTGAATTACAATAGACTGTGCTGCAGAAAACCCAGAAATTTCTGAAGATAAATTTTATTAATGAAATAGATCAGATCTATAGAGACATGGATCAACAACCATATCCATAGATCACCAAGGGAAGGCAAGCCTAACACCAAGAGATCTTCCTCCAAACTGATAGCAAACTGAAATAACAAAGCCCTCTCACAAAATAACGCAGTATGAAACAGAAACTGCGTAGAGGGTAAAGGAGACTGAATACATGGAATGAAAAGTATAGATCTGATATAAAATATATATCATCTAACTCCTTGGAGGCTGAGGAACACTCTCCAATAGAGAAAGCCTCTCAAAACAACTAGATCTAAACAGATCTAAAATGCCACTTGCTACAAAAGATAACACCTGCAAAACCCCCAATGGGCCAGCGCTGCTCATGAAAGATAGAGCTTGGTCTCAAACCAGATAGTGGCCAACTTTAGCAAAGAACTCCTCCAATGATCCTCAAGGGAATAGATGAAATCCCTAAACAAGAATTCCAATCACAATCCTCCACTAAACAACAGAGAATGGTATTTGTCTAAGTAGACAAATACTTCAGAAATATAATTCATCAACAACCCCCTTCAAGTGTCTTCTCCTCCTTTTTATAGCATGATAAAGCCTTTGAAAACCCTAAAACACTTTGATGATTCACCCCTCTTCACATTAGAGGCTCCCTTCTAGAACTGTGCAGTCCCTCTTGGAGATGCATTGAACCTAGACAACGTAGTTGTTTTGGTTAAGGTGGACCCAATATTTGGCTCAACCCTCTTTCACACCTGCAAGTGATTATTTACATAGCCCAGATTTGTCATTGTTCACATGGGCATTGATTTATTAGGAGTTTTACATGTCCTCCTTTATTCATTTATTCATAAAACATAAAATAAATCAAAATTTAATGTCTCCTCTTAGCTAAGGCTAAGTAGGAACATTATAGGCAACATGAATATTTTGTCATCAAATATCAATTACTAGTTCATATTGTGATACAAGAAGGATTTTGATTCAACAAGTGGCTAACAGGAGCCTGGAATGTGAAAAGGTCCAAAAGAAAATTTATGAGTTCATCCTATGGAAAAATTCTGATACACGAAAGAAAGTTGATCTCCCAAAAATTGATAAATTTCACAAAGATATTATATTCAGAGATTGGGAAATGCAGTTAAGACAGGCAGATAAGGCAACATCAAAAGCATCAAATCTGACAAATGAAATCAAAGAATCTGTTAATGGACAACTTCTAAATGCTAAACTTATCAAAGAATCTACAACCGAAGTTCTCCCAGAGCTTAAACCATTAGAAGCGCATTGGAAGGAAAAAGCAGAGACACAGGCATAAGCTATTAAAAATATAACTAAGTTTGATCAGGAAAATTACTGGAATTTTCTGATCAAACCATATCATCAATGCCTGACTCTACAATCATTAACTGACCCCACTAAGAAATCGTTGTCAACACTTTCAAATTTAGTGTTTAAAGGCCAGGTCGGATCCATGATCACACAAACATTTCAGCTAAAGCAAATGGTATATATTTTCCACCTCAAAGATCAAATGGGAAAAGAAGATCAACCCACCTAAGCATGTTGTTATTTTTATTCCTAGATTGTGGTTTAAGTTTACTCAATAGGAGGAAGATTGTTTGAAAACTCCTCAATTTTTTATGTAATAATCTATTTTAGACATATTTAGTTTAGTATTTAAACCCTTCTCATGCATTTAGAGAAGGGTCCATAAATTTTTCAAAAAAAATTTGCAAGGGAATGCACTTCTTTATATTTGTGAATGCCTTGATGAATTAATGGAACGAAGTCTGTTATCTTTTGATATTGAAACTGTTTAACTGAAGTTGCACTTTTATACTCACTGAATTGATTTAACGTGAAGATGAGAAAAATACTATTGTCAGTTTGAATGAGTAGAACCTTGTATATATGGTATTTCTACATATTATATTAAGTTTTGCTTCTTGATTTGACAGTCATCTTTTATCTGTATTATATATGAAATTTGTTATCATAAATAAATGTTAAATTCACTTTTTTACTGATAGTTGTTTATGGTTACTTATCTTATATATGATCAAACTTATGAATGCGATATATATTACACAATTGTTTTTATTAAACTATTTCGTCAAAAGAATTATTTTTACATAATTTTCATCTCTTTCAACTTTTGAATAATATTTATTACCAATTGTTGAAATATATCTTTCCAGATCACATTGGAGAAAGAATACTCTCGAGTATATAGTATAATAGATATTTATTCAATGCATATGATAGATTAAATCATTTTCCATTTGCATGTTATAAAAAAAACACACCCTCATTATCCTTATTGGAAAACTGGTCCCATTACCTCCAGTCGGAGCCACTACACCAAACGGAAAAGGACTTGCTCTAAGGTCCGGAGTGGGTGATTTTCCCCAATGTTGTTGCCACAGAATTTCGAGGCCTCAACATAAACGAACCTTGGAATCATGACTAGTTAACGTTGTTAGCCACATATTTCTTCTATGTATGAAATAAATCCAATCTAGCTTGATCCTTGATGCAATACAAATTATTCAACAATTAATCATATAATCAAACAATCATACATAAATACCATTCAATTGATCAACAAGGAAATACAAAAAAAATTGAGATTTATTCATTAATCAGAATAAAGGATGTATAATTACAAAACAATGACAATATTTGCAATATCACCCTCCTGGTTACACTCAGACCTACACACACTCTGATCTCTCTCTCCCTGTCTCTCTCTCTTTCTCTTTGATCTTCAATTACATTAAAATACCCATTACACATATAAAAACACTCTCATACATAAATCTAACAAACTAAATCTCTTCCTAATTTATCTAAAAATTCCCTTAGAGTTGCTAATTTGTGATATTACACGAAAAATTGAATAAAATGCATCAAAATTTCTAACTATCTAGATTTATTTTAGAGATGTTATAACTAAATATTAGAAATTTAAATGAAAATTTGAGGAAGCCAACTTCCCCTATTAAATATTTTTACCTATGAAGGTCAATCATGAACCTGAGTTGTAAGATGCTCTAGCATAAAACTCTCAAGGAAGAAAATCTATTTTTATGAGCTCTTCAGTACAAGTACTATACTTGGAAATTTTTGGTTCTATCATCCAAGTAGGTTACTCCAATGGTTGATCTTTGAATTAACCAAATACTAGAGGTCTTCTTTGCTCCTATTTTATTTATCACCTATTGATCCAATATTGCTTCAATATCCTTCTGAATTGTCTTAGGAAATTTATTCTCCCATCCAATGGTCTATTTTTCATCACTAATATGCACATATACTGAAACATATTATATTTCCTTGAAGGGTTACAAGTTTGCAAAATTGAATATTGGATAAATCCCAATGTTCCTTGGGAGTTTTATTTCATAAGGATTTAAAGAAAAAATTCTTATAAATTTACGTGGTCCAATATTTTTGAGTTTAGATTGTTATATGTCCCTATAGGTCGAAACCTTTCATTTCTCAGGTTTTCCATAACTAAATCACCAACTTCAAAATTCAGTTGTCTCCTTCTCATATATGCTCTTTATTTGTACTTGATGCTCCTTTCCTACGATTGTTTTTTAACTCTTTTTTGTAGTTCTTGCACTTGTTAAAAATTCCTCACCATCAACACACCTCATCTCTTGTTTTCATAAATTCCTCAATCTGTAGAATCCTCTTGGAAGAATTCCATATTTTTTTTGAAAAGGACTCATCTCTACTCCATTATTATGTGAATCATTGTATGCAAATTCTTCTTATGAAAGTACCTGGTTCCATTGCATAGAATTTTCATTTACCAAACATCTTAAAATGATTCCCAAAATTTTGTTTACCACCTCCGTTTTCCCATTACTCCATGGGTTGTATGTTGAATTGAAATTAATATTAGTTCTTGATTTATTCCGTAGATTTCTCCAAAAGAGACCTAAGAACCTTGTCCATGTTAGAAACAATGTTTTTTTAAAATCCTTGCAAACTTACTATTTTCTCTAAAAAAATAATTTGTAGTATTGGTTGCATCATTTATTTTTGTACAAGCTATAAAATGTGACATTTTTTACAATCTATTTACAACAAAATAAATTGATTCATTACCTTTGTGTTTTCTTACTAGTCCTAACACAAAATCCATACTTATTGAATCCCATGCCCTGCTTGAGATTGGAAATTGTTGATATATATATATATATATATATATATATATATATATATATATATATATATATATATATATATATATATATATATATATATATATATATATATATATCATTTTGACTTCTCCCGTTGGCATACTGACATATCTACATTTCTCAAAAAACGTTTGACATCAGTCTACATTCCTTTCCAAAAATAAAAATAAAAATTAGTTGAGAAAAGGTTTTGTATTATCCATAATGAACTGATAATCCTCCACTATGCTTTTATTTTATTATATTTTCTCTCATTGAAAATCTTGGTATGCATAATTTATTGTCTTTGAATAACAGTCCCTCTTGTATCATTTAGTCCAATCATGGATTTTTATTTGTGCTTACTAGATTTTCATAGGCTGTATAAATTTCTTTAACATTTGCATCATCCTTACATATTTCCTTTAAATCATCAAATCCTAAAATATTTACTCAAAATTCATGTAGAATCAAATGAAATCTACTAAATGCATCTGCTATCTTGTTTGATTTACCACTTGTATGCTTGATAAAAAATCCGAAATTTTGCAAAAAATCAACCTATTTAGCATGCCTTTGGCTTAACTTTGTTTGACTACTGATAAATTGTAAATCATGGTTGTTAATATAAAGAAAATTTACTTTAGGAATGAGGTAATGTCTCCACTTTAGTAGTGCTTGAATGATCAGAATCTGGATCAAGGGAAAAAAATTTGCTCTAAATTGTGCCAAATGAACGACAGTGACCAGCCCATCACAAGGGAATCCAACACAACTCATTTCGTCGAAAACTAAGTTTGGATAAAGAAGTTATGGTCTGTTGATCGTCGTTTAGAACAAACAATTTTTTTTTTTAAATTGCAGAACATGTATAGGCTAATTACATGGCATCCCAGTCACCATGCAGAGAATCTTCTTCAGTTTTTGTCCAATGGGACGGTGATAAGTGTCAATGCTGTATTCGCCAGCTTGGTTTGAGAAGGTGAAATTTCCCAATATCCTCCTAAAGCACTCCTAAGGTTGAATTCAATTTTTTTTATGTGTGGGAGGACAACCCAACTAGGGACTGCCATGTGTCTCCCCTGGTTGGCCTCCTCTCCAGCTCCAAGCTTTGATTTCTTATGGTATGTTGTGTGTTATATTTCTACATTTATTTTTTTGTATATGAGTTTTTAAAATCTAATTAACTCATAATTTGATCATCAAAGACACATAAACCCCTTCATAATTGGTTAACCTGAGACGATCCTAAGCACACATTTTTAATAATGATGAAGGAGCTAGCATAGAAATAACTAGTTTTCCCATATTCAGATCAAGTTGGTATTAGAGAAAATTTTTCGCTCATTTTAGCCAAGGTTAGCTAGAAGAATTAGCTATTGGTTTTTGAATTTGTGCAAGGAGAATTTAACAATGAACTTGAAAGTTTATGTGTGAAGGAGAAGAAGATCAAAATTGAGAACTGGATTCTCAAATCACAGTAAAGAAGCTTTGTATGCATTGCAGGTGTGATAGCAGCTTCATTAAGTGATGTTTCAAGTCAATCTTCCTTAGAAACACTATTTGATAAAAAGTTTTTACAGAAGCTCTACATCATGATTAATAAGATGCAAGAGAAGTATGAAGATAAGAGGGAGAGAATTAAACTTCAAGAGTAATTGATTTCCATGAAGGAGGAGAAAAAAGAGCTTCTTGAAAAGATGCATGAGATGGAGACTCAACTCCATATTGCAAATGAGAACCTTGAAAGGATGCATGATATGGATACTCAGCTATGATGATGCTAAGGAAGCCTTAGCCATGTATGTACATGAAAAATACGTATGAAATTCAAGTTTATCTTCAATTTCCTCTCAAAATGAATTTGTAGGTGCTTTTGAAAGACACACTAGAGGAATAGGGTCAAAATTATTGATGAAAATGGGCTATGAAGGTAAAGGATTGGGAAAGCATGCACAAGGAAAAGTTGAGCCAATTATTGTTGAGGAGAGGCCTAAATATTTGGGTCTTGGTTATGGAAAACATGATGGAGAAAGCTCTAAAGCCAAGATGTCACATGAAGGTGTTCGAAGAAGGACTTTCATTTCATGTTCATTACCTCAAGCTTGTGAAGATTGTGTTCATGAGGAATGCAAAATTTTTACACCCACTTTGCAAGAAGGTGATCATAAGCATGGAGTTAATGAGAATGGAGAACAAGAGGATGTTGAAAGCTCTAAAGTCATTGAATGCATTGTTTTAATTTCGAAGGTAGCCATTACCTCATAAAATTCACCTCCTCAAGAAGGCGGAAAAGGTGAATGTTCAAGGTATAAATATGCTTTTAATGAAGTTGCTTTTGATTATGATGAACATGGAAAATTATCACATAAGATTTGGAGAAAAGTTGCATGTTCCTTTTGTGGTTTGAATAACCATAATGTTGAAAGATGTTGGAAGAATATATCCATGCACAAGAAAATTTTAAAGAAAAGGAGGCAGAAAGCCAAAAGTCCATTGGACAAGGCAAACCATGTTGAAAATAATATGCAATTTTTTTTCACTTATTGCGATAAGAAAGGTCATCTTGTAGACAAGTGTTGGAATTAGTATCTAGCAAGTAATTCACGACATTTGAAGAAGGTGGAGAAAGAGAATGGAAAGAATGGAAAAGAAGATTCCATAATTGGTGTGGGTCAGGATGATTCACATGATGATGATGTGCAACTGAAAGAAGTGCCATTGAAATGGTTTGGTAAGAGATGGTTAGATTTATTATCCAATTAATTCTTTGCATATCTTTGATGTTGATGCATTTATTTTCCAATGGAATGCACGTTGCATGTTACGCTAAGAAGGTGATTGAAATTGGAGTATGTTGACTCACTTTATTGCAACAAAATTTGTTCATTTCATATCTTTAAGTACATGTACATATGAATGGGGTTCTTGTATTTATGATTGTACTTGTGAGAGAGTTGAATAATTGTATACATGCATGAGAGTTTGTGTGTATGAATAGTGGAATTTTGATGGTTTCATTGTGTTTGAACATGCATGAGTAATTGACTTGTGTTTGTAGATTGCTTTGTTTAACATGTATGTTGACAACTTGAGAGTGTTGATCATTTGCACATGCATGAGTGTCGACTTGTGTTGGTCGATTATGTGTTACATGCATGTCATATCGATTTGGAAGAGTTGATTTGGTCTCCAAAGATGAAAAGGAGATATTTCCAAATTTTTTAATGAGATGTGAAATTCATTTTTCTTTGGGAAAAGAATCATCAAATTACTACACATGCTTGTGCTTGACTTGAGAGTCAGTTGTTTGAAGAGGCATGTTTTGTAGACTTGTGTTGGTCGATGAATTTTGACACCAAGATGTAAGAGTACATTGCTATGTTCATGTGATGTGAAATTTGTTTCTGCGAAGGAGCAAGAGGATATGTCGTCAAGTTATGTTTTTTGCATGATGTGTTTTTCAGATACAAACAACAACCATCAATCTGAATATCTTGTGTTTGTGATAAGATGCCAAAATTTTGCAGCCATTGTAGACCATTTTATGTATTGACGCCAAGAAGAGAAGGAGATGGAAAATGCATTATTCTAGATGTGGAATTTGGAACCGTGGAGGTAAAAGAATGGTCATTTCTTTTCTTGTTATTACTGATTTTGGAACTCAATGTTGTAGTTCACTCAAATGGGCTTAATTGGAAAAGTAGTTTCCAAGGATAAGCTTGCATCAGATGCATGTTTGTGCAAAGGAGAAACATGATTATCAGTGGGAAGGCAATCAATTAGTTTTCCAAGCACTGAGGAATCAATTTGGTACATAAAAGTGTTATATCAATCAACAAGCAGCCAACAAGTGTTGGATTGGGTCAACAACAAAAGGAGAACATTGGTTGAAGAGCCAAGCTATTTACAAGGCAATGCATGTCAGTGAACCCAAGTGGTTTTCATGGAAATTTTTCCAAGTAGAATCAAGATGATAAAACTTGGGAAACAGAAGAGTGTTCAACTCTCATGAGATAACCAAATTTTGTGTCTCCAAAAGCATGTCAGTGGGAAGGAGTGATCAGAATCTGGATCAAGGGAAATTTTTTTTCTCAAAATTCAAAGTGCTCAAAATTGAACCAAAGCAGAATGACAGCAACCAGCCAGTCGCCAGGAATCCAACACAACTTGTTTCGTCGAAAACCGTGTTTGGATGAATAATTTATGGTTTGTTCATCGCAGTTCAGAACATGCAATTTTTTTTTTTAATTGAAGAATAGGTACAGGTTGATGACATGGAAGCCCAGTCAACATGAAAAAAATCTTCTTTAGTTTTTTTCCAATGGCACCGTGACAAGTGCCACTGCTGGATTCACCAGTTTGGTTTGAGAAGGTGAAATTTCCTAATATCCTCCGAAATTCCTCCTAAGGTTGAATTCGAATATTTTTTATGTGTAGGAGGACAACCCAACTAGGGACCACCATGTGTCTCCCCTAGTGGACCTTCTCTCCAGCTCTAAGATTCGAATTTCATTTCTTATGCTAAGGTTTAGATTATTTTTTATATGGTGGGACTTTATGTTTAACCTAAGGTTTGGTTTGGGTTATGTATAGTTGGTGGCATATATATAAACCTATAGTTTTAAAATTTATGGTGGAGGCATATATATTCAAACCATAGTCCGAATTTAATTTAAATGTGGTGTATTCAAAACTTATAGTCCGCAAAGATTTTCAAACCTTGGATTAAATGTTTATTAATGGAGAGAATTACACATTATATGGTATAAGCCTAAGTTTTGAAGCACATATTACAAGTCCAAAGGTTTGTTTAACAGTGGCACAAAGGTTTTGTTTGGAGTGCGAAGTTATATGGTGCAAAATGTATGGAGGGGCGGAGGTTGGGGTTCGAACCCGTGACCTCCCCCTGGCTACTACCACCTCATACCGATGAGCTACAACATATTACTTGTTAAGGATGGGCACGAACTTATATTTTAACGTCATTTGCATATCTGATGGCAGGAAGGAGGGGGCCAGCCCCGCGGGCCAGTCCTCCTCCCATGTGACTTCACCACATAACCCAATCCTAGCGCCCAAATCTAACTGAGATTAGTGCGTAATTAAGTGTGATTATCTGTTAATTAAAACATAAGTTAAGTTAGCAGTAGATTCAGAGGCACCCCCCGTTTCGGCGAAGCTAACTCGACTTCTCCAGATTTAGAGGGAGAATCTAGGGGAAAATTAAATGAGGCCTATCTTGAGACAATTTCGACCCATTTTGGCTCAATAATAGTCATTCCTATTATATTTGCATGCTCTGAATCCATTGGAACAACTTGCATAGGAAGAGCAGCAAATCCACATGTGTTTTTGGTCACTTGAATAATTTTGAAGCCGAGGGCCACCAAGAGGGAAGGCCATGCCCAGATCAGCTGATGGTTAAATGGAGTAAATGAAAAATCATTTTTAGATGTATTTTATGTTCTGAACATAGTGGTACAGTTTTTAGAGGCGTTGGAGCACATATGAAGGTGGTTTTGTCACTTTGTATATTAAACAAGCCCATAGCCACCAATATGGGAGGTCAAGCTAGATTAGCTGGAAACCAAATTCAAAGATTGAATAGACATTTTATTGGTTTTTTAGTGTTTTGAAGCCATGAAAAAGGATTCAAATCCATTGGATCACTACAGGTGTATGTAAACAGACATTTGACTCTTAATCCAAAGAAGGTCTAGCTAGTTGATGCAGGTCCATGACGATGTAGCCCAGGAGGGGTGAAATCTGTTATCATTCATTGTGTTATGGGTATGTTGTGTGTTATGTTTCTGCATTTCATTTGTTGTATATGAGTTTTTAAAAGCTAATTAAGTCATAATTTGATCATCAAAGACACATAAACCCCTTCAAAATTGGTTAACTTGAGACGATCCTAAGAACACATTTTTAATATTGGTGAGGGAGCTAGCACAACAATAACTAGTTTTCCCATATTCATATAATTGAATAATGACATAGAAATTTGTATCATGTGAGGAGTATTTTTGTTTTGCTTCATTTTTTTTTCACTAAAATAAGCATTTTGTTCTCTTCTTGGCTTAAAATAGCTCCTGTTGCAGTCCCGCTAGCATTAGTATCAATTTGAAAAAACTTATTAAAAAATGGTAAAGCTAAAATAGGTTGTTTTGTAATATTATTATTTAACACTATAATTTTTTTATCAGTTTCTTCTATCCACTTAGAAGGTTTTTTATTTTGTTAAAGAACATCCAAAGTTGGAGCACATATACTATTGGAATTTGTTGGACATTGGGTTCAACGCTCCCCGTGCGTTTTGCGACATGGACTAACCGCCTCTCGTGGATCCTAACTCTAGCGATTGTAGCGAAGAATAATGCCTGCGGCTTTTGGTCTAACGACAGCCGTGATTCCAAAAATTGGTATTAGAGTGACATGTCTCGAGTTCAAAACTCACTCGACTCGCGTTGGGGGGGAGATTATTGGACATTGGGTTCAACGCTCCTTGTGTGTTTCATGACATGGACTAACCGCCTCTTGTGGATCCTAACTCTGGCGATTGTAGCAGAGACTAACGCCTGTGGGTTTTGGTCTAACGACAATTGTGATTCCAACATAATTTATTATAAAATTTCTATAAAAATGTGTTAATCCATAGAAACTTCTTACCTGAATAATATTCCTTGGAACAAGCCTATTTATTATTACTTTTTCTCTTGATTCATTTTCAAGCCATCCTCAGATGTCACAAAACCCAGATACATTAACTCTTTTTTCATAAAATTGTGTTTCTTTAGATTGATTAATAAATTTTCTTTTTGTAAAGTACTCAGAACTAACTTGAGGTGTCTCAATTGTTCTTCTCTTTTTTGATTGTACTCCTAGATATCATCTAGGTAAAATATAACAAATTTACCAATAAATTCCTTCAAAAATTCATTCATTAATCTCATAAAAGTATAGGAGCATTTGTGAGCCAAAAAGGCATTACCAACCACTCATACAATCCATTATTGTTTTTGAAATAGATCTTCCATTTATCTCCTTATCTAATTATAATTTGATGATATATTTAAATCAATTTTTGAAAAATACTTAGCATCACTTATGCAATGTATCAAACCATCAATACAAGGTAATGAAAATATGTACCTTATTATTATTTTATCTATTTCTTTAGAATTCTTATACTTGACCATCCTCCATATTTATTTGGCCTTGGTATTGTAGGAACAACACATGGACTCGGACTTTTGTTGATAAGTTATTTATCCAAAAACTCTTGCACCTTCCTTTTTATGTCTTCACTTTCCTATGGAGTCATCCTATATGTTGCTTTGTTAGGATAATTAGCTTCTAGAATCATATCGATATGATGACTAATAATCCTTATATGGGGTAATTCATTTGGTAAATCATCAACTATGATATCAACAAATTCATCCATTTTTTTTAAACTTCTATAGGAAAATCATCAAAATTTGTATTTGTAAGTATTAACCGGGGTTTACCAATTAAGGAAAAATGTACCTCCTCCATATTGGCTTCTTGAAATAGTTTTTTTTCATTACAAAAACATTAGGAAATACTTCTTATTTTTCTCCTTCATCTTTAGTGATAACAATACATGTCTTTGACCATATTTCTCAAGAGAATAGGTGTTTTTCCTACCATCATGAAGGGAATTCCTATGATACTACCATGATCATGCCAAAAAAATGTGATGGACATCCATAGGCATTATATAAAATAACACTTCATCCTTATATCCACAAATTTGAAACTTCAGATTGCACCACTCATTAAACAAGATCTGATATCTTTTTTGCAACCAAGATTCCATGCAGTGTGTTGGATGTACTAATATATTTAACCCCAAATCCTCTCCCATTTAAGTGGGAACCAAATTATCTATACCACGAATATCAATTATGACCTTACAACACTTACCTATTGAATTTAATTAGTGGAAATTTCATCCTAAAAGCGACCATGCAAATTTGATTTAATTTCCATGTCATAATATTTAAATCAATCAAAATCCTTTAAATTTAAAAAGATGTACATGTAAATATTTTGGAGGGAAAAAAAAATAAAAAAAATTTAATTATATTTTTGGCTTATCTCCTTATAGGTTTACTCAAATTTAAAGTTTAGACACTCATTGGATGTAGAATTAAATTCCACATCCAACGTTATGTATAATTTTGAGAAGACCCACATTGATAAAAATTGAATATACATTTAAAAAAACTTGTTGAAAACATTTTTTTAATGTATCTTGATTTTTGGGTCTTCTCAAAATTATGTATAATGGGTACACGTTGGGTGTGTAATTCAATTATACATCCAACGAGTGTCTACACTTGAAATTTAAGTAAACCCATAAGGATATAATCCAAAAATACAATTAAGAAAAACAATTTTCTTCTTTTCCCTCCAAAATTAATCTCTTAGTTTGTTATTTTAAATATTATTTTTCCTCGGGAGGCCACTTTTAGGCTGAAATTTCCTCTAATTCATATAGTCCTAAATAAACAGTTTATGTGGGATATTTCCTTAACGAATGTTTCTAGCTCGATCTTAAATTTCTTCATCAACAATGACTCTCCTACTTCTACGGATTCTTATGTGCAGGAGATTCATACTTTCTTCCTTTTAATCTGTTATATGTGCACCTCTTTGACTTGTAGGTTTATTCTCTGGATAGTGCCATGACACGTGTCCCAGTTAACCACATTTATAAAAACTAACTTGATAGTCTCTTCCTTTGCCGATGCCTCTTTAAAAATAACCTTTGCCGATGCCTCTTTAAAAATAACTTCTTCTTATGGATTCACTTCCTTTGAGTGAATAGCTTGAGGGGATTGAAATTTTCCTTTACTTCCATGACGTCATTTTCCTCTTATAAGACTTCTTGCTTTATTCTTCGAACTCTACTTTTTGGCTAGCTTCTCTGATTCACTTAAAGCATCTTAATATTCATTTTCCACCGTTCTTGGTGACAAGAAATTGATCTCATCTTAAGCTTCATACCTCAATCCATTGAAATACCTAGCAAAATTTTCAACATCTTCTTCTATATGAACAACTATAATGTTTATTCTATAAAAGTCCTCAGTATACTCCTTTAATGCCATATATTTTTTTCTAAGGTTTTGAATTTGCTTAAAAATATTCAACTGGTAAACTTTGGAAGTGAACTTACTTTTGAATTTAGCAATTGTTTTATTCCAACTCTTGATCTTGGCCTTGAATTTTTTTTGTCTTCTTGTACTTCATCCCACCATAGGGCCACATGATCTTTCAAACTAGTCACTACATATTTCACTCTTTTTTATTTATCTTCATTTTCATAATCAAAGTATTTATCCATAGAATTAATCCAATCTATAATCTCCTCAAAATTTAAATTTCCCTCATACATGGGAACCTCCAATTTTGGTTTAGCACTTACTCTAGAAATCATTCTCAACATCCTCTCATATTCTATTTATGCACCTAGCTCCTTTATTTATTATAGGTCTCTTCCTCTTACTTTTCACTGAAATCTCATGTGTTATCTCCTCTCTTCTGAGTAGTCCCAATGGCCTCCAACGTCATTCATATGTTCCTCATATTATATATCAACACTTGATTTGCTATAGGTCTCCCTCAACTTATTCCTACTCCTGCCCATGTTTGTATGTGTGCCATTTCCTAATTTTTCAAATAGCATGCTTGCTCTGATGTCGAAATGATGATGAATCCAGATAAATACTCACTTTGTGACAATTATTTATTTTACTATCATGCCTCTATTATGCTTGAACAGTTGTTGACTGTTGAATCTTTAGTTCCCATGCAACCAAGTGTTATGTGCAAGCACTTATTGGAACATTGGACCACCAAAAATTTTACCACTTCACAATTAGGATCATTTCTGTTATGAAAACTTCACTTGATGAACATTTTTGTATTGATCAACACCAACGACCAACCAAAGAGTCAAAAAACCTTTATATTGTTTTTCTAATTTATTGGGAGATCATCTAGATAATATTTTTCCATGGTTCTTTCATGGAATGGCATAGCTTAGTGATGGTCAAATTTGTTTTTCCTAGGCATGTTAAATAACAACATCAAATACCATGAAATCTTAGAAAATGAGAGAAATTTCAAGTGCACTTTTAACTCAAAGTCCTAATAGGTTGACATCCATTGAAAAATTTTATCACATTACAACTTCCCATTAACTTATGGTGCTACGGACTATGAATACTTTGGAAAATTTTATTTGTGCATAATTTAATTATTTTTCGATATATAATAACTCTATGATGAAACCATGCGATACTAGAGAGTTAGTATGCTCTTAAACCATAATTTTGGAAGGACTGACTTCGAGGTTGGAAGCACACATTGGAACCACGACTAGTTAACACATTCAACCATATATTTCTCCTGTGTATGAAATAAATATGATTTGGCTTAATCCTTTAAACAATAAAAATTATTCAATATTTAGCCATAATATCAAACAACTACACATAAACACCATTTGATTGATCAACAGGGAAATACATAAATCTCTATGATTTATTCATTGATTAGAACAAGGGATGTATAATTAAATATTTTTGGCATTATTTGCACTATCACCCTCTTGGTCACACTCATACTTCTACACACAATTTGATCTCCCTTTCTCCCTGATCTTTGATTATATTGAATTCCTCATTACATGTATAAAAATAATCTTCTACATAAATCCAAGAAACTCAATCTCTTACTAATTTATCTAACAATTCCCTTAACTTATCTAACGTTTTCTATTATTTTAAAAATTGAATGACACTCATCAAACTTACTAACCATCTAGACTGCTTCTAAATATATTATGATTAAATATTACAAATTTAAATGACAATTTGAGGAAACCAACTTCCTCTAGTAAATATTTTGATCTAAGGATGTCAATCATGAACTTGAGTTGTAAGATGCTCCTGCATTAGTCTTAGATTCAAAAAAATTACTAACAATAAAGTAGTTGAAGAGATCCATTATCTAAAAAGTAAAAATATCAATCAAAATTAACTGGTCATGTGGAGGAAAAAAATTCTATTTATATGAGAAAAACATATAATGGGGAATGCTAAAATAGCTCGGGTATGAATTTTATTCCTACACAAACAAATATTTCCCTTATTTTCTCAAAATATTTTTTGTCTACCCCATGAATTATTTCTTAACTCCATGTTAAAAAATAGGAAATCAAATTCAACATATAATAAGGGGAATGAAGACATCTCCATTGGGGTCATGGATTCTCACTACAGTGGAGTAAAGTTTGTGGTATCAAAGTGACTCCACCAGGGATATGCACAATCTCAAGAAATGGAGCAATACCATGAAGGTATAATAAACCCTCTCACATGAATATTTATTTCTCAATTCCCAATTATAAATATTCCCTAATAGGATGGTTTTAACCTTAAACATTGAGTTAACTTTTATAAAATAAATTCCATCATATTTTCTTGTTTGTTCAAATGGTTAATCGTTTTTTAAAATGTTCTTATTTGGATTTTCTATAAATAGGATGAGCTAATAGAATCAAAGCTACTTAGTTTGTCAATCCAAAGTTCGTCGGAACTTGTGAGGCATCTATTGTAGTAAACATAGAAATATGACATTTATCTCATGTTTAAAACTAGTTCACACCACACAATTAAAAGAGTACTACAAAATCTACTCTAAATTGAAATGAAAACTTATAACAAAAGAATCAATATTGTTCCAACTTTGTAACTCAGTTGGTGGCATCCCATGTGTTACAGTCCATGAAATTATATTCATAAATCTAACATGTAGTTCTATATAGAAAGCATTAATCAAGAAAAACATACACACCAAATATATAAAAACTCATTATAGAATAATTTTTTTAGCATAACAATATAGCAAAGAAAATCACACCAAAAATTTTAAAACAAATGTATAGGAAAATAAGGAAACATAATAAAATTATAAAATTCAATTAATATGTTAGTGTCTAATAGTCACAGTGATCAAATTTACTCTTTCCACTGTAGTTAGAGTCTTATGCTCAAATTGTTATATTTTCACATAAAATTTGACATCTCTCTTGGTTGTCAAATGGTCCTAAGTCATTGTATAGGTGTAATGCTACTCTTATGTCATGGTCATCAGGGTCAATTTGAAATCAGTTTCATTATTCATTGAGTCACCATAGGTCATTTTCCTGCATTAAGTGTCATTATTTAAAATCTAAAAAGAAAAGTCATGGTGTCATAAGGTTGACCATGAAAGTGTTATGAGTGTCTTGTTGGTTTAGTCAGTAGCCATACTAATTAATTTGGGTGTGTGATCATCATATTCCATTTAAAGTCATTCATCATGCAAAATTAGTAAGGTGTCATGAGAGTTAGCACATAGGGAATAAAGTGAATCAAAATAATCAAAGGTACATCTACATCACATGGAGATGTAACCTTTCTATTGAATAATATGCTGCCAATAACAATCACATCATAAAGTCATTTTGTCAAAAGTACACATGACGTCACTCCATTATCAAACCAAAATTTTATTTTTCAAGTTATAAGGAGCATTAACACACTTTAAAGCTTCATTTTATCCTTTCAAGTTCCAAGATATCCTATCCATCACTTTGAAGAGCTGCCATATCCATCAGAATTCAAATTTCTTCATCACTGCCCTTGTTCATTGCTTGTTGTGTTTTTAGGAGAAGCTTGTTACGCTTTTCAGTTGGAGGCCAAAGGGAAGAAGGAAACGTTCATTTTTCATCTCAGTTGCTTTAGAGCTTCATTAAACAAGTAATTCAAGCTTAGAAAACCCTCAATGTAGTATTTTCCTTAGCTTGATTGAAATCTATCCCTAGGGTTTTGTTGCGCTTTCTTGCTGCATTTTCTACTTTCCATGGTATATAGCTTCAATTGAAAGGGATTTTCCCTGTTTTTGAGTCTACATATCCTTTATGATTCTCATCAAACATTATCCATCAATACCCACACTCAGATTCCCTCATATTCACCATTTTCTTTATCAAGCCTAGCTTGTTGCTGCGCTTCTGGCACAAGTCTGTATTTTCCCCCTTTCTCCTTTATTTCTCTCTCATTTTGGGAAATTACACTTTCATTGTGTTCCTAACACCTATCCCTACCTCCCATAATTTTCTCATAATTTTTCCTACCCCCCATCCTCTCCATTCCCTTCCGCCAAGTTATTTCACTTCTAGCCTCAGGGCTAGCCATGTGGAACCCTTTAATTAGTCTTCAAAAAATCGTAAAACCATTAGAATTGCACCACTTGCCAACCTGGGGTTGGTTTTGAGGAAGGAATATACCTCAGAATATTCCCTTTTGCTAACTGTGCAATCCAGTCAATCCTGGTCAAACTGTCGCAAAATTTACGTGTTTGGCATTTTGATCAGAATGTGATATCTCCCTCATATGACATTGGTTTTTTGAACCATTCACGACGCCAGAATCAGGAAGACGAGATATACGCAACCATACTGGTTTCAAAAAAATCCTGTAACTTTGACTTTTGAGCAAAATTTATGAACTCCTGATCACTCCTCCCCATTGGGAAGCTTTTAGACCCTAAAAGACTTGATTACTTGTTCAGCAGATGAGGGTACATCTCCCTCACCTTTCCAACCTCCATCCATTTTTCTTTGCTTGGTTTAGTGCCATTGAGCCCAAATCAAAGGTAGTCAACACTTCCCCTCTTGGATGCTCTTTTCCTCATCTCAAGAATTGTATCTTCCTTGATCTCATCTCGAAATTCTGGCAAGAAATATTCAATAGAAGGTAGATAAACATCACTTCCTTGACCAATGATCAAAGGTGGCTAATACAAACGTAATTTTTCAACATTAACAACTGAATACATTTGCATATAAGAAGGCAAGTCAAGTTGAAATGCATTATTACCAACTTACTTTATGATCTTGAATGGACCATATCGAATGGGTTTGAGCTTTTTACCTTCCCCTTTCATCCTTCCTTTTCTAATTTGAAACCATACCTCATATCCCTCTTGAAACTTGTGATCAAATCAATGTTTATCATGCCTTCGTTTGTATTTTCTTTGTCTTTTCTTAAACTGTTCTTGAACTTGTTGATGTATAATCTGAATTTTCTCAATGAAATTTCGAGCCTTGTCAATATCACTATGGCCATTAATTGCAAAATCCTTCCCAAAGATGAAGTCTAACAACAATTTTGGAAAATACCCAAAGCATACTTAAAAAGGTGATGTTTGTGAAGAAGAGAGCTTTCCTCGGTTGTAAGTGTGCTGAATGTAATGCAATTGTTCATCCCACAACTTAGGATGTTTCAATGCAATATCCTCTCAATAGATGCACAATGGTTATGTTCACCACCTCGGTTTTTCCATCTATTTGTGGATGAAAAGCAACACTCTTTTTCAACTTTGTGCCCATCATCTTCCATAGATTTGACCAAAAATTCCCAATGAAATTGGAATCCCTGTCACTAACAATAGAAGTTGGCAATCCAAGATGAACCCAAACATTTTGAAAATAAAGTTCAGCAGTTTGTTCAACTGTAATGGTTTTCTTACATGGCATAATTATACACATTTTATTGAATCTATCCACAACTACATAAAGATAATCATGATGTTTTATTGACATAGGTAGACCTCCAACAAAGTCCATGGAGACTCTCTGTTGAGATTCAACAAGATGATGAGCTTAGTGAAAAGAGTCACCTTCACTAAGTGGGCCCGCAGGCTATTTTTGGTGCAAGTCTATTTTTAGACTATGTTTATTTTTAGACATGATGATCATCTTTCAGAAGTTGCAGGATGCTATTTGTGGATGGTTGATCAAGTTGGAAAAATAGATGAAATTATATTTTTAGAATATTGGGCGAAGTCTATTTATAGATCGTCAATCTAAAAATAGATGCATGTCGATTATTATTAGCTCTAAATAATAATTAGACTCTAAACAACAACTTATTCTCTTGGAGCACTTCACTTTAGTGCATAGATGTGGCACAACAGCTGAAAAAATGAATTACGCTATTCCTAAGGGGTTACTGGAGGTATTTCATGGAGGACTCAGTTAGAACTCAAGTGGCAGAGTTATGACACAGTTGGAAGAAGTAGTTATGGAGTTGTATTCAGTTTAACTCAGTTAGACTCAGTTGAGCTAGTTGTATCTAGTCTAACTGACTGATACACTAGTGAGAGTGGAGTGAATTAATTAGTTAATTAATTCATAAATAATAACTCATTAATCAACTGAACAATACAACAGTTAACTACAGTGCATGGCAGTTTCAGTGGAGACAAGTGGAGAGATACGTGAAAGGGAAAGATAGACTATCTGTTGTGACTATAGTGATGCATTGATTGCATCACACACTCAGTGGAGATGCCAATGAGGATTGCGCAGTCAAGGATGGAGTAATTCAAATTCATTCAGAGCTATTCTTCAACAGAGATTGCGCAATGGAGGTAGGCTTGCAGGTGGAAAAGATTGGTGCATGGATTTGCAAGATTAGGCTAGATTAGTGTATGACGATTATACTATACTGAGAGCTTGTGATAAGCTTTGTATGCTTGTATGAGATTGTCATATGATCTCCATGTTACACAATATATAGTTTGGGTTTTCAGCTTCAGGATTTCCCGGTTAAAAACTATGTTATGTGCGATTGAAATTTTTTTGTTTATGCTTCACATGTGTGTGCAATTAATTTTTCCGCAAAAGATTAACAAGTGGAATAGATTCAGTATCTTGCATAAAGTTAAATAGTGTGAGATAAGGTGGATCTTGGACATATGCATGCTTAGTGCATATAATTTCTACATGGTATCAAAGCATTGTTGATTGAAGATTGCAATTGTGAAGTGAGTTTGTGCTGGTGGACAATTCGAATTTGCTACAGAAGATTCTTGGTGCAGAAATCGAGTATACATTGAAATTTATTTCAACGGGTTGAGATTGGAGTATGACCTTGATGGGAGCTTGAATTACATAGTCTGGAAGGACAGGATGGAGGCAGTGCTGGAGGATAATGGGTTGAAGGAGTTCATCAATAGCGATGTTCCTAAGCCGGGATCTAGCGATGCTGCATTACTTGATGCATGGAAAAAGAAGACTGCAAAGACAAGGAGGATTCTGTTGGAAGGTGTGAAGGACCATATTGTGTCCAGCCTTCATGGGAAAGCCACTCCATTCTTAATGTGAAAGGCTTTGACAGACTTGTTCCAAAGAAAAAGTGACGAGAGGAAGTTGGCACTTAAAGACAAGCTCAGGAAAATAAAAATGGAGAAAGGTGACAGTATTTCAAAATACCTCACGAAGTTTGTCCACTACAAGGATGAGCTGGGAAGTGTGGGTGTTACTGTTGATGAAGAGGACTTGGTGAGCTTGGCTCTCCTTGGGCTTCCGAAGAGTTGGCATAGCTACGAAGAATCTGTCAATGGACGAGAGAAACTGCCAGGATGGGAGCGACTTTGGTAAGATATTGTGCAGGAGGAGATAAGGCGGGGTACCAGGGATGGATCTTCATCGAAGAATAAAGATGAAGAGAATTGTGCTTTGGCTGCCAAAGCAAGGAAAGGGAAGGGGAAGAAAAATCCTTCTAAATCCGGTGCGAAAGGCAAGAAGCAGGACTTGTCCAAAGTGAATTGTTTTCACTGTCACGAGCATGGACATTTCGCCACTAACAGTCCACAGAAGAAGAAGAATAAGCAGGCTGTTGGATCTGTAGCTGGAGATGCCTTAGCCTCACAATTTGAGCTAGATTTATCCTTGATCGCATGCTTGGTTTCAAGCTGCATGGGATCGGTGTGGTATCTTGATAGTGGTGCGTCTTTCCATATGACGGGAGACAAAGAGTTGTTTAGTGAATTGGAGGAGAAGGACCTCCAGATGCATATAGAGATGGGCAAAGATGGTCAGTACAGTGCGACTGGCATTGGAACCATCAACTTTGAGAGGGAGTCTGGTAATCCATTCTTGTTGAAGAATGTCATGCATGTTCCAGGTCTGAAGAAGAAATTGGTCTTGGTCGCGATGCTGGAAGACAAAGGTTATGATGTTGTTTTCAGTGAGGGAAAAGCCTTCCTTCGAAATAAAACAACGGGTCAAACCAAGAAGATAGGGGTTAGAATTAAGAATCTCTACAAGATAGAGGTAGATGGCTGCGTTGCAATGGTGGGAAAGCGGAAGAAGTGGTGAGCCTGGATGAGGGTGGGTTATGGCACAGGAGATTGGGTCATCTTCACCGTGGCGCTTTGAAAATTTTGCAGCAAATTTCTACTGGACTTCCCAAGGGTACTCTTGCGCAGTCATATCAGTGCAAAGGATGTACAATGGGTAAGTTTGTGAAGACCACCTTTCATTAGAAGGAGAACCATGCCTTAGTGATCGTGGAGAGAATTCACACAGACGTGTGTGGACCATTCTCAGTTTCTTCAACAACAAAACACAGGTATTATGTGATATTTTTTGATGAATTTTATCGTAGATGTTGGATATTCTTCATGCAAAAGAAGAGTGAGATGTTCTCAAAGTTCTGTGAGTTCAAGGCATTGGTGGAGAAGGAGTTGGGGAAGCAGGTGAAAGCTCTACGGAGCGATAATGGTGGTGAATACATCTCGGGCGAATTCAAAGACTTCTGTAGAAAAGAAGGAATTCGAAGAGAACTCATAGTGCCTCATAACCCACTGCAGAATAGGGTCATGGAGAGAAAGAACAGAATGATCATGGGTGCTGCATGAGCGATGCTGCATGACCAGGGCCTACTAATGCACTTGTGAGCGGAAGCATGTAACCATGCAGTTTATGTGCAAAACCGTTGTCCTCATAGAGTACTTGGCATGAGTACACCCGAGGAAGATTTTACTGGTAAGAAGCTTGATATTTCTCATTTGAATATTTTTGGCTCACCTATTTACATTCCTGTGACGAAGGATACCAGGAAGAAGCTGTAGCTGACTGTAGAAGTTGGGATATTTGTGGGGTACACAGAAACACCCCATAACTATCGTGTGTATTTTCCAGACAGTTGGATGACTGTTGTGCGATGAGATATAAAATTCAATGAGGTGAAAGCCATGAAGTTGTCTCTTGAGAGGGAGCT
Source organism: Pinus albicaulis (assembly GCA_034641835.2). NCBI lineage: Eukaryota > Viridiplantae > Streptophyta > Pinopsida > Pinales > Pinaceae > Pinus > Pinus albicaulis. Next base: position 660,610,255 of record CM076582.1, on the reverse strand, counting down.
ACACTTGCATGCGGAGGAGGAACTTCTTGTTCCCAAATATGAGCCTCTGGATGTGGATTAGCCACAGGAGGAGATTCATGGAGTGGAGGAGTCCACTCATGCAGAACCAAACATCAGACAAGGCAGAAAGCATACCACAGAAGCTAAGAGACTGAAGCTTGATGCGGCACAGAATGTAGGAGTCCCTACATCATAGCGTAGACAGAGAAAGTCACCTGACTGATATACTGGATACATGGCTCTTATGAGCAAGTGTATTGTGATAGAGCCATCTTCTTTTGAAGAAGCAGTTTAGGAGCCCACATGGGTAGATGCCATGGTGGAGGAGTATGACTCAATTTTCAGAAACAATGCTTGGGCGATTGTTCCAAGGTCGGTGGGAAAATCAGTTGTAGGATCAAGATGGATCTACAAGGTAAAGCAAGCTGCTGATGGGAGCGTCGAGAAGTATAAGGCAAGATTTTTTTCCCGGGGCTTCTCACAGATTGAGGGGATTGACTATGAAGAAAACTTTGCACCTGTCACACGGTATTCTTCCATACAGACCATACTTTCTCTCTTAGTGCAGATGGGTTGGAACATTCATCAGATGGATGTGAAGACTACGTTCCTTAATGGGATCATTGAGGAAGAGGTGTACATTGAGCAGCCTGAAGTGTTTTAGATCTTCAGCAGTGAGTTGCATGTGTGCAGGCTCAAAAGAGCGCTGTATGGGATGAAACAAGCACCCTGTGCTTGGTACACTCGGATCGACAGCTATTTTACTGGACTTGGCTTCACCAAGAGTGAGGTGAATGAAAACCTGTACCAAATTGTGGTTGAGGGTAAGATTTTAATCATTGTACTTTATGTTGATGATTTAATACTAATAGGTGATGAGCAGTTGCTACACTCATGCAAGGCAGATCTTGCAAAGGAGTTTGAGATGAAGGATTTGGGCCTCCTTCATTATTTCCTTGGATTGGAAATATGGAAGCGGGAAGGTGAACTGTTTGTGTCTCAAGGAAAGTATGCCTAAGAGATACTGGCGAAGTTTCACATGCAAGGCTGCAAGCCTATCGACACTCCTCTTCCAGGAAATTGGAAGAAAGAGGATGCTACATCGGCAGAGGTAGTGGATGCCACTATTTATCAACAGTTGGTGGGTTCGCTCATTTATTTAGTCAATACAAGACCAGACATATGCTATGTGGTGAACCAACTTTCACAAGCAATGGTTAAGCTTACCAAGTTCTTTTGGAAGGTAGGCAAGCATGTCCTGCGATATCTCAGGGGCACATCTGAGTATGGTTTATGGTACAAATAGACGAATGAGGTGAATTTGCATGGCTTCACGGATGCAGATTGGGCAGGAAGCCCAACATACAGAAAGAGCACATCAGGAGGGATTTTCAGTATCGGATCTACGACAATTTATTGGTACAACATGAAACAAATATCTGTGGCACTTAGTTCAGCGGAAGCGGAATACATGGCAGCAAGTTTAGCTACATGTGAGGCTATTTGGATGAGGAAGATTCTGGTTGGTTTGTTCGGTTCACATTTAGATCCCATGGTGATTCATTGTGATAATCAAAGTTGCATCAAACTCTCGGTTAATCCTGTGTTTCATGATAGATCTAAACATATTGATATCCCGTATCATCATATCAGAGATTGTGTGCAGCGGAAGATCATGTTGCTTCAGTACATTGCTACCGAGGATCAGGATGCAGATATTCTCACGAAGGTGATCACCAAGACCAAATTCGAATACCATAGAGGCAGGATCAGGGTGAAGGATAATCCCTATATTGTTGAGAGGGAGTGTTGAGATTCAACAAGATGATGAGATTAGTGAAAAGAGTCGCCTTCACTAAGTGGGCCCGCAGGCTATTTTTGGCACAAGTCTATTTTTAGACTATGTCTATTTTTAGACATGATGATCATATTTTAGAAGTTGCAGGATGCTATTTGTGGATGGTTGATCAAGTTGGAAAAATAGATGAAATTATATTTTTAGAATATTGGGCGAAGTCTATTTATAGATCGTCAATCTAAAAATAGATGCATGTCGATTATTATTAGCTCTTAATAATAATTAGACTCTAAACAACAACATATTCTCTTGGAGCACTTCAGTTCAGTGCACAGATGTGGCACAACAGCTGACAAAAGGAATTATGCTATTCCTAAGGGTTTACTGGAGGTATTTCATGGAGGACTCAGTTAGAACTCAAGTGGCAGAGTTATGACACAGTTGGAAGAAGTAGTTATGGAGTTGTATTCAGTTTAACTCAGTTAGACTCAGTTGAGCTAGTTGTATCTAGTCCAACTGATTGATACACTAGTGATAGTGGAGTGAATTAATTAGTTACTTAATTCATAAATAATAACTCATTAATCAACTAAACAATACATAAGTTAACTACAATGCATGGAAGTTTCAGTGGAGACCAGTGGAGAGATAGGTGAAAGGGAAAGATAGACTATTGTTGTGACTATAGTGATGCATTGATTGCATCACACACTCAGTGGAGATGCCAATGAGGATTGCACAGTCAAGGATGGAGTAATTTGAATTCATTCAGAGCTATTATTCAGCAGATATTGCGCAGTGGAGGTAGGCTAGCAGGTGGCAAAGATCGGTGTATGGATTTGAAAGATTAGGCCTGATTAGTGTATGACGATTGCATTGTATTGAGAGCTTCTGATAAGCTTTGTATGCTTGTATGAGATTTTCATATGATCTCCATGTTACATAATATATAGTTGGGGTTTTCAGCTTCAGGCTTTCCCGGTTAAAAACTGTGTTATGTGCGATTGATAATTTTCTTTTTATGCTTCACATGTGTGTGCAATTAATTTTTCCGCAAAAGATTAGCAAGTGGAATAGATTCAATATCTTGCATAAAGTTAAATAGTGTGAGATCAGGTGGATCTTGGACATATGCATGCTTAGTGCATATAATTTGTACACTCTCTCCCATGTCCTTGATGGTACCGGTGGTGTCGTGTACAACCCAAGCTTACTATTACTAGGCTTACTTGTTGCACACATAGAAAAACCTCTTATAAAATGCGACACACCATCTATCATGCAAGGCCAATAGAAATACCTCTGTAGATGCGCCACTATTTTGCTTACTCCAAAGTGTCCAGAAATAAGAGATGAATGAGCTTCTCTCATGACACTTAGCCTCTCTCCTTGTGGTATACACAACTTGCCCAAATGAAACAACAAATTTTATGCATGTGATAATATTTTTCTTCAACTTGATTCCCTTCACTCAAACTATCATACACATCTTGAAAATCAATGTCATGTGCATATTGTTCTATGTAACTCTCACGGACAATAGAGTTATTTTTGAGTAAAATAGATGCACTAATGATTGGTATTGAAATCATATCAAAATTTTTATTGAAAATACCTTTGTTGTACCTTATAACCAAGTGAAACTGTTGAAGAAATCCCATCCACCTAAAATTTCTTGATTGCTGCAATTTTTTTTGCAACTGCAAGTACTGTAATGGTTGGTGATAGGTATGTACAATAGTCTCTTTACCCATCAAGTAGCGTTTCCACTTCTTGACATATTTTACCAATGCATATAGCTCTTTGTCATATGTAGGATAATTAGTCACAACACCATTAAATTTTTCAGAATGAAATGTGATAGGCTTACCATGTTGCAAAAGTACTGCGCCCATGGCATAATCACTAGCAATGGTTTGAATCTCGAATGGTTGTCTCAAATTTGGTAATGAAAGGAATGGAGCTAAAATAATATTTTATTTTAAAGCTTCGAAAGATTTCTGTTATTTTCCTCCCCATTGGAAGCCTTTCTTCACACTTGTCATTGCATGCATAGGAGTTGTGAAGGAAGAAAAGTGAGCAATAAACTTTCTCCAATATTGAGTAGCACCTAAAAAACTTCTTAGCTCAGTTAATGTTTTGGGTGTGGGCCAATTCACAATGGCTTCCACTTTATAAGGATCAATTCTAAACTCTCCTCCTCCTACAATATATCCCAAATAGACCAAAGTCTTTCCAAACTCACACTTTGACATCTTAAGAAACAATTTCTCTTTCTTCAAAATATCAAGCACTCTATTCACATGCAATACATGATCTTCTCTTGTTTTGCTGAAAATAAATGTCTTCTAAGTACACAATCACAAAGTCATCAAGAAATGGACACAAAACACTATCCATAACACACATGAAAGTTGTCGGTGCATTACACAAACAAAATGGCATAACTAGCCGCTCAAAGAGTCCTTGTTTGGTTTTGAATGCAATTTTCCATATATCACTTTCTACAACTATTACTTGATGATATCCACTTCGTAAATCTAACTTAGTGAAAAAAATTTCTTCTTTTAGCTGATCAAGAAAATCATCTATTCTTGGGAGTGGGAAACAATTATTTACCGTAATCTTGTTCAAAGCTCAGAAATCTACACACATGCGCCAAGTCCCATATTTCTTTGGTATCAAGACTATGGGTGAACCACATGGGGAGGTGCTTGGCCTTATGATTCCTTTTTCCAACATCTTTTTGATTTGCCTCTTTATTTCAGCATTCTCCATTATCGACATGCAATACATACCGATGTTTGGAAGAGAAAAATGTTGCTACAACTGAATCTCATGTTGAATCTCTCTTTTTGGAGGCAATCCTGTTGGCTCCTGAAACATCTCATGATGTGCATTAACTATATAATATAAATCTGATTTCAAATTAGGATCAAATCCCTCAAATGATTCATGATTAACATCAGCTTTAGGCTTAATCATTAGAAGAACAAAATTTTACTTGAATTTACCAGCCTCTCTACCTATCCAGCATTTACCATAGCAATGTTTGTCTTCTTGCGATGTGCTCTAACAATGAACTCCTTGCCATATTTGAATAAATTATACTTGTTCTCATGGCAATAGAATATCACTTTCCTGTCATACAAGTAAGGAATTCCCAAAAAAATACCTATTATTTCAAGCGGAACCACATCTAATTCATCTGTGTCAAAAAAATTTGTAGTGATTGCAAACCGCAATATACATTTATTTGAAACATGTAAATTTTCATTCTTACAAATCCAACCTAATGGATATGGTTTTGGATGTGGTATGGTCTCAAGTTTAAGTTTCTTGACCAAATCTTCAGAGATTAAGTTTGCTTGTGACCCACTGTCAAACAATGTGTCAATCTTGGTATGTTTGGATATGACCCTCACATGAAACAATTCTATTATTTCTTCTTCGTTTGGAGTGTTTATGTGACAGTTTGATGTACTAGTATTGGGTTTATTTTCAATTTAGTTTCCCTTCATGTTCTTCAATACCATGGCTATAATCTTAGATTCACCACCTGAATAATCTCTTAAATCATGTTGTGTTGTAGTAGCAGTTTTCTGTTTCCCTTTGTTATTGGGTTTCTTTGGCCTCATTTCAGGATGTAATTTCCAACAATGAGTTTCATCATGGCCTTCTTTTGAAAAATGTTTACAAACCAATTTTTCTCCATATTTCTTAACATATACATTCTTTTTATTTTTACCTTTTTAGGTCTTTTCCTTGGCTTTACCCTTAAAAGGTTTCTTTCTACCCTCTTCAGAAATTTTCTTCCCTCTAGCTTCTAGATGTGTGGCCTGAACAAATACTTCATCTAGATTGGTGGGGTTAAACATGAGAATAGTATGTTTTAGGTATCTATGTAAGCCTCCTATGTACTTGAGAAAAGTATCTTGGCTCTGCAAATCTACCCCTAATAAGAGAGCTCTTCTCCTAAACTATTGGGTGAATTCTTGCACATTTTGTCCTTTCAATTGCCTAAAGTTCTACCAGTACATTATGGCTTTCTGCATATGAGATAATGGATAAAAATGTTGTTTTATAGTAGTAATGAAATCTGACCATGAAAGAACAATCTTACCATGTTTCTTGTTCTCCTCCTTTGTCTTGCCTTCCCACCAAACAAGTTTTTCCCTTTCCATTCTTAGTGAAGCTAATTGAATTTTGGTATCATCATCTTGAAGGTTCTGGATTCTCAAATAGAACTCTAATTGCCTAATCCAATTATCAAGCTTTTCTGCAGTGACTTCACCATTAAACATTGTCAATTCAAACTTAACATCATGTTTTCAAAAGGACTTTTACCAGTGTTCTTTTACTTGTGTGGTTGATGTATTGAAGAAGAAGTAGAGGATGATGATGATGAGGGTGAGGATGATGGCTCTCCGTTGCCTCCATTTCCTCCATTTCCCTTCTTTGACTTATCTTCATCATTATGACCTCCTGAAGAACCTTGTCCTTTCTCATGAAGTTTAGATACTTCTCCTTCTAGTCTCTCATTCCTTTCTTGATAAAGGATTCTAACCATCTCAGTCATGTTAAGAAATGCTTTCCTAAACACTCTTTATTCCTCCTTCGGATCAACTTCTTCATGGATTTATCCTTCCTATTGAGGCATGCTTAATGTAGCTTCTGCTTCCATAGGAGGTGAAATAGGTGGTGGATATTGTGGCAATCTTTCTCTCCTTTTCTTTGGCTCCTTTTGAGACCCGTCTACTTCCACCAATTTTCCTTCTCCTCTGTTGAGCTTGAGCCTTGTAGGCATCTAAAACTTGCAAACAATTAAACATTTCTTTGCACTAAACAACACCAAAGAATAAAATCTAGCTCTGATACCAATATGATCTGAAATGACTGTATTATTTTTTTTGTGCTAAGTGTCTTTTCAGTTTATAAACATGTGCATAGTTGTCTCATTAGTTTTCTTAAGGATTGAGGATTTTAACCATGAATTGTAGATGATTTTTGGAGAATTACAAGCATAAAAAAAGCTTAAATAACACTGAAAAACAATGTAAAATAGAGAAATAAGTCACCACATGAAATTTACACAGCAGGAATGACGAAGAAGTTCACCCCTCCTGGGCTACATCTGTTGGTCCATCTCCCAATGGTATGTCCATCTTTCATTATGCTAAAAATTTTGCAAATACATGTAGTTATAGTGCTCTAATGGTTGTTTTCTCTACACCAATGGCTCCATAATGCTCTAATTAGTAAAAAATGACTCTTCATTCACTTTGAATGGTTGAAAATTGATTCTCCTACCCTTTTTCCTAGTTACACCTAGAAAAACTCCACTAAAAGTGAAGAACTCCACTTATCTGGAGTTAAATTAGTGAATTCCACCTTTTTGGGCACGCTGGACAAACAACTCGCCAAATATAATTGCGAGATTAAATTTTAACGGTTGGGCACATGACCCCCAAACCCCGCAGTTAACAATCATCAGCGGTTGGGCAGAACTCGAGGCATAAAATATGGGTTAATGTTTGAAATCCGGTTGAAATTTTGGTTTCATTAACCGTGCGGAGAATTGCAACAAACGTTGCCATGTGATGATTTTAGCATGAAATTGCTGGCGGAGTCTGCGGTTGAAGGCTTATCCACGGAGTTATCATTACAGTTGCAATATTTATATGTGACCATGCCACATGGGGACTACTGGCGGGTTGGGACCGCCGATGGTCCCCAACCCCCATACTCCATTACAATGAACTTTAAATTAAACCTGACAACTGAATGGTTAAGAAACATTATGGAGAACATTCAGTAAGTCTTGTGCGTGCCAGGCGGGAGGTCCGGGGGTCAATTCCTGCGACCTCCAACCAAAATTTTAACACACCATTTAGGGGACACGTGGCAGCCTTAGGGCTAGCCACATGGCACCCTTTAATTTCTCCTCATAAAATCATACAAGCATTAGAATTGCGCCACTTTTCAACCTGGGGTTGGTTCTGAGGAAGAAATATTCCTCAGAATATTCCCTTTTGTTGACTATGCAATCCAGTCAACTTTGGTCAAACTGTTGCAAAATTTACCTGTTTGGCATTTCGATCAAAACACAATATCTCCCTCATACGACATCAATTTTTCAAATCATTCACAATTCCAGAATTAGGAAGACGATATATACGGAACCATCCAGGTTTCAACCCAATCCTATAACTTTGAATTTTGAGAAAAATTTATGAACTCCTGATCAAAGATTTTATATCAAAATTGAAGCTATAAACATGGTGATTACTAGTGAAAGGAGGAGGTATAAGGGAGGAGATATCTCTAGATATGAGCCAACTCATATGTAAGAGTTCAGTGCATCAGAATTCATTATAAAATCATTTGAGCAGGCAGGTTGCCTATGGTTTTGTTTAAAGGTGCAAGAGGTAGGTTACCATAATGATTTAACAAGCCTCTTTGCCATTAACTTCAAGAAATACACAAATAGCCTCCCAGGTGCAGCCTCAAGTCTCACAGTAAGTTGGACAGTGCCCAAATCCAATAAAATCTTAAATCCCTTCTGCAAATGTAACTCATAGAAACACATCGAATTCTTGTTGCGCTTTTGCTTCAAGAATCATAAAACACATTTTCAAAATTTTTGTGATTTCTCAGGGCATTATATGATTAGAAGAGGATTGAAGGATACAAAAAGTGTGCTTGAAACATTAGAAAAACCTCAAATAATGTGTTTTTGACACCTCACTACCCTACTTTTCCACGTCTTGTTGCGCTTTTGGGTAGTCATGATTAAACTTAGTTTTGAGGAGGGAAATTTTCTGATAGTGCAAGGTCTAAAGGTTCAAGGGTGTCATACATAGGTCAGGCTATTCAATCACATCATAAGGAGGATTTTATAATTCACCAAAATCATCACAATCTCAGTCTTTTTAGTTGCTACGCTTCGGGAAAATTCGTTGCGCTTTTGACTCTGTTTTTGCCATCATTTTCAAAAGAGGTTTATGACCAAATGAAGATGAATTTTCAAAAACGGAGAGATACATTTATCCAAAAAAACCTTATATGCAAAAGCCTCTCCCATTTGTGTAAAAATTATTATGGTTAAAGAGATATTAGTTCATCTTTGACCCCTATTGTTTACAAAAGTGCAGAAATTTCAATGGATAGAAACACATTAACTAGTTGCTGCGCTTTTCCTCAGAGGATCCAAATCATAAGGATAGCTAAAATCATAAGGATACCAGAAAACCACTTTAGGATGCTTGAGGAATGATAAATTTGCATGAAATGATAAAACAAGGCCTTTTTTTACAACTTTCTGCCACCTTTTCAGAAATTCGCTACGTTTCTGGACACTTGATTTTAAAATAAATTTTGAGGTGGATAAAGTGATGATTTTGTATGACTTAATGGTCCCAGGGTATAGTAGAAATCCTAAGCTTTCTTCACCGGCCTTCAACAACATTCATAGCCTCTTCCAAGTCATCAAAAGATCAAGCCAAAGTTGTTACGCTTCTGCTAAGGACATTTGTTGTGTTTCTGTGTTTGGAGATTTTTCACTGCACGTGGAGGTCAAAAGTCAAACTTGTTTGATGTAAATAGTTGAATCATGAATTTATCTGATGTTATTAGGTTTATTAATGATTATCATTGTAAATAATCTTATGATCAATGCTTTGATATAATCTCAATCAGTTACCTAAAAAAGGGGAAAGTTGTTTCTAACTTCCCTAGGATTTGGAAATGAGTAATTAGGTTCATGAACTAGTTTCTATGGATCAGGATTCAACCCCTTAGAGGCAAAATGTTGTTTTTATTTTATATGTACTCAGAAACAAGTCAAAGAATGGGTTGTATACTTGACTTTCACACACTTTTGGAATTGGTGTACTTGATTTTGGCAGAAATAATATACAGGCAGTTGTAGTTATTTTTATGGGATTCATGTGTTGTGGCCAGTGGCATTGTTTTCCTCAGTTTATTATGCATTTTATTATCATATGTTTCTAACAACCATCTGTATTTCTTCTCATGATTATCTATTAAGTTTTAAACATAATACATTGTCTCAAATGATCTGTTTTGTGTGATATTATCATATAAGTGGTTTTATCCTCTAACAAATGAATTCATACATGTATGCTCATTTTACTCCTTCTACATGATTTTCTCCTCACCACACTAAAATGAAAAATTCAATTTGTGTCACTAAATATAGCTACCTTGCGTCATTCTATGTCTGCAACTGATCTTTTGGAATACTTGGCCTAGTTCCTAGATCTAGTGCTTCTTATCCATTAAACCCTAATCAAAACCCTATTGAGCTGATAACTAGCCTAAAACCCTAATACTCTCCAGTCACTTCCATTAGCTCTAAGGTTTATTTTGAGAGAGCTCTCTCTGATTTGGTAGGGCTAGTTACCAAGTTAAAAGTTGGTATGTGGTTACCTCAGTAGTTTCCTTTCTCAACCTTGGGAAACTAAGGAGTACTAACATAATCACATGTATATACTCAATGAAAAACAAAAATATGGCATAAATCCTTATCTCAAGTCAGCCCTACCCCAAGGTTCAACCTATGCCTAAACTCACAAGGTCATCAACATAGGACTAGAATGAAATGGCACACATAAAACCAATAACTAATGCTTATAATTACAAAAACAAGTTCACAAGTTTATAATTTGATCTCTTGTGTCATGTAACCTTCCAACCATCTTCATAAGCGATATATATATATATATATATATATATATATATATATATATATATATTTGAGGAAACCTTCTTGCTTCATAAATGGAGTAAGAAGTTCCTCAAAATGTGACATTAGTTTTAACATACATAACTAAAAATAAAATTAGCATCCCCATGACTCACTCAATATTTAATCAACCATGATTGGGTGTCGACTTAGATGATCCTAGGTTAACTGCGTCATTAAAACCTCCAACATCTTCTAACATGATTCACTGTAATTTGCAATCATGCATCATTCACATGTTATGGAGGTTCAACACAAATATAAAACAATTGGTGGGTGCGAAGTTTTTTTGGGTGCATTTTTTTTTTTAAAGTAATGTTTTTTAAACATGCAATTTTTTTTTAAAAGAGCACATATTTTATGGAAAGGGAAGTGAAAATTTTATGGGGAAAAAATTACATTTTTATTTTTTTATAAGAATTTAATTACTTGATATTTTGCAAAATATCTCTATGAAGGCATGAAATATTTTTGCAAAATGTCTTTATTATTTTAATTATTTATTTAATTTTTTCTCTTATTGAAGACATGAAGTACTTATTCTGAAGTATTTATGTTTTTTTGGCTATTTGGTCCAAATATAATTGGATTTTAGGTTTCTAATTTTGTGAACATGGGAAGAAAAATGAATTGAAAATCAGGGCACAGTCGAAATAGAACTGATTCGGCGGAAATGAATGAGAGATTACAAAAAAAAAGGTGAGAGGAATTGAAATGATTAAGCCATGAAATAAGTGTGGAGGTAGAGCATCGTGGAATAGATGTAGAGGTGCATGATAATGATGAGGAGATAAAAAATGTTGAGGAACTTGTAAATGAGAATATTGAAAACAAAAATGTCGAAGAGAATGTTGAGGAAATTTTCAACGAGAATATTGAAAACACAAATTTCCAAGAGAACATGATATCGATCTCACTGGTGAGTCAATAGTTTCTTCAATTTCAATTTTGTATTTTTTTTTAAAACATTGTGGTTCAAGATAGTTTTAAAAGTAAGTAAGTAAGTATATATATATATATATATATATATATATATATATATATATATATATATATATATATATATATATATATTTGTGTGTGCGTGTTTGTGTGCGTGTGTGTGAATTTCAAACTAGAAGTTAATGTTATTTTTTTATGCAGGGACAACATCAGACCCACAAGAAGATACTACCACACCTCGCATTTCACTGGAATTAATTGGAAGTTCCAAGAACATTGTATACAACTACAACTTTCTAGAGAATATGGATCCAACTAAAATTGAAGAATCGGGACCACCAATGCCTGAACGGATAGTTTGAGATAAAATAAATTGGGGGTTGAAACATATTTTTGATGGTAAATATATCATAGCACAAGATTAGATGTTGCGTATATTTTTAAAGCACAAATCTCTCATAAATGATATGTAATTATTGGGCATTAAAATTCATAAAGAGGTTTTAGCAAAATCAAATGGTATCAAAAAATGTGACGTCGGCGCTTTCCACACTAGCCAAAAACCGATCTCAAGTTGAAAAGAGTTCTCGTAGAGAAATTTTAATAGGTGTACTCGCGAAACAAACAACATCAAGTTGGTTGATGTCAGCAACTTCAAAAGTGTTTAAAATGTCAAGAAAATTTTTATGGAGGCATACAAAATTTAGAATTCAATTAGATGATAATGATGGACTTGCATGTTGGGCTAATATATGAAGACATCCATATCATGATAGACTTCCTGATGGTGTGAAGGATAGGGTAAAAGAGTTTTGGAATTTGAATTCTTGTGTGTCACTAAATGAAAGGGATGCTGTGTGACGTTGTATATCTAAGGGAGTTTATGAAACTCATCATTAGGGGAATTTTGAGTTCTAAAATGGGCCTCCGAAGGAAAATGTTCAATCAAAATTCACTTTATGGGAACCGATCACATTTTATACGTTGGCATCATCTCTAATGGTTGAGGTGTCATTTCTTGAGTTAAAGGTATTTGTCACATTCTCAATGGCGGATAAAAACTCATGGTTAACCATGGTATTTCTCTAAGTACTTTTAAAGTCAAAATTAAGTACTCATAATAAATGTCATTTCACACTTTTTGAATAAAAATATATGATTTTCATTTCATATTTCTTGAAAGAAACAATGCATATCCTATACATTTATTATATATATTATATTATATTATTTTTATATATTATATTAATTACATGTTATTATAAAATTTAAATAATATAAATTTTAATTAATAACATATAATATAATTAAGAATTTATAAATTTATATTTGTATTTTATTTTAAGTTATTTAAGTACAAAGGACAAATGCATTAGTTGTTAAATGATAATGACTTTTTCTTGAAATACTCAATCTTATTTATAGTCACATCAATACAATTTTTTTATTAATTTTATTTTGGTAAGACTTTTGAATTGAATTTAACTATGGTTACATGGATAGTGGTGCAAAAAGTGAATTGAAAATTCATAAATATTATTTTATTGGTTTAGCTATTATTTTATTATTTCCTTAGGAGGCCTATTTTAGACCTCAAAATTCCCTTAATGGCCAAACATATAAGACAGGTCATTCAAGTAGAATGATTCTAGAACTTTATGGAGAGTAATACTGATGTGAAGGTTTCCATTAGCACATTTGTGAAGATTAAACCATGGTATGTCAGGACTATCACTGTTTGAGACACATGTTGTTGGCGATACCATGTAGAATTCTAATTATTTTATGAGACATTTGTAAATTTTGGCATAAAATATTGGTCAAATGACCCCCCTCCTTCAAGTGTTCATGAATTTTTATCGAAGATATTATGTGCACGAGAGAATAATAAATTATTTTATAAAAAATAATGTGTTGGTGGAAGAAAATGCCAAGAATGTTCTCATTTGGCACTCTACAATGCAAATTTTCCCATTGATCCTAATGATCCCAGACTGTCAAACCTTAGTCTGAATTGGAAGAGATATGAAAATGTTACTTGCACTCTTATTGCAGATTCAATCACAACATCAAAAAAGATCACTTTACTTGATGACGACATTTCAGTGACATATTTTATGGAGAAGTTCAAGGTGAAAATATACAAATATATTAAGCACTATCATATAGCACGATGTCATGATTTACAGTTCAAGAAATCACGTGATGTGTTCCCAAAAGCAACAATATTACCAGCAGTTGATTTCGCTGAGAATTACATGTTTAGTCCACAAAAGGAGATCCAAATTGAGTATTATAATTCAAACTAAGTATCTATATTTGTGCAGATTTTGTATATAGACATGCAGAGCTTGATATCGATGGTTTTGATAGCGATGAAAATAATCATGAGTTGATTAAGGAATACCATTTCTACATTAGTGATGATCAAACACATGATACATGTTTTGTTCAACATTGTTTTAATGTTATTTATAATGAATTTTTGAAATGAGGGGTCACTATTAAAGAACATTGGGCATGGTCAGATGGTTGTGCTGGTAAATTTAAATTAACAAGATCTTTCTTTTGGTTGTCTCATATTCATAAGAGAACCAATTCGACATACATGGAATTTCTTTGAGACAGGGCATGGAAAAGGAGAGCACGATGTTGCTGGGGCATGCGTAAAACGTGCACTTAGGAGGCATCAATTGAATCACTCAACTTCCTGACTTGCAAATTATTTAGATGTTGTTGATTAGTGCAAAGATAATTTAAGTCATGTATTGAACCCAAGGATGGCTGATGTGCACAGGTAAGCGTACACATTTAACTAAAAATATATTATACATGTCTAGAGATATATGTGTATACATTTGTGTGTATTTTTTTATCAAAAAAATATTAAATATTTCTCAAAATTTGACTCATACATGTGTGTGTTTTTCTCAAGCAGGTACTTTTGGAATATTGCAATGGGTGATGTTGATAGATCATTGCCATTTAACTACCTTGAAATCCCTCAAACAATTTTACACTCCATTAGGAGTAAGAACATGACAAATATACATTGCATTGAGAAATGAAAGTGCTCTTGCTTTTGTTCAACATGTATTGATCAGACAAAGTCCATCGATGACTATGAAAACCAAATTAAGAAATTTGTTAAAACATGGAAACACAAAGAATTGACACCATTGCTCCCATTTGGAAACTTGACTAACAAGGAAATAGACAATGAAGTGGTTGTGAATGAAAATGATTATGTCCGTGTTTTTGATATGGTTAGAGAAGGTGATGTCTTCGTTGTCATTGCACCAGAAAATAATCAATAAAAAATGCATTATTATTTATTACGATGCACTATGTCTAAATGCATGTTGCTACAAGAGTATAATGATCCATAAAATTATACATACCCAATCGGTTCAATGGTGTTAATGGGACATTTCTTTGAAGAAGTAAAAAAATGCAAAATCATATTATTTTTCAAGATTATCACCCAGAGGTTAGTTATGCCCAATATAGTCACTTGGTCATAGCAACTCGGTTGCAGTTGAAGCAAGTGAAGAGTAGAAAAAACGATGACAATGGAGGTTATCGATAGATGATCATGATGCCATTCTAGAAAATTTGGCACTAGCACATTTCATATGAGTGGAACATATTGTTTAAGATGAACAATGAAATTTGATTCTAGGGTTAGAGCATATACTTTTTATAATGTATTGGAATTTATATAGTTTAAGACTATATTGTGGATTTCTTTCAAATAAATGGACATTTGGATGGTTAGATGTTTTTTGGTATGAACAATATATTATGATCTACTGGATAAGGGTGCTTTTCTAGATAATTAAGCTATGGTGATTTAATGTGTCCATGATGTTTACTCCTAGATGATCTTAACTCGCCCCTTTTTTTGCATGGATATGATGGTGATGAATGAATATTTAATTACATATATATACTTGTATTGTTATTTTAGTTTTGATATAAAATTTCATCATATATGCATCACATCAACCTTAAAATCATTCCATGGAAACCCATAAGGAGATAATCCAAAAATACAATTAAGAAAAATAGTTTTCTTCTTTTCCCTCCAAAATTAATCTCTTAGTTTGTTATTTTAAATATTATTTTTCCTCGGGAGGCCACTTTTAGGCTGAAATTTCCTCTAATGCATATATTCCTATATAAATAGTTTATGTGGGATATTTCCTTAATCAAATTTTCTAGCTCGATCTTAAATTTCTTCATCAACAATGACTCTCCTACTTCTACGGATTCTTATGTGCAGGAGATTCATACTTTCTTCCTTTTCTTCTGTTATATGTGCACCTCTTTGATTTGTAGGTTTATTCTCTGGATAGTGCCATGACACGTGTCCCAGTTAACCGCATTTATAAAAAATAACTTGATAGTCCCTTCCTTTGCCTATGCCTCTTTAAAAATAACTTCTTCTTATGGATTCACTTCCTTTGAGTGAATAGCTTGAGGGGATTGAAATTTCCCTTTACTTCCATGACATCATTTTCCTATTATAAGACTTCTTGCTTTATTCTTCTAACTCTACTTTTTGGCTAGCTTCTCTGATTCACTTAAATCATCTTAATATTCATTTTCCACCATTCCTGGAGACAAGAAATTGATCTCATCTTAAGCTTCATACCTCAATCCATTGAAGTACCTAGAAAAATTTTCAACATCATCTTTTTTATGAACAACTATAATGTTTATTCTATAAAAGTCCTCAGTATACTCCTTTAATGCCATATATTTTTTTCTAAGGTTTTGAATTTGCTTAAAAATATTCAACTGGTAAACTTTGGGTGTGAACTTACTTTTGAATTTAGCAATTGTTCTATTCCAATTCTTGATATTGGTCTTGAATTTTTTTTGTCTTATTGTACTTCATCCCACCATAGGGCCACATGATATTTCAAACTAGTCACTACATATTTCACTCTTTTTTATTTATCTTCATTTTCATAATCAAAGTATTTTTCCATAGAATTAATCCAATCTATAATCTCCTCAAAATTTAAATTTCCCTCATACATGGGAACCTCCATTTTTGGTTTAGCACTTACTCTAGAAATCATTCTCAACATCCTCTCATCTTCTATTTATGCACCTAGCTCTTCTTCTTTATTATAGGTCTCTTCCTCTGATTTTTCACTGAAATCTCATGTGTTATCTTCTTTCTATGAGTAGTCCCAATGGCCTCCAACATCATTCATATGTTCCTCATATTATCTATCAACACTTGATTTGCTATAGGTCTCCCTCAACTTATTCCTACTCCTGCCCATGTCTGTATGTGTGCCATTTCCTAATTTTGAAAATAGCATGCTTGCTCTGATATCGAAATGATGATGAATCCAGATAAATAATCACTCTGTGACAATTCTTCATTTTGCTATCATGCCTCTATTATGCCTGAAAAATTGTTGACTATTGAATCTTTAGTTCCCATGCTACCAAGTGTTATGTCCAAGCACTTATTGGAATATTGGACCACCAAAAATTTTACCATTTCACACTTAGGATCAATTCTGTTATGAAATACTTCACTTGATGAACATTTTTGTATTTATCAACACCAACGACCAACCAAAGAGTCAAAAAACCTTTATATTGTGTAGTTAATTTATTGGGAGATTGTCCACATAAAATTTTTCCATGGTTCTTTCATGGAATGACATAACTTAGTGATGGTAAATTTTTTTTTTCCTAGGAACGTTAAATAACAACATCAGATATCCTGAAATCTTAGAAAATGAGAGAAATTTCAAGTGCTCTTTTAACTCAAAGGCCTAATAGGTTGGCATCTATTCACAAAATTTATCACATTACAACTTCCCATTAACTTATGGTGCTATGGACTATGAATACCTTGGAAACTTTTATTTGTGCATAATTTTATTATCTTTCGATATATAAGAACTCTATGATGAAACCATGCGACACTAGAGAGTTAGTATGATCTTAAACCATAATTTTGGAAGGACTGACTCCGGGGTTGGAAGCACACCTTGGAACCACGACTAGTTGACACATTCAACCATATATTTCTCCTGTGTATGAAATAAATATGATTTGGCTTAATCCTTTAAACAATAAAAATTATTCAATATTTATCCATAATATCAAACAACTACACATAAACACCATTTGATTGATCAACAGGGAAATACATAAAACTCTACGATTTATTCATTGATTAGAACAAGGGATGTATAATTAAATATTTTTGGCATTATTTTCACTATCACCCTCTTGGTCACACTCATACTTCTACACACAATTTTATCTCCCTCTCCCCCCGATCTTCAATTATATTGAATTCCTCATTACATGTATAAAAATACTATTCTACATAAATCTAACAAACTCAATCTCTTACTAATTTATCTAACAATTCCCTTAACTTATCTAATTTTTTCTATTATTTTGAGAATTGAATGACACTAATCAAACTTACTAACCATCTAGACTGATTCTAAATATATTATGATTAAATATTACAAATTTAAATGACAATTTGAGGAAACCAACTTCCTCTAATAAATCTTTTGATCTAAGGATGTCAATCATGAAATTGAGTTGTAAGATGCTCTTGCATTAGTCTTAGATTCAAAAATATTACTAACAATAAAGTAGCTGAAGAGATCCATTATCTAAAAATTAAAAAAATCAATCAAAATTAATTGGTCATGTGGAGGAAAAAAATTCTATTCATATGAGTAAAAAATATAAAGGGGAATGCTAAAATTTCTCGGGTATGAATTTTATTCCTACACAAACAAATATTTCCCTTATTTTCTCAAAATATTTTTTGTCTACCCCATGAATTAGTTCTTAACTCAATGTTAAAAAATAGGAAATCAAATTCAACATATAATAAGGGGAATGAAGACATCTCCATTGGGGTCATGGATTCTCACTACAGTGGAGTAAGGTTTGTGGTATCAAAGTGACTCCACCAGTGATATGCACACTCTCAAGCAATGGAGCAATACCATGAAGGTATAATAAACCCTCTCACATGAATATTTATTTCTCAATTCCCAATTATAAATATTCCCTAATAGGATGGTTTTAACCTTAAACATTGAGTTAAATTTTATAAAATAAATTCTATCATATTTACTTGTTTGTTCAAATGGTTAATGGTTTTTGAAAATGTTCTTATTTGGATTTTCTATAACTAGGATGAGCTAATAGAATCAAATCTACTTAGTTTGTCAATCCAAAGTTCGTGGGAACTTGTGAGGCAAATGTTGTAGTAAACATAGAAATATGAAATTTATTTCATGTCTAAAACTAGTTCACACCACACAATTAAAATAGTACAACAAAATCTACTCTAAATTGAAATGAAAACTTATAACAAAAGAATCAATATTGTTCCAAATTTGTAACTCAGTTGGTGGCATCCCATATGTTACAGTCCATGAAATTCTATTCATAAATCTAAGATGTAGTTCTATATAGAAAGAATTAGTCAAGAAAACATACACGACAAATATATAACAACTCATTATACAATAACTTTTTTAGCATATCAATATAACGAAGAAAATCACACCAAAATTTTTAAAATAAATGTATAGGAAAATCAGGAAATATAATAAAATTATAAAATTCAATTAATATGTTAGTGTCTAATAGTCATAGTGATCAAATTTACTCTTTCCACTGTAGTTAGAGTCTTATGGTCAAATTGTTATATTTTCACATAAAATTTGACATCTCTCTTGGTTTTCAAATGGTCCTAAGTCATTGTATAGTTGTAATGCTACTCTCATGTCATGGTCATCAGGGTCAATTATTATTCATTGAGTCACCATAGGTCATTTTCCTTCATTAAGTGTCATTATTTAAAATCTAAAAAGAAAAGGCATGGTGTCATAAGGTTGACCATGAAAGTGTCATGAGTGTCTTGTTGGTCTAGTCAGTAACCATACTAATTAATTTGGGTGTGTGATCATCATATTCCATTTAAAGTCATTCATCATGAAAAATTAGTAAGGTGTCATGCGAGTTAGCACATAGGGAATAAAGTAAATCAGAATAATCAAAGGTACATCTACATCACATGGAGATGTAACCTTTTTATTGAATAATATGCTGCCAGTAACAATCACATCATAAAGTCATTTTGTCAAAAGTACACATGATGTCACTCCATTATCAAGACAAAATTTTATTTTTCAAGTTATAAGGAGCATTAACACACTTTAAAGCTTCATTTTATCCTTTCAAGTTCCAATATCTCCTATCCATCACTTTGACGAGCTTCCATATCCATTAGAATTCAAATTTCTTCATCACTGCCCTTGTTCATTGCTTGTTGTGTTTCTAGGAGAAGCTTGCTATGATTTTCAATTGGAGGCCAAAGGGAATAAGGAAAGGTTCATTTTTCATCTTAGTTGCTTTAGAGCTTTATCAAACAAGTAATTCAAGCTTAGCAAATCCTCAATGTAGTATTTTCCTTAGCTTGATTGAAATATATCCCTAGGGTTTTGTTGCACTTTCTGGCTACATTTTATACTTTCCATGGTATATAGCTTCAATTGAAAAGTATTTTCCTTGTTTTTTATTCTAAATATCCTTTATGACTCTCATCAAACATTATCCATCAATCCCCACACTCAGATTCCCTCATATTCACCATTTCCCTTATCAAACCTAGCTTGTTGCTGTGCTTCTGGCACAAGTCTCTATTTTTCCCTTTTCTCCCTTATTTCTCACTCATTTTGGGAAATTACACTTTCGTTGTGTTCCTAATACCTATCCCTACCTCCCATAATTTTCTCAGAATTTTTCCTACCCCCCATCCCCTCCATTCCCTTCCGCCAATTTATTGTGCTTCTAGCCCTGTTTTGCAGAACAAATCCCTTGCCATTTCTTGTTTGAAACTAAGGTTGATCTAAAATGACTGTATTAGTTTTGTTGTGCTAAGTGTCTTTTCAATTTATAAACATGTGCATGCTTGTCTCATTAGTTTTCTTAAGGATTGAGGATTTTAACCATGAATTGTAGAATAGTTTTGGTGAATTAGAAGCATAAAACAAGCTTAAATAACACTGAACAACATCATAAAATAGAGAAATAAGCCACGACATGAAATTTACACAACAAACATGATGAAGCATTTCACCCCTCTTGGGATACATCTTCTGGTCCAACTCCCAATGGCATGCCCATCTTTCATTATGCTCAAAATTTGGCAAATACATCTAGTTATAGTGCTCTAATGGTTTTTTTCTCCACACCAATGGATCCATAATGCTCCAATTAGTCAAAAATGACTCTTCGTTCACTCTGAATGGGCGAAAAATGAGTCTCCTACTCTTTTTCCCAGTTACACCTAGAAAAACTCCACTAAAAGTGGAGAACTCCACTTATCTGGAGTTAAATTAGTGAATTTCGCATTTTTGGGCGCACAGGACAAAAAACCGCTGAATCTAACTACGACATTAAATTTTAACAGCTGGGCACATGACCCCCAAACCCTGCGATTAACAACCATCGGAAGTTGGGCAGAACCCGAGGCGTAAACTGTGGGTTAATGTTTAAACTTCGATTAAAACGAAAAGTTTTGTCAACCACGCGGATAATTGCAAAATTTTTTTCCATGTGATGAGTTTAACACAAAAGTGCTAGTGGAGTTTGTGTTTGAAGGCTTATCCAGGGAGTTATTGTTACGTTTTCAATGTTTATATGTGACCACACCACACGGAGACTGCTGGCAGGTTGGGACTGTCGTCGGTCCCCAACCCCCATACTCCATTACAATGAACTTTAAATTAAACCTGAAAACTGAATGATTAAGAAACATTGCGAAGAATAGTTGGTAAGTCTTGTGCATGCCAGGTGGGAGGTCCGGGGATCGATTGTTGTGGCCTCCAACCAAAATTTTAACACACCATTTAGGGGACACGTGGCAGCCTCAGGGCTAGCCACGTGGAACCCTTTAATTGGTATTCATAAAATTGTAAAACCATTAGAATTGCACCACTTGTGAGCTTGGGGTTGGTTCTTAGGAAGGAATATTCCTTAGAATATTCCCTTTTGCTGACTGTGCAATCTAGTCAACCCTGGTCAAACTGTCACAAAATTTACCTATTTGGCATTTCGATCAGAATGTGATATCTCCCTCATATGAGATTGGTTTTTCGAACCATTCATGGCACTGGAACTAGGAAGACGAGATATACACAACCATACTGGTTTCAAAACAATCCTGTAACTTTGAATTTTGAGAAAAAATTATGAACTCCTGATCACTCCTCCCCATTAAGAATATTTTAGACCCCAAAAGACTTGATTGCCTATTCACTAGATGAGGGTACATCTCCCTCACCTTTCTAACTGTCTGCTCAACTTAGTGTTCCTAAATTGAGGTCATAAATTGTCAACTAGGGTTAGTAAACTGTTGAAGTGAAGTGCACTATATGTGCCTAGGTATTTGTTTCTCACTACGTTGTGTTTAGTGTTTTTCCAATGTTTTTGGTTTTGTGTTTTTATTCTAATAGGGAAAAGAAATAATTTTTGGCAAAGAGAAGTTGTTGGTCACACTAAAACAGAGCAAAACCTATTCTAAATTATGTATGACTCCTAAGAACAGAAAATGCAATGCTTTAATAAGAAAAATAAATCAGAGCAAGAACTCAATAACTCACAACATGAACTCAGTAACTCATAACATGAACTCAATCCCATTCATTCATTAGAAATATGTTGGAATAGCTTGGGAAAAGGATAAGTTAGTGCCATGAGGTTCTTCTAAGTAAACAACCACCTACAAGATCACAGGGAAAATCTCATCCATGGCTAGAAGTTTGTTGGAACATATTTGTAAAAGATAGTCTGCAACACAGTGAGGAATTCTACTCTAAATTAACCTATGACACTGAGATTAATCCATTCTGCAACTTAAATTGTCACTACTAAGCCTTATTCCGAAATTAGAAGTCTTTTGGACTAGTTTTGGGGAAAAGGCTTTTTGCACAATTATAAGAGATTGCAGAACAGTCAAGGCCTTGAACTGATATCACTAATTCATGTCCATATGATGATGTATTGGAAGAGATTAATAACAAGAGTAGTTTTTAAATAATGAAGGCCTTGAAATCTAATGGAACAAAACTAGCATACAACTGACCAATAAAACTAACAATACAATGGATAAAGCTGAACTAAAATGCAATCATTCAAACTTGAAATATAGTGACCACAACTGTACTAGAATGCCATTATCCTAACTTGAAATATAGTGAACAGAAAATGAGCTAGAGTGCCATTAATCTAACTTGAAATACAGTGAACAGAAATTAAACTAGTGCACCATTAATCTTCAGAGTACTACAACTACACTTATAATGCAACTAATCACTGAAATGTTCCAGCTCTGTCTCATTCGGGATTAGTGGTATTTTGGAATAATTCATAGAATAGGATTGGCTGTAACATGTGATGTAAATGAGCATAAAAACATAGAGTTCACAAAACACAGTAAGCTCTGAAACACCACAGCTATGTCTCATCCAAAGTTAGTGATATTTTGGAAGAGATTAATAAGACAAGACTAGCTGTAACAACTGATGTAATTGAGCACAAAAACATAAAGTTCAAAGAAATGAAACTAACTCCTAAAATACTACAGTTATACCTCATTCAATATTAGTGATATTTTGGAATAATTCGTAAGAACAAGACTAAACTGTAGGATCCAATGCAAGTGAAGATAAAACACAAAGTTCAGAAAATTGCTTAAACTAGGAATGCAACAAGGCTAAAGTTACTTATCTAAGAAATGTGCACAAGGCTTCTCAGGAAGTAGGGGCCCTCTACCACTGGATCAGCATACAAATATCCTCAAGATTGCCTCAGATCTTTCAATAAAGCGATGCTTCTTTCATTAAAGGAAAAATATTTCAAAAACAGAGTATCACGGTTTTCTGAGATCTAGCAGCAAAACATAAATCTAGCTAGTTGTTTCTCGGTCTCCCAAGTCATTCTTATAAGAAAATTACATAATTGCCCTTGAGATAAAATAGGAATAAATGTCTTTCCTAACCAAAATCAAACTAGAACTCTAGTGGTGGTCTCGTACTATGATTAAGGACTTCTGTACAGTCCTTGTCCTATCTGAGAAGTCTATCTCCTAGTTTTGGTTTCCCACGTGCATAACCACCTATAGAATTCTTCTCAGACTTCGTAGGGAGAAAGGAATGATGTGGATGAAGTCTGGAATTCACCCATATGTGTTTTTCTTTGAGGTGACACCTGGAACCTGTGAAAACATGAAGATAGCTGCAGAATCGGAAACTAGCTACAGAATGGCTGCATTCTGTAGCTAAATCTAGTCAAAAATTACTATAACAACAAAACCATGAAAGTGTAGCAAGTTAGTCATTATATTCATTTTTAAAGAAACTTTAATTAATCATATTGATAATTTAAGCTTGTAATTTATGAGGAACAAAGGAAATGAAGTGAAATGTGGTGGAAGAAAAGGACATCTTTGGGGCTCAACATACCCCCACTGCAATGCAATCAACTCATATATTCTGAGACTTCTGCTAGGACATCTAGGCTCCTTCTTCTACTTTGCCTGATAGTTAATGGTCTCCTAGGCTTCTTAATGACCAACTTGAATCTCAAATTTATAAGTGCTCTGCTCAAATTTTTGTTTTTCTTCTTCAATTTCTCATTAGCCTTGTACAACTTTTCCATTTGCAGAGAGAGATTTGTATTCATATCACTTTTCAGCTTAACCTGCTCCCTTAAAATGTCATTCTCATTCTTGATATGCCGATTGAGTACTTCTAACTCATATTTGTCTCTTCTTAGTACATCAATTGCAGATTTTGGTGGGCTAGGAGTTCTGTCTCTACTTTCTGAGGCTCTCTTCTCTAATGTCTCAATATAATTATAAATTTGTTGTTGAGCTGGGGCTATCTCTGGAGTTTCTTCATCAAGATTCTGTTCATATTGGTGCTCAGGTGATCTAGCAGTGGGTGTCTCTTCATCCTCAATGTTTATGATTCCCGTTTGTCTAATCCCTGTCTTCTTCAATATACCTCTAAGTCTGTGGCTTCATCTTCGTTGAGATGGTCCTTCACCTCTCTCCTTAGCATACCTTCTTATCATCTTCTCCTTTTTAAAGATGTTTCCTAATTTCAGTCAATTTCTCGGAAATTATCTCTTCATTGTCCTCTTGTATAGACTTACCAGTTTTAGTTTCAACAGCTTCGGAAATTTTCCTTCTCCTGCTTCTTCTTGTAGGTTTGCCTTCAGGTGGAGATTCCTTGGGTTTTTCAAAGTGATTCCTTACTAGAAACTCATCCCAATTATCTCCCATTTTTCTCAAATGATGTTCAACTAGGATTTTGACTAAACCATGGTGATACAAAGTGGTTTCTAGAAATTGAACCCTCTTTTGTACATTAGAGGCCATTCTCTTCAGATTATGAAGTAGGAAAAATGGTAAATTAATTTCTTCATCTAAGAAATGCATCATTAACTGAATATGATAAACATAGAGGGTACCAAATATTCCTTCACAAGTGATAAATTTTTGCAAAATGAGCAACATATTCCTCCATTTATTCTTCAGTGCCGAGCTAGGAATACCTTTCTTAAAAATGGAAACATCCATACCTGGTGTTTTGAGTATTTGCCTTCCATGCCTCATTATGAAATTCCCTATTTTTGAACTAGCGTTCTCCTTGTCTGGGTAATTCCGTTGCTTTTGCAATGAAAGCCTCCGTAATAGTGAATTTAATATCTCCTATTTTTACCTCTGCTCCATTGAAGGACCGTGCAAATGTTTTGGTTACCTCTTTATGAGAACCATTAAATTTTTCCAAAAATTGTAACCACCCAACCTGCTGTAGCATTTCTCTGATTTGTGGATAACCTTCCAAGTACTTGGTTCCAACTGGTTCGGATCTTACTATGAGACCCATAGCTTACTTTCTCAACCTTCAAATTAATTTTCCTTTGCTCACGGTGAAAACGACTGTTAAAGAGATGTTTTTACTCCAAATATGTTTCCTCTGTTTTACAGACCGGAATGGCTCAGAATTGGCTACAGAAAGAAATGATATGGAGTGGTTATGAAATGAGTATAATGTGGTGAGGATGATTCACACGGATTAATGAGTTGAGAGCTATCACGGAAGAAAATACCGCGGAAAAATTCTCATGTAAATTTCAAAATCATCACTAAATGCTTCGGGCTAGTGACGTGATTGATTAGGTCACTTCAGTACTTAACCGTTAAGTTTTAAATGATGATTTGGAATGGCGGAGTGAAAGGGATTTTGTCCAAAGTTTTTATGATAGGTTTGATAGGCATGATCAACACGACTAATTAAAATAACTTTTTGAATCATACATGACTTAACTATGCTAAAAATTTCATGATCTATCACCATAATAATTTCATAACTTTTACCTTTGCCTTTCCTTTGATTTTTTTGTGGTTTTGATATGCCTTGTCCTCCTTTGAAAATCATTGATCTTCAGTCCTCATAACTCCTTTGATTTTGCTTGTTGTCTTGGATATGCAGGATCAATTTGCTGCTAAATCAAGTGATTACTGGATAGTGCCTTCAGGATCTCTGGCTGCAGAATGTCTGTCTGGCTACAGAATGTATGTCTGATTGCAGAATGTACCTGTAGAAGTCTTGAAACATGGAATGGAATGGTTTGAAGCATGAATGGAATGTTGTATGAAATGAGTTAAAAATGGATAATAAAATATGGTGTAATGGAGTATGAGTGAAGTGAATAATGGAATGAAATGAATCACAATTATGAAGTGGAGTGAAGTATGGAAAGTGACCTGCAACTTATGATTTGTATTATTCAATTGCAGAAAAAGATCAATTTTTTTTAAAAATCTGCGATGGAAATGAGGTGGACCATGAAATGAAATGAAGTGGAGTATGGATGAATGGAGTGAAATGGAGTATGGATGAATGGAATGAAATGAATCATAAGTGAAATATGGATTTGCACTTATGATTTTGTAATAGCTGCTTGCAGAAAAACAACAAATTTGAAAAGCTAAAGTGTCAGAAAGATTTTTATTTTCACTCTATATTTTCTGTATAAACATGCTAATCAGTGATTAGTTTTCATGTTTATAGTTTATATATATATATATATATATATATATATATATATATATATATTTATGCTTTTGAATTCAGAAAATAACTATCGGCGAAGAAAATTCTTCATTAATCACATGACTCGTTTTCCGGAATTTCTCGACAAATTCTTCTTCTTGAAAAAGGTCAAGACAGTTTCAATCTATGACCATTTACAAGAAAAGTGACCTCATCTTCATCTATTGTCCTGATTTTTATTGCTCCATTGTAAAAAAATTTCACAATTTCATATGGCCCAAGCCAATGTGTTTTGAATTTACCTTGAAAATCTTTGAACTTTGAATCAAACAAGAGGGCACAGTCACCTTCTTTGAATTTCTTTTCCTTAATGTACTTATCATGCCATCTAGTCTTTTGCTGTTGGACTATATTTGTTCTCTGGACTGCATCCTGTCTGATCTCATCCAATTCATTAATCTGCTCCCATCTATGCTTTTGTGCTTCTGTTAGATCAAGTCCTAGCTAAACTGCCATTTTAAAAGTTTGAATCTGAAACTCTATGGGAAACAAAACTTGTTTTCCATAAACAATTTCATAAGGAGTATGACCTGTTGTGCTTCTCCATGTAGTTCTATAACAAAGCCACAAGCTCGTCTACCCAATCTCTTCTCTATAAATGGACAACATTTCGTGTTAGGATCTCTTCAATGACTTATCGGCAGATTCCACTCGACCATTTGTCCGTGGACACGTGCTGTTGAGATTTTCCGTGTCTAATTTTTGCACTTTCCAATCATTTGTTCCACTAGGCTTGACGGTAAATGAGCTTCTTGATTCCAGGAACACTTCTTGCATACCAAATGAGGCACATATCTCAAACGAAAATGAATTGCTGCTTGCTTCGCAGTTAAAGTAATGGGCTAGTCACCCATTGTAAATGAAAATCCATCACACAACCCAATATATATATCTCTTTTGTCTTGATGGAGGACTAATAGGTCCTACAAAATCCAAAGCCCATTTTTCAAAAGGATCAATATGTACCTGAGGCTGTAATGGCATCTCACCTGAAGGAGAAGGTTTCCCTACCCTTTGGCAACTGTCACACCTTTTGACATACTCTTTAGCATCTTTAAAAAGGGATGGCCAATAGTATCCTAAATGAAGGACCTTATAAGCTGTCCTTTTATCAGCAAAGTGTCTGCCACAAGGTTCATCATGACATGCCTTGAGGATCTCATGCATCTCATCTTCCCGAACACATCTCCTAATGATAAAATCTGGACCTGTTTTGTATAACTCATTAGCAACCCATGAATATTTTGCACTGTCATAAATGATCTTTCTTTTGTCTCTTGCATTCATTATTGAAGGAAATTTCCCTGAAAATAAATAATTAGCAATGTCAGCAAACCAAGGAGTTTGAGTAGAAATTGCAAAAAGATATTCATCATGGAATTGATCTTCAACTGGGGTATTGTCTTTGATGTTTTGGAGTCTAGATAGGAAATCAGCTACTGTGTTTTGTTTTCCAGGCCTATCTAGAATGGTAATGTTGAATTCTTGTAAAAGAAATAACCATCTTATGACTCTGCTATTAGTAATTGATTTGTTCATTAGATATCTAATTGCAGAGTGATCTGTGTGAACAAAAGTTTCATAGCCTGTTATATAGTGTCTAAATTTGTTTATGGCATGAACAACAGCTAAAAACTCTTTTTCAGTTACAGTATAGTTTAACTCTGCAGGAGTCAAATTTTTATTGGTATAGTAGATGGCATAAGGAATCAGGTCTTTTTGTCCCAATACTGCTCCTAGAGCTGTATCTGAGGCATCTGTTGAAATATGAAAAGGTAACTTCCAGTTAGGTCCCCTTAAAATAGGTGCTTCAGAAATTTTTGTTTTCAGGGTCTCAAAGGCTAACTAGCAATCAAGATTCCACTTGAATTCATAGTCCTTGGTAAGTAATTTGAAAAGTGGAGATGCTATCTTGGTGAGGTTTTCTATAAACTTTCGATAATATCCTGTAAATCCAAGAAAACTCCTAACATATTTTTGACAACTTGGAATAGATAAGTTAGAGATGAATTCAACTTTTGACTCATCAACTCTAATCCCATCCCCTGAAATGTGATGTCCCAAAACAATTCCTCCAGTAAACATCATAAAACACTTCTCATGACTTAGTGAAATATTTGCTTCTTTACATCTTTTTAAAACTTTTTCCAAGTTTGTTAAGGCTTCTTCAAATGTGTTTCCATAAATTGTGAAATCATCCATATATACCTCTACACAATCATGTATTAGATCTGAAAAAATTCCTAGTACTGCCCTTTGAAATGTTGTAGGTGCATTGCATAATCCAAATGGCAACACTCGGTAAGCATAGGGACCCCAAGGACAGGTACATGTGGTTTTGTCTTGATATTTAAGTGCTACTTGGATTTGATTATAACCACTAAACTCATCTAAAAATGAGAATTACTTTTTGCCAGCTAATGTATCTAATACCTGATCTATGAAAGGTAGGAGAAAATGATCTTTAAGAGTAGATTTGTTTAATTCTCGGTAGTCAATACATACCCTCCATTTACCATTTTTCTTTGGCACAATTACCAAAGGAGAAACCCACTGACTATCTGAAATGGGATAGATAAACTTAACATTTAACAATTTCTACAAATCTTCTTTAACAATTTCCCTAAGATTTGGATTCATCCGTCTTTGAGGTTGTCTGATTGGTTTACAATTTTCCTCTATATAGATCTGATGAGTGCAAGTCTTGGGGCTTATCCCTTTCATATCAGTGTACTCCCATGCATATGCAGAAGAATGTCTCTGCAAGATCTTGACTAGCTCTTCTTGTTGATATTTCTCTAGGTTCTTGTTTATGTTTAAGGCTTTGCCTGAAAATATCTCAATTGTAGAGCTGCCAAATTTATCCATGGAATAGAGAGACATCTGTCTTGATGATAAAAGCTCAATGTTGGATTCTTCTTGAAATTTTTCATGTTTGTATTCCGAAGAGGATTCAAAGTTTTCTAAGGTATTCAGAATCTGGCTATCTTCACTAATTTCTGAAATTGTGAAGAGAGGTTGTAAGTATTCTTCATCCTCTATCCATTGAGTATCATCTAATTCTGTAATTGTTCTTGCTGGAGGATACAAGGTAAATTTCTTAGTTGAACTACCATCAGAGATATACATATCACCGGATCTACAACTAATGAAAGCATCAGCTGTAGCTAACCAAGGTCTTCCTAATATAATAGGGTGTCCTCCTAGATTATTCTTAGGAGTTAGGATCATAAAATCCACAAGATACTCCCAAGAGTCTAGGGACACTGGAATGTCTTCTATTACCCCATCAGGTTTAATCATAGATCTGTCTGCTAATTGTAATAATGTGGGTGTAAAAAGAAGATTAGGAAGTTTCAGTTTATCCATGATTTGTCTACTCATGATATTGATTGCTGCTCCTAAATCAATAAGTGTGTTTTGGATCTCAATTCCATTGATGTGTATTTTAACAACTAGATTTCCTGGGTCTAGATACTTTGGAATAGCAATCTTACCCATCATGATATCTGCTATTTTTCCTGCCAGTTGAATTTTCTTTATCTCTCTTATTATTTTTCTTGTTTTCTTCATGCTCAACTCCTTTATTGTCTTTGATAAGATTGGAATTTCCTTGATTGCTTGCAATAATGGGATCTTAATACAAACATTTCTCAACTCATCTAGGAAATCATAATTAGCCACCATAATTTGTTTTTCTAAACCCCTATCAATTTGTAATCTTTCTGGAAAGGGAGGTGTAGAAGTGGATGTTGATGGCTGCTCTAATATAGGAGTCGAAATTATTGGTTCTTTTTGTTTTTATTTCTTAATTTTTGGGTCTTGGAAAGATGTGTTCTCTTCAAGACTTTTATTTATTCGTAGAGAATCTTCCTCAGAATTTTCTTGCTCTTGTATGATTACAGAAGGTTTCATCTTTTCAAGTATTCTTCTAGACCTAAGTTGAACATCACTAAGGTCTAAAGAAGTGATCAAATAAGTTGGAAACTGTTGGCCTTCTATCATGTATGTATTCTGAGGATTTTTATTGTTGGGGTTTGGTATGGGTTGGGCATGCAACTGATTTGTTTTCTGAGGAAATGGTAATGGAAGTGGTTTATTTTGATGTTGAGGATTTTGTTGAGGATTTTTTTGAAAGTTTTGTTGAGGGGGGAAATGTGAATATGGTGAATAGGATGGTGGATATTGGTAATATTGAGAGTATCTTCCATAGGGATTTTGTGCTCCTTGTGCCCAAATTTGTGATTGATTTTGAAATTGAGGCCAAGGTTGCTGCCAAGAATTCCAATTTGGTGGGGGTTGATTATACAAATGATCATGAAATCCTTGTGTTTGAGGTCCTTGCCAAGGCCTCCTAGAGACAAAATTGAGAGATTCTGTGGAACTTGTAGGAGTTTCTTCTTGAAAGACAACTTTAAGACCAGGAAGTGAAGGACAACTCTTCGTCTCATGTTTTTCTGAACAAATTACACAAGTCTCCACAACTTTTGCATCCAAAGGGCACTCTCTCAAGGCATGTTTATTTCTGCATTTGGGACAAAAGATTGCTAAGGCATCAGATTCAGTTTTCTGCTTGATTTGTAACTTAAGACTCCCCAAGATATTAGATTTGAATTCATCAAGCATATGTCCTATTTCTGCCCTACTTACTGTCCCAGAAGCAGACTTACTTTCCCTTGCAAGAGCAGGGTCTCTTGGTCCTTTTACAGTTTTAGATTTCCCTCTTGAAAGGTTGATACATAATTCAGCTATTTCAGGTAATGTGAGTTGAGATATATCCCCTTTTCCCATCATATTAAGGATATCTAACCATTCATCCCTAATTGTCTTCAACAAGAGAGCTTTCAAAGTATCTTGGTCTAAGTTTTCCATTTTTGCTCTCTTGATGTTATAGTTAAACCTCTCCAACAAATCTTCCAGATTTTCATCCTCTTTTTGTAGCATTTTAAACACTTTCTCCTTATGGTTGACTGGCATACAGTAATCCAAATACCTCTCTAAAAATGCATGTTTCATGTCTTCCCATGTCCTAATAGAACTGTTGATCAAACTCATAAACCATTTTAATGCTGCTCCTTTCAATGTTGAAGGGAATAGTTTAAGTTTTTGGGCATCTTGTAAGTAATCATAGGTTCTACATAGGACTTCAAATTCAAATAGGAAGGTTTCGAGATCTTCAATTTTGAGTCCATAAAAGTTTGGAAGGATAGAGGGTGAAATGTTTTTCATAATTGCATTGGTTTCTTCATCTACTATAGGAAACCCAAAAGAGCTTCCCATTTCCCTTCTACCTCTTCCTCTGCCTCCTTCTTCACCTCTACCTCCTTCTCCTCTACCTCTACCTCTACCCCCTCCAAATAGTGTGTGTTCTACATTAAAAACTCCTCCTCCCCCTTCTTCTGCCATAGTTGATTCTTCTATGGAAGTTGAAAAGTTTATATCCCTAGCAAGGGTTCCTGAATCGTCTTCTAAGACAGGTTCAGTGGATGAAGTGGAAGGTATTTCTAATGGAATATCTGATCTTAAGTCTTCTGGAAGTCTAGGATCAGTAAAGGATGGAATGTGGGTTTGAGTTGGAGGTGTACTAACTCTTGGTCCTGGTGAAACAAGTGGTGTTCTAGGAATCAAGCTTCTGCTTCTTATGAATCTACCCCTTGAGTCTCTTTCTCTATGCATATCATTGTTTTTGGGAGGTAAGAAACAAGGCTACCTAGTTACACTTCCCCGACAATGGCGCCAAAATGTCTGATCAACTTAGTGTTCCTAAATTGAGGTCATAAATTGTCAACCAAGGTTAGTAAACTGTTGAAGTGAAGTGAACTATATGTGCCTAGGTATTTGTTTCTCACTACGTTGTGTTTAGTGTTTTTCCAATGTTTTTGGTTTTGTGTTTTTATTCTAAGAGGGAAAAGAAATAAGTTTTGGCAAAGAGAAGTTGTTGGTCACACTAAAACAGAGAAAAACCTATTCTAAATTATGTATGACTCCTAAGAATAGAAAATGCAACGCTTTAATAAGAAAAATAACTCAGAGCAAGAACTCACATCCTCACAACATGAACCTCCAATAACTCACAACATGAACTCAATCCCACTCATTCGTTAGAAATATGTTGGAATAGCTTTGAGAAAAGGATAAGTTAGTGCCATGAGGTTCTTCTAAGTAAACAACCACCTACAAGATCACAGAGAAAATCTTATCCATGGCTAGAAATTTGTTGGAACATATTTGGAAAAGATAGTCTGCAACACAGTGAGGAACTCTACTCTAAATTAACCTATGACACTGAAATCAATCCATTCTGCAACTTAAATTGTCACTACTAAGCCTTATTCAGAAATTATAAGTCTTTTGGAATAGTTTTGGGAAAAAGGCTATTTTCACAATTATAAGAGATTGCAGAACAGTCAAGGCCTTGAACTGATATTACTACTTCCTGTCCATATGATGATGTATTGGAAGAGATTAACAGTACAGGGTTGACAAATAATGGTACTGGAAATCTAATGGAACAAAAACCACAACCCATCAACAAAACCCAACAACACAATGGGATAAAGCTTTGAACCAAATGAAATCATTCAAACTTGAAATATAGTGACCACAATCGTACTAGAACGGCCAATATCCCAACTTCAGAAAAATGAACAATGGAAACTGAATGGAGTGCTATTATCTAATTCTGAAATAAGGTGGAACAAAAATTAAACGAGTACCATTAACTTTGTACTAATACCATATCAGAATATAACCACCTCACCAAATGTTCTGGTGCCTATCTCATTCGGGATTAGTGGTATTTTGGAATAATTCATAGAATAGGACTGGCTGTAACATGTGATGTAAATGAGCATAAAAACATAGAGTTCACAAAACACAGTAAGCTCTGAAACACCACAGCTATGTCTCATCTAGAGTTATTGATATTTTTGAAGAGATTCATAAGACAAGACTAGCTGTAACAACTGATGTAATTAAGCACAAAAACATAAAGTTCAAAGAAATGAAACTAAATCCTAAAAGAATACAGTTATACCTCATTCAATATTAGTGATATTTTGGAATAATTCGTAAGAACAAGACTAAACTATAGCATCCAATGCAAGTGAAGATAAAACACAAAGTTCAGAAAATTGCTTAAACTAGGAATGCAACAAGGCTAAAGTTACTTATCTAAGCAATGTGCACAAGGCTTCTCGGGTAGTAGGGGCCCTCTACCACCGGATCAACATACAAATATCCTCAATATTTCCTCGGATATTGCAATAAAGCGATGCTTCTTTCATTAAAGGAAAAATATTTCAAAAACAGAGTATCACGGTTTTCTGAGATCTAGCAACAAAACATAAATATAGCTAGTTGTTTCTCGGTCTCCCGAGTCATTCTTATAAGAAAATTACATAACTTCCCTTGAGATAAAACAGGAATAAATGTCTTTCCTAACTAAAATCAAACTAGAACTCTGGTGGTGTCGCGTACTATGATTAAGGACATCTGTACAGTCCTTGTCCTATTAGAAGCCTATCTCCTAGTTTTGGTTTCCCACGTGCATAACCACCTGTAGAATTCTGCTCAGACTTCGTAGGGAGCAAGGAATGATGTGGATGAAGTTTGGAATTCACCCATATGCATTTTTTCTTTGAGGTGACACCTGGAACCTATGAAAACATGAAGACAGCTGCGGAATCGGCAACTAGCCATTCTGTAGCTAAATCTAGTCAAAAATTACTATAACAACAAAACCATGAAAGTGTAGCAAGTTAGTCATTATATTCATTCTTAAAGCAACTTTAATTAATCCTATGGATCATTTAAGCCTGTAATTGATGAGGAACAAAGGAAATGGAGTGAAATGTGGTGGAAGAAAAGGACATCTTTGGAGCTCAACACCAACCTCCATCCATTTTTCTTTGCTTGGTTTAATGCCTTTGAGCCCAACTCGAAGGTAGTCAAAACTTCCCCTCTTGTATGCTCTTGTCCTCATATCTAGAATTGTATCTTCCTTGAGCTCATCTAGAAATTCTGGCGAGAAATATTCAATAGAAGGTAGCTAAACATCACTTACTTGATCAATGATCAAAGGTGGCTAATACAAACGTAAGTTTTCAACATTAACAACTGAATACATTTGCATATAAGAAGGCAATTCAAGTTGAAATGCATTATTACCAACTTGCTTTATGATCTTGAGTGGACCATATCGAATGGATTTGAGATTTTTACCTTCCCCTTGCATCCTTCCTTTGCTAATTTGAAACCATACCTCATCTCCCTCTTGAAACTTGTGATCAACTAAATGTTTATCATGCCTTTCTTTGTATTTTCTTTGACTTTTCTCAAAATGTTCTTGAACTTGTTGATGTATAATCTGAGTTTTCTCAATGAAATTTTGAGCCTTGTCAATATCACCGTTACACAGCAATTTGTCACCGTCCCTACAATCCCCATCCCGCACATTGGAGGGCTCATTCCGTGACCTGTGGGCAGAGCTAAGGCTTGAAAATAATTTCAACAAGAGTCCCAAAACAGTAGTGCTTAATTTCTCAAGACATCTCGTTGCAAAACCCTAAAACAACTTTTTCATCACGCGGTTCCACCACTGCCATACCAAGAGGAAATTCAAAGAGGGCACACGATTGGTGTTTCGCTACAGAGCCGCACCCGCACGAACCATATTAAGAGGTGTTTTTTAAAATAAAAGGCAGAGCCCATCCTAAAAATTATCAACAGATTATGTCTTAAATATGTCATGATTTCCATGGAGAGGAAGGGTTTGCCTACCCTCATGGAAGCTCTCTTTATTTATAGGGCTAACTTACACTATAGAACTCCAACTCTTCCTCCTTCTATAAAGCTGCCACCAATGGCAAGTTAGTTCAAAGAGTCTCAAAGAGTAAAATACTGGCGTCCAAGAGCTTTCATGCTGCAAAAGCCTTCTTGATTCCCTAAGGCCAAATCCAAGCAAGGAGACTATTGCCAAGTATCCGGAGAGAGAGGCTTGTCCCATCCCTGACAGGATTTTTCGAGACATGTTGTGCTGACGACCCGCTAAAGGAGAGTGCTGCGTCGAAGCTATGGTTGTATTCTTCTTTTAACTCTTTAATGATAAGCGACTATCGGTTATGGTTCCACTCTTGTTCTTGATCATGTTCATGAGTTATATCCTCTTCGACTAATATATAGTTGTATGTAATCGGGATTTATGCTTGTACTTGTGTTTTTTCTGGCTGTGGTGTCCGATTGCGTGAGATCGTGAGGGTCGTGATCTGTTGTGCACATGAACGTGAGCACCACCTTCAAAACGACAGCGCGGACCTGGTGGCAGCCTTCTCGCAAGCTCACGTACGACAATTAGAACCCCGGACCGCAGTGACAAGCCTGATTGTTGCTAGACCCGATCTGGGCTAGTAGGGATCGCCTTTGTCCGCAGAGGGGATTTACATCCTCAATAATCACTATGGCGATCAATTGAAAAATCCTTCCCAAAGATGAAGTCTAATAGAAATTTTGGCGAATAACCAAAGCATACTTCAAAAGGTGATGTTTGTGTAGAAGAGTGCTTTACCCGGTTGTAAGTGTGCTGAATGTAATGTAGTTTTTCATCCCACAACTTAGGATGTTTGCTGCAATATCCTCTCAATAGATGCACAATGGTTATGTTCACCACCTCAGTTTTTCCATCTGTTTTTGGATGAAAAGCAGTACTCTTTTTCAACTTTGTGCCCATCATCTTCCATATATTTGATAAAAAATTCCCAATGAACTTGGAATCCCTGTCACTAACAATAGAAGTTGGCAATCCAAAATGAACCCAGACATTTTGAAAATAAAGTTCAGCAGTTTGTTCAACAGTAATGGTTTTCTTACATGGCATAAGTATACACATTTTATTGAATCTATCCACAACTACATAAAGATAATCATGATGTTTTCTTGACATAGGTAGACCTCCAAAAAAGTCCATGGAGACTCTCTCCCATAACCTTGATGGTACCGATAGTGTCGTGTGCAACCCAAGCTTACTATTACTAGGCTTGTTGCACACATAGAAAAACCTCTTATAAAATGTGACACACTATCTATCATGTGAGGCCAATAGCAATACCTCTGTAGATGCACCATTGTTTTGCTTACTCCAAAGTGTCTAGCAATACGAGATGAATGAGCTTCTCTTATGAAAATTTCTCCTATTTACACCTTGAGAAACTCCGCTAAAAGTGGAGAACTCCACTTATCTGGAGTTAAATTAGTGAATTCCACCTTTTTGGGCACGCTGGCAAAACAACCCGCCAAATCTAATTGCGGCATTAACTTTTAACGGTTGGGCACATGACCCCAAAACCCCGCAGTTAACAACCACCAGCGGTTGGGAAGAACCTGAGGCATAAACTATGGGTTAATGTTTGAATTACGGTTGAAATCTTGGTTTCATTAACCGCGCGGAGAATTGCAACAAACGTTTCCATGTGATGATTTTAGCATGAAAGTGCTGGCGGAGTCTGTGGCTGAAGGATTATCCATGGAGTTATCTTTACGGTTGCAATTTTTATATGTGACCTTGCCACATGGGGACTACTGGTAGGTTGGGACTGCTAGTGGTCCCCAACCCCCATACTCCATTACAATGAAATTTAAATTAAACCCGACAACTGAATGGTTAAGAAACATTATGGAGAACAGTCGGTAAGTCTTGTGCGTGCCAGGCGGGAGGTCTGGGGGTCTATTCCAGCGGCCTCCAACCAAAATTTTCACACACCATTTAGGGGACACGTGGCAGCTTGAGGGCTAGCCACATTGCACCCTTTAATTGGTCCTCATAAAATCATACAACCATTAGAATTGCACCACTTGTCAACCCAGGGTTGGTTATGAGGAATAAATATTCCTCAGAATATTCCCTTTTGTTGACTGTGCAATCCAGTCAACCTTGGTCAAACTGTCGCAAAATTTACCTGTTTGGCATTTCGATCAGAATGTGATATCTTCCTCATATGACATTGGTTTTTCGAACCGTTTGCGGCGCCAGAATCAAGAAGACGAGATATACACAACCATACTAGTTTCAAAACAATCCTATAACTTTGAATTTTTAGAAAAATTTATGAACTCTTGATCACTCCTACCCATTGGGAAGCTTTTAGACCCCAAAATACTTGATTACCTGTTTAGTAGATGAGGGTACATCTCCCTCACCTTTCCAACCTCCATCCATTTTTCTTTTCTTGGTTTAGTGCCTTTGAGCCCATCTCGAAGGTAGTCAACACTTCCCCTCTTGGATGCTCTTGTCCTCATCTCAAGAATTGTATCTTCCTTGAGCTCATCTAGAAATTCTAGCGAGAAATATTCAATAGAAGGTAGCTAAACATCACTTACTTGATCAATGATCAAAGGTGGCTAATACAAACGTAAGTTTTCAACATTAACAACTGAATACATTTGCATATAAGAAGGCAAGTCAAGTTGAAATGCATTATTACCAACTTGCTTTATGTTCTTGGGTGGACCATATCGAATGGGTTTGAGCTTTTTACCTTCCCCTTGCATCCTTCCTTTGCTAATTTGAAACCATACCTCATCTCCCTCTTGAAACTTGTGATAAAATAAATGTTTATCATGCCTTTCTTTGTATTTTATTTGAGTTTTCTCAAACCGTTCTTGAACTTTTTGATGTATAATCTGAATTTTCTCAATGAACTTTTGAGCCTTTTCAATATCACTATGGCCATCAATTGCAAAATCCTTCCCAAAAATGAAGTCTAATAGTGATTTTGGAAAATACCCAAAGCATACTTCAAAAGGTGATGTTTGTGTAGAAGAGTGCTTTACCTGGTTGTAAATGTGCTGAATGTAATGTAGTTGTTCATCCCACAACTTAGGATGTTTGCTGCAATATCCTCTCAATAGATGCACAATGGTTATGTTCACCACCTCAATTTTTCCATCTGTTTGTGGATGAAAAGCAATACTCTTTTTCAACTTTGTGCCCATCATCTTCCATATATTTGACCGAAATTTCCTAATGAACCTGGAATCCATGTCACTAACAATAGAAGTTGTCAATCCAAAATGAACCCAAACATTTTGAAAATAAAGTTCAGCAGTTTGTTCAACAGTAATGGTTTTCTTACATGGCATAAGTATACACATTTTATTGAATCTATCCACAACTACATAAAGATAATCATGATGTTTTCTTAACATAGGTAGACCTCCAGCAATGTCCATGGAGACTCTCTCCCATGGCCTTGATGGTACCGGTAGTGTCGTGCACAACCCAAGCTTGCTATTACTGGGCTTATTTGTTGCACACATAGAAAAACCTCTTATAAAACACAACACACTATCTATCATGCGAGGCCAATAGCAATACCTCTGTAGATGCGCCATTGTTTTGCTTACTCCAAAGTGTCCAACAATAAGAGATGAATGATATTCTCTCATGACACTTAGCCTCTCTCCTTGTGGTATGCACAACTTGCCCAAATGAAACAACAAATTTTTATGCATGTGATAATATTTTTCTTCAACTTGATTCCCTTGACTCAAACTAGCATACACATCTTGAAAATCTATGTCATGTGTATATTGTTCTATGTAACTCTCATGTATAATAGAATCATTTTTGAGTAAAATAGATGCACTAATGATTGGTCTTGAAATCATATCAAAAACTTTATTGAAAATACCTTTCTTGTACCTTATAACCAAGTGAAATTGCTGAAGAAATCCCATCGACCTGAAATTTCTTGATTGCTGCAATTTTGTTTGCGACTACAAGTACTGTAATGGTTGGTGATAGGTATGTACAATAGTCTCTTTACCCATCAAGTAGTGTTTCCACTTCTTGACACTTTTTACCAATGCATATAGTTATTTGTCATATGTAGGATAATTAGTTACAACACCATTAAATGTTTTAGAATGAAATGTGATAGCCTTACCATGCTGCAAAAGTACTGCGCCCATGGCATAATCACTAGCAATGGTTTGAATCTCGAATGGTTGTCTCAAATTTGGTAATGCAAGGACTGGAGCTGAACTAATCTTGTCTTTTAAAGCTTCGAAATCTTGTTGTTGTTTGCCTCCCCATTGGAAGCCTTTCTTCACACTTGTCACTGCATGCATAGGAGTTGTGATGGAAGAAAAGTTAGCAATAAAATTTCTCCAATATTGAGCAGCACCTAAAAAACTTCTTAGCTCAGTTACTATTTTGGGTGTGGGCCAATTCTCAATGGCTTCCACTTTAGAAGGATCAATTCTCAACTCTCCTCCTCCTACAATATATCCCAAATAGACCAAAGAAGTCTTTCCAAACTCACACTTTGACATCTTAAGAAACAATTTCTCTTTCTTCAAAATATCAAGCACTCTATTCACATGCAATACATGATCTTCTCTTGTTTTGCTGAAAATAAATGTCTTCTAAGTACACAATCACAAATCCATCAAGAAATGGACACAAAACACTATCCATAACATGCATGAAAGTTGTCGGTGCATTACACAAACCAAATGGCATAACTAGCCACTCAAAGAGTCCTTGTTTGGTTTTGAATGCAGTTTTCTATATATCACTTTATGTAATTCTTACTTGATGATATCCACTTCGTAAATCTAACTTAGTGAAAAAAAATTCTTCTTTAAGCTGATCAAGAAAATCACCTATTCTTGGGAGTAGGTAACAATTCTTTACCGTAATATTGTTCAAAGCTTAGAAATCTACACACATGCGCCAAGTCCCATCTTTATTTGGTATCCATACTATGGGTGAACCACATGGTGAGGTGCTTGACCTTATGATTCCTTTTTCCAACATCTTTTTTATTTGCCTCTTTATTTCAGCATTCTCCATTATCGACATGCGATACATACCGATGTTTGGAAGAGAACAATGTTGCTGCAACTGAATCTCATGATGAATCTCTCTTTTTGGAGGCTATCCTGTTGGCTCCTGAAACATCTCATGATGTGCATTAACTACATCATATAAATCTGATTTCAACTTAGGATCAAATCCCTCAAATGATTCATGATTAACATTAGCTTTAGGCTTAATCATTAGAAAAAAAAAATTCTTACTTGAATTTACCAGCCTCTTTACCTGTCCAGCATTTACCATAGCAATGTTTGTCTTCTTGTGATGTGCTCTAACAATGAAATCATTGCCATATTTGAATAAATTATACTTGTTCTCATGGCGATAGAAGATCACTTTCTTGTCATACAAGTAAGGATTTCCCAACAAAATACCTGTTATGTCAAGCAAAACCACATCTAATTCAACTGTGTTAGAAAACTTTGTAGTGATTGCAAACCGCAATATACATTTCTTTGAAACCAGTAAATTTTCATTCTTACAAATCCAACCTAATGGATATGGTTTTGGATGTGGTATGGTCTCAAGTTTAAGTTTCTTGACCAACTCTTCAGAGATGAAGTTTTCTTGTGACCCACTGTCAAACAATGTGTTAATCTTGGTATGTTTGGATATGACCTTCACATGAAACAATTCTATTCTTTCTTCTTCATTTAGAGTGTTTATGTGACAGTTTGATGTACTAGTATTGGGTTTAGTTTCAATTTATTTTCCCTTCATGTTCTTCAATCCCATGGCTGTAATATTAGATTCATCACCTGAATAATCTCCTAAATCATGTTGAGTTGTAGTAGCAGTTTTCTTTTTCCCTTTGTTATTGGGTTTCTTTGGCCTCATTTCAGGATGTAATTTTCAACAATGAGTTTCATCATGGCCTTCTTTTGAACAATGTTTACAAACCGATTTTTCTCCCTATTTCTTAATAGATGCATTCTTTTTATTTTTACCTTTTTAGGTATTTTCCTTGGCTTTACCCTTAAAGGTTTCTTTCTACCCTCTTTAGCAATGTTCTTCTCTCTAGCTTCTAGATGTGTGGTCCGAACACATACTTCATATAGACTGGTCTGGTTAAACATGACAATAGTATGTTTTAGGTATCTATGTAAGCCCCCTATGTACTTGAGCAAATTATCTTGGCTCTGCAAATCTACCCCTAATTAGAGAGCTCTTCTCCTAAACTATTGGGTGTATTCTTGCACATTTTGTCGTTTCAATTGCCTAAAGTTCTCCCAGTACTTTATGGATTTTTGCATATGAGCTAATGGATAAAACTATTTTTTTATAGTAGTAGTGAAATATGACCATGAAAGAATAATCTCACCATGTTTCTTATTCTCCTCCTTTGTCTTGCCTTCCCAACAAACAAGTGTTGCACCTTCCATTCTCAGTGAAGCTAATTGAATTTGGTATCATCATCTTGAAGGTTCTAGATTCTCAAATAGACCTCCAATTGCCTAATCCAATTATCAAGATTTTCTGCAGTGACTTCACCATTAAACATTGTCAATTCAAACTTAACATCATGTTTTAAAAAGGAATTTTACCAGTGTTCTTTGACTTGTGTGGTTGATGTACTGAAGAAGAAGTAGAGGATGATGATGATGGGGGTGAGGATGATGGCTCTCCATTGCCTCCATTTCCTCCATATCCCTTCTTTGACTTATCTTCATCATTATGACCTCCTGAAGAACCTTGTCCTTTCTTGTGAAGTTTAGATACTTATCCTTCTAGTCTCTCATTCCTTTCTTGATAAAGGATTCTAACCATCTCAATCATGTTAAGAAATTCTTTCCTAAACACTCTTTCTTCCTC
Organism: Pinus albicaulis; assembly: GCA_034641835.2. Classification (NCBI taxonomy): domain Eukaryota; kingdom Viridiplantae; phylum Streptophyta; class Pinopsida; order Pinales; family Pinaceae; genus Pinus; species Pinus albicaulis. The sequence goes on along the minus strand of CM076582.1, from coordinate 660,567,860 downwards.
CTTGGGATCAACTTCTTCATGGATTTCTCCTTCCTCTTGAGGCATGCTTAATGTAGCTTCTTCTTCCTTAAGAGGTGAAATAGGTGGTGGAGATTGTGGAAATATTCCTCTCCTTTGCTTTGGCTCCTTTTGAGACCCTTTTTCTTCCACCAATTTTCCTTCTCCTCTCTTAAGCTTGAGCCTTGTAAGCATCTAAAACTTACAAACGATTAAACAATTCTTTGCACTAAACAACACCAAAGAATAAACTCTACCTCTGATACTAATCTGATATGAAATGACTATATTAGTTTTGTTGTGCTAAGTATCTTTTTAGTTTATAAACATGTGCATACTTGTCTCATTAGTTTGCTTAAGGATTGAGGATTTTAACCATGAATTGTAGATGATTTTTGGTGAATTATAAGCATAAAAAAAGCTTAAATAACACTGAACAATAGTGTAAAATAGAGAAATAAGTGACCACATGAAATTTACACAACAGGCAAATACAAAATTTTGCAAATACATGTAGTTATAGTGCTCTAATGGTTATTTTATTTGCACCAGTGGCTCCATCATGCTCCAATTATTAAAAAATGACTCTTCATTCACTTTTAATGGGTGAAAATTGAGTCTCCTACCCTTTTTCCTAGTTACACCTTGAAAAACTCCACTAAAAGTGGAGAACTCCACTTATCTAGAGTTAAATTATGAATTCCGCCTTTTTGGGCACGCTGGCCAAACAACCCACCAAATCTAATTGTGGCATTAAATTTTAACAGTTGGGCACATGAACCCAAAACCCCGCAATTAACAACCGTCAGCGGTTGGGAAGAACCCGAGGCATAAACTATTAGTTAATGTTTGAACTACGGTTGAAATGTTGGTTTCATTAACCACGTGGAGAATTGAAAAAAATGTTGCCATGTGATGATTTTAGCATGAAAGTGCTGGCGGAGTCTGGGGTTGAAGGCTTATCCATGGAGTTATCGTTACGGTTGCAATGTTTATATGTGACCATGTCACATGGGGACTGCTGGTAGGTTGGGACCGACGGCGGTCCCCAACCCCCATACTCCATTACAATGAACTTTAAATTAAACCTGACCAGTGAATGGTTAAGAAACATTACGGAGAACAGTCAGTAAGTCTTGTGCGTGCCAAGCAGGAGGTCTGGGGGTCAATTCCTGTGGCCTCCAACCAAAATTTTCACACACCATTTAGGGGACACGTGGTAGCCTCAGGGCTAGCCACTTGGAAACCTTTAATTGGTCTTCATAAAATTGTAAAACCATTAGAATTGCACCACTTGTCAACTTGGGGTTGGTTCTAAGGAAGGAATATTCCTTAGAATATTCCCTTTTTATGAATGTGCAATCTATTCAACCCTGGTCAAACTGTCACAAAATTTACCTATTTGGCATTTTGATCAGAATGTGATATCTCCCTCATATGACATTGGTTTTTCAAACCGTTCGAGGCACTGGAATCAGGAAGACGAGATATACACAACCATTGTGGTTTCAAAACAATCCTGTAACTTTGAATTTTGAGAAAAAATTATGAACTCCTGATCACTCCTCCCCATTGGGAAGCTTTTAGACCCCAAAAGAATTGATTACCTATTCAGTAGATGAGGGTACATCTCCATGACCTTTCCAACCTCCATCCATTTTTCTTTGCTTGGTTTAGTGCCTTTGAGCCCAACTCGAAGGTAGTCAACACTTCCCCTCTTGGATGCTCTTGTCCTCATCTCAAGAATTGTATCTTCCTTGAGCTCATCTAGAAATTCTAGCGAGAAATATTCAATAGAAGGTAGCTAAACATCACTTACTTGATCAATGATCAAAGGTGGCTAATACAAACGTAATTTTTCAACATTAACATCTGAATACATTTGCATATAATAAGGCAAGTCAAGTTGAAATGCATTATTACCAACTTGCTTTATGATCTTGAGTGGACCATATCGAATGGGTTTGAGCTTTTTAACTTCCCCTTGCATCCTTCCTTTGCTAATTTGAAACCATACATCATCTCCCTCTTGAAACTTGTGATCAACTAAATGTTTATCATGCCTTTCTTTGTATTTTCTTTGACTTTTCTCAAACTGTTCTTGAACTTGTTGATGTATAATCTGAATTTTCTCAATGAACTTTTGAGCCTTGTCAATATCACTATGGCCATCAATTGAAAAATCCTTCCCAAAGATGAAGTCTAATAGCGATTTTGGAAAATACCCAAAGCATACATCAAAAGGTGATGTTTGTGTAGAAGAGTGCTTTACCCAGTTGTAAGTGTGCTGAATGCAATGAAGTTGTTCATCCCACAACTTAGGATGTTTGCTACAATATCCTCTCACTAGATGCACAATGGTTATGTTCACCACCTCAGTTTTTCCATTTGTTTGTGGATGAAAAGCAATACTCTTTTTCAACTTTGTGCCCATCATCTTCCATATATTTGACCGAAAATTCCCAATGAACCTGGAATCCCTGTCACTAACAATAGAAGTTGGCAATCCAAAATGAACCCAAACATTTTGAAAATAAAGTTCAGCAGTTTGTTCAACAGTAATGGTTTTCTTACATGGCATAAGTATACACATTTTATTGAATCTATCCACAACTACATAAAGATAATCATGATGTTTTCTTGACATAGGTAGACCTCCGACAAAGTCCATGGAGACTCTCTCTCATGGCCTTGATGGTACCGGTAGTGTCGTGTACAACCCAAGCTTACTATTACTAGGCTTACTTGTTGCACACATAGAAAAACATCTTATAAAACACGACACACTATCTATCATGCGAGGCCAATAGCAATACCTTTGTAGATGCGCCATTGTTTTGCTTACTCCAAAGTGTCCAGCAATAAGAGATGAATGATCTTCTCTCATGACACTTACCCTCTCTCCTTGTGGTATACACAACTTGCCCAAATGAAACAACAAATTTTTATGCATGTGATAATATGTTTCTTCCACTTGATTCCCTTCACTCAAACTAGCATACACATCTTGAAAATCTATGTCATGTGCATATTGTTCTATGTAACTCTCATGTACAATAGAATCATTTTTGAGTAAAATAGATGCACTAATGATTGGTATTGAAATCATATCAAAAACGTTATTGAAAATACCTTTCTTGTACCTTATAACCAAGTGAAATTGTTGAAGAAATCCCATCCACCTGAAATTTCTTGGTTGCTGCAATTTTGTTTGCGACTGCAAGTACTGTAATGGTTGGTGATAGGTATGTACAATAGTCTCTTTACCCATCAAGTAGTGTTTCCACTTCTTGACACTTTTTACCAATGCATATAGTTCTTTGTCATATGTAGGATAATTAGTTACAACACCATTAAATGTTTCATAATGAAATGTGATAGCCTTATCATGCTACAGAAGTACTGCGCCCATGGCATAATCACTAGCAACGGTTTGAATCTCGAATGGTTGTCTCAAATTTGGTAATGCAAGGAATGGAGCTGAACTAATCTTGTCTTTTAAAGCTTCGAAAGCTTGTTTTTGTTTGCCTCCCCATTGGAAGAAGTTCTTCACACTTGTCACTGCATGCATAGGAGTTTTGATGGAAGAAAAGTTATCTATAAAATTTCTCCAATATTGAGAAGCACCTAAAAAAATTCTTAGCTCAGTTACTTTTTTGGGTGTGTGCCAATTCTCAATGGATTCCACTGTAGAAGGATCAATTATCAACTCTCCTCCTACTACAATATATCCCAAATAGACCAAAGAAGTCTTTCCAAACTCACACATTGACATCTTAAGAAACAATTTATCTTTCTTCAAAATATTAAGCACTCTATTCACATGCAATACATGATCTTCTCTTGTTTTTCTGAAAATAAATGTCTTATAAGTACACAATCACAAAGTCATCAAGAAATGGACACAAAACACTATCCATAACATACATGAAAGTTGTCGGTGCATTACACAAACCAAATGGCATAATTAGCCACTCAAAGAGCCCTTGTTTGGTTTTGAATGTAGTTTTCCATATATCAATCTCTGCAATTCTTACTTGATGATATCCACTTCGTAAATCTAACTTAGTGAAAAAAATTTCTTCTTTAAGGTGATCAAGAAAATCATCTATTCTTGGGAGTAGGTAACGATTCTTTACCATAATATTGTTAAAAGCTCAGAAATCTAGACACATGCCAAGTCCCATCTTTATTTGGTATCCAGACTATGGGTGAACCACATGGTGAGGTGCTTGGCCTTATGATTCCTTTTTCCAACATATTTTTGATTTGCCTCTTTATTTCAGCATTCTCCATTATCGACATGCGATACATACCGATGTTTGGAAGAGAACAATGTTGCTGCAACTGAATCTCATGTTGAATCTCTCTTTTTGGAGGCAATCCTATTGGCTTCTGAGACATCTCATGATGTGCATTAACTACATCATATAAATCTGATTTCAACTTAGGATCAAATCCCTCAAATGATTCATGATTAACATCAGCTTTAGGCTTAATCATTAGAAGAATAAAATTCTTACTAGAATTTACCAGCCTTTGTTGGGTATGTGTTATATTCTTTCCACGATTGGCCCCACGCGCTGTATGTTGCGTCGGGCGTAGCTGGGGGGTCATGAGGGGCGAAGCAGTCCCCACCGTTGGGGTCCGGGGCAGCGCCCCGGCCAAAATTTGTTTTTTGTGCAGACCCACTCATAGGCGGATCCGCCCATGGTTTTGTGCATGGTTTTGTACATGGTTTTGGGGTTCGATGGTTTTCGGCCCCTGGTATTTTGTAGATCCGGTCAAGGGAACTACGGTTATGTTCTAATCCAGGGTTAATGGATTGGGGTTTATGTATGCTTCGGCATGTATATATATGTGTTGTAACACTAAAAGGAATATAATGAAAAATCAAGCTGGTCGTCCCGATTTGGGATCTAGGGGAAAATCTCTCTGTTTATCTGTTTTATGTTTTATGCTCTCGCTATTGTTTATTTTCTGTTATAAGATTCGTGTGTAGATAATTTCTGTTCAGGGTTAAAACCTACATTTGGTATCAGAGCTGTTTCGGCTTCAAGGGGACGCCTTTGTTGTTGAGGGTTTTTTTCTCAGGCCTGTGGTAGACCCTGTTCAGTGGGAGATCTGCGGGATCGATTCTTGCGGTGAAAGAAGATGGCGAGCGGTGGAAAGATAGAGATCGAGAAATTTAATGGTCAGAGTTTTGAGTTGTGGAAGCTCAAGATGGAGGATCTGCTGGTGGATAAAGATCAGTGGATCGCGGTAGATCCGGGTACTAAACCAACGGCAATGTCAGATGAAGACTGGAAGAAACTGGATCGGAAGGCTAAGAGCACAATACGGTTGTGTGTCTCAGATTCAGTATTGTTGAATGTATCTGGGGAAGCTACGACGAAGACCTTGTGGGAAAAACTTGGGACTTTGTACCAATCTAAGTCTCTGGTGAATAAGTTGTTCTTGCGGAAAAAGCTGTATAACCTGAGGATGAAGGATGGAGACTCGGTGACAGAGCATCTGAACGCCTTCAATACTATGGTAAGTCAGCTGTTGTCTGTTGATATTAAAATCTGAGATGAAGATAAGTGCATCAGTTTTTTGTGCTCTCTACCAGACTCGTGGGACAGTCTGGTTATTGCAATAGGTAGCAATACAACTACCTTGAATTTTGATGACATTGTCTCAGCCTTGCTATCGGAGGAAATGAGACGGAGAAATATGGAGGGTCATAATGGAGATGCCTTATCTGTACGAGGAAGGTCCCAGAACAGAAACAAGAATAAGGTTTCGAGTGGGAGATCTAAATCTCCTGGAAAGTTTGTAAAGGTGTGCTGGAAATGCGGAAAGGAAGGGGAAGGACACTGCAAAAAGGAATGCAGATCTAAAGCTCCTAAGAAAGGAGAGGGATCTGATGAAGCTCCTTCTGCAGAGGCAAAAACCACCTCAGATGAAGGTGGGGATGTGTATTTGGCTTCTTCTTCAAATACACATGTAGATCATGAGTCATGGTTGATTGACTCAAGTGCATCCTTTCACTTCACTCCCCATAGGGAGTGGTTCTGCGAGTATGAGAAATATGATGGTGGTGATGTCTTCCTAGGGGATGATAGGAAGGCCGGAATCGTCGGACGTGGAAAGGTCAAGCTGAAGCTGCAAGGTGGAAGGATTAGAACACTTCCTGGTGTTCTGCATATTCCTACATTGGCCAGAAATCTGATTTCTGTAAGCAAGATGGATGATGCAGGTGTAAAAACAGTGTTCGAGAAAGATGCTTGCAAGATGGTTCGGGGAGCACTGGTATTAATGCGGGGAGTTCGGACTGGAACTCTGTACAAGCTACAAGGTAGCACTGTTATTGATGGGTGTAATAGTTATGTGGTTCCTGAAAGTGGAGCGGAAAGCCTAGTTGTCTCTGGAGAAAAGACCATGCTATGGCATCAAAGGCTTGGACATATTGGAGAGAAGGGCCTTCGGATACTACATAGAAATGGTATGGTAGAAGGTATGTCTAATTGCTCTTTAGATTTCAATTTCTGTGAACATTGTGTATATGGGAAGCAAAATCGGGTGAGTTTTCCTTTTGGTGCTAAGAGGGCGAACAAAATATTAGAACTTGTGCACAGTGATATGTTTGGACCTGTGTCAGTTCCATCACTGGGAAAGTCTGTGTACTATGTTTCATTCATAGATGACTTCTCAAGGAATACATGGATATATTTCTTGAGGAAGAAAACTGAAGTCTTTGACAAATTTAAAGAATTTAAGGCTCTGGTGGAAAACCAGACAGAGAAGAAGATAAAGGCGCTGAGGACAGATAATGGTGGGGAGTTCTGCAAGAAGGAATTTGAAGATTTCTGTAAGAAGTGTGGTATAGCACGGCAGAAAACTACTCCATACACACCTCGGCAAAATGGAGTTGCAGAAAGAATGAACAGAACGCTAATGGAAAAGGCAAGAAGCATGCTCAGTGGTACTGGGTTAGGACAAGAATTCTGGGCAGAGGCAGTGGATACTGCATGTTACTTAGTTAACAGATCACCTTCATCAGCGTTGGAGGATAAGACTCCACATGAGGTATGGACTGGTAAGAAACCCTCTCTTTCACATCTAACGGTATTTGGATGTGATGCATATGTACATGTTCCAAAGGAGAAAAGGACCGAGTTGGATAATAAATCTGAAAGGTGCATCTTTATTGGGTATAAGGATGGTTTAAAGGGTTACAAGCTTTGGAACCCAGAAACAAGGAAGGTTGTGTACAGCCGAGATGTGGTGTTTATAGAAGTGAAATATGTTGTTAAACATGAAGTCCTACCAAAGGAACCTGAGAAGATAGAGTTTGAGCTAAAGGAGGATGAATTAGACTCTACAACAGAAGAAGACTCAGAAGATGATGAGCCACAAACTCCAGCTTTAAGAAGATCAGTTCGGGAAAGAAGGCAACCAGAAAGGTATAGTCCATATGCTTTCTGTTCAGGTTTTGCCTTAACTATAACTGATGATGAACCCATAACTGTCAGGGAGGCAGTAGATTCAGAGGATGTAAAACTCTGGAAGGAGGCCATGGTTGATGAAATGGCATCCTTGCACAAAAACGATGCATGGGATCTGGTGGAGTTGCCGGCTGGAAGGAAGCCCATTGGGAGAAAATGGGTGTTTAAGAAGAAGATGAATGTAGAAGGCAAGGTGGAGAAATACAAATCTCGGTTGGTAGCAAAAGGTTATTCCCAAGTGCCGGGAATTGATTTTGGTGATATTTTTTCTCCTGTTGCCAAAGTTACTTCTATTAGATTACTTTTATCTGTTGCTGCTGCATTTGATTTTGAGATAGAACGGATGGATGTGAAGACAACATTTCTTCACAGGGATCTAGAAGAAGAGATCTACATGAAGCAACCTGAAGGCTTTATGGTGAAGGGTAAGAAAGAACTAGTATGCAGGTTGAAGAAGTCTCTGTATGGGTTAAAACAGTCACCAAGGATGTGGTATCGGAAATTTGATACCTATATACGGGGACTTGACTTCACCAAAAGCAAGGAGGATCACTGTGTTTATTTTAAATTAATTGGTGACCGTGTTATTTATTTGGTCTTGTATGTGGATGATATGTTGTTGATTGGAAATGACAAAGAAATTATCCAAGATTTGAAGACCCAACTGTTCTCCAAATTCGACATGAAGGATCTTGGTGCTGCAAACTATGTTTTGGGCATGGAAATTAAGAGAGATCGGGCAAAGAGGAAGCTCTGGTTAAACCAGAGGAAGTATGTCGAGACTATATTGCAGAGGTTCAATATGCAGGATAGTAAACCGGTGAGTGTTCCTATTCCTGTAGGTGCAAAGTTGTCTGCTGAACATTGTCCCAAGACACAAGAAGAAGAGGAGGATATGTCCCGTGTTCCATATGCAAGTGCAGTGGGTAGCCTGATGTATGAAATGGTCTGTACTAGACCAGACATTGCACATGCAGTGGGAGTATTGAGCAGGTTTATGTCAAACCCAGGGAAGGAGCATTGGACAGCAGTGAAGCAGGTTTTCAAATATTTACGTGGCACTAGTGATTATGGCTTGTGCTACTAGGGAAGACCAGGATTGGAAAGAATGTTGGACATTCGTGGTTTTGTTGATGTAGACTGGGCTGGAGATCTGGACCAAAGAAGATCTACAAGTGGGTATGTGTTTAGCCTATTTGGAGGCGCAGTCAGTTGGATGAGTAAAAGGCAGTCTGTAGTGGCTCTTTCAACTACAGAGGCAGAATACATAGCAGCCACTCATGCAAGCAAGGAAGCAGTTTGGTTGCAAAGATTGTGTTCAAGTATGGGGTTGGTACAGCAAGCTATAAGGATAGACTGTGATAGCCAAAGTGAAATTTTCTTTGCTAAGAACCCTGCTTATCATTCAAAGACAAAGCACATTGATGTTCAATATCACTTTGTTAGAGATATGGTTGAGGCTAAAAGGGTGTTGCTGGTAAAGGTGGACACTTTGAAGAATGTTGCAGATGCATTGACCAAGTCTGTGAGCACTCAGAAGTTCTCTTGGTGTAGAGAAACAATGGGTGTTGAAGAATTGGGCCAATGACTAAGCTCTCCTGTGGCCCCCTGTGGAAAGAAAACAACAAGTGGGAGAATGTTGGGTATGTGTTATATTCTTTCCACGATTATCCCCACGCGCTGTATGTTGCGTCGGGCGTAGCTGGGGGGTCACGAGGGGCGAAGCAGTCCCCACCGTTGGGGTTCGGGGCAGCGCCCCGGCCAAATTTTTTTTTTGTGCGGACCCACTCATAGGCGGATCCGCCCATGGTTTTGTGCATGGTTTTGCACATGGTTTTGGGGTTCGATGGTTTTCGGCCCCTGGTATTTTTGTAGATCCGGTCAAGGGAACTACGGTTATGTTCTAGTCCAGGGTTAATGGATTGGGGTTTATGTATGCTCCGGCATGTATATATATGTGTTGTAACACTAAAAGGAATATAATGAAAAATCAAGCTGGTCGTCCCAATTTGGGATCCAGGGGAAAATCTCTGTGTTTATCTGTTTTATGTTTTATGCTCTCGCTATTGTTTATTTTCTGTTATAAGATTCGTGTGTAGATAATTTCTGTTCAGGGTTAAAACCTACAGCCTTTACCATAGAAATGCTTGTCTTCTTGTGATGTGCTCTAACAATGAACTCCTTGCCATATTTGAATAAATTATACTTGTTCTCATGGAAATAGAAGATCACTTTCCTGTCATACAAGTAAGGAATTCCCAACAAAATACCTGTTATGTCAAGCAGAACCACATCTAATTCAACTATGTTAGAAAGCTTTGTAGTGATTGCAAACCGCAATATACATTTCTTTGAAACCTGTAAATTTTAATTCTTACAAATCCAACCTAATGGATATAGTTTTGGATGTGGTATGGTCTCAAGTTTAAGTTTCTTGACCAAGTCTTCAGATATTAAGTTTTCTTGTGACCCACTATCAAACAATGTGTTAATATTGGTATGTTTCGATATGACCCTCACATGAAACAATTATATTTTTTCTTCTTCATTTGGAGTGTTTATGTGACAAATTGATGTACTAGTTTGGGTTTAGTTTCAATTTATTTTTCCTTCATGTTCTTCAATCCCATGGTTGTAATCTTAGATTCATCACCTGAATAATATCCTAAATCATGTTAAGTTGTAGTAGCAGTTTTTTGTTTCCCTTTGTTATTAGGTTTCTTTGGCCTCATTTCAGGATGTAATTTCCAACAATGAGTTTCATCATGGCCTTCTTTTGAACAATGTTTACAAACCAATTTTTCTCCCTATTTCTTAACAAATGCATTATTTTTATTTTTACCTTTTTAGGTATTTTCCTTGGCTTTACCCTTAAAAGGTTTCTTTCTACCCTCTTTAGAAATGCTCTTCCCTCTAGCTTCTAGATGTGTGGCCTGAACACATACTTCATCTAGACTGGTGCGGTTAAACATGATAATAGTATGTTTTAGGTATCTATGTAAGCTCCCTATGTACTTGAGAAAAGTATCTTGGCTCTGAGAATCTACCCCTAATAAGAGAGCTCTTCTCCTAAACTATTGGGTGTATTCTTGCACATTTTGTCCTTTCAATTGCCTAAAGTTATGCCAACACATAATGGATTTCTGCATATGAGCTAATGGATAAAATTGTTGCTTTATAGTAGTAATGAAATATGACCATGAAAGAATAATCTTACCATGTTTCTTATTCTCCTCCTTTGTCTTGCCTTCCCACCAAGCACGTGTTGCACCTTCCATTCTCAGTGAAGCTAATTGAATTTTGGTATCATAATCTTGAAGGTTCTGGATTCTCAAATAGACCTCCAATTGCCTAATCCAATTATCAAGCTTTTCTGCAGTGACTTCACCATTAAACATTGTCAATTCAAACTTAACATCATGTTTTAGAAAGGAATTTTACTAGTGTTCTTTGCCTTGTGTGGTTGATGTACTGAAGAAGAAGTAGAGGATGATGATGATGAGGGTGAGGATGATGGCTCTCCATTGCCTCCATTTCCTCCATTTCCCTTCTTTGACTTATCTTCATCATTATGACCTCTTGAAGAACCTTATCCTTTCTTGTGAAGTTTAGATACTTATCCTTCTAGTCTCTCATTCATTTCTTGATAAAGGATTCTAACTATCTCAGTCATGTTAAGAAATTCTTTCCTAAACACTCTTTCTTCCTCCTTGGGATCAACTTCTTCATGGATTTCTCCTTCCTCTTGAGGCATGCTTAATGTAGCTTCTTCTTCCTTAGGAGGTGAAATAGGTGGTGGAGATTGTGGAAATATTTCTCTCCTTTGCTTTGGCTCCTTTTGAGACCCTTCTTCTTCCACCAATTTTCCTTCTCCTCTCTTGAGTTTGAGCCTTGTAAGCATCTAAAACTTGCAAACAATTAAACAATTCTTTGCAGTAAACAACACCTGAGAATAAACTCTAGTTCTGATACCAATCTGATCTGAAATGACTATATTAGTTTTGTTGTGCTAAGTGTCTTTTCAATTTATAAACATGTGCATACTTGTCTCATTAGTTTTCTTAAGGATTGAGGATTTTAACCATGAATTGTAGATGATTTTTGGTGAATTATAAGCATAAAACAAGATTAAATAACACTGAAAAATAGTGTAAAATAGAGAAATAAGTGACCACATGAAATTTACACAGCAGGCATGATAAAGAAGTTCACCCCTCCTAGGCTACATCTGTTGGTTTAGCTCCCAATGGCATGTCCATCTTTCATTATGCTCAAAATTTTTCAAATGCACGTAGTTGTAGTGCTCTAATGGTTGTTTTCTCTGCACCGGTGGCTCCATAATGCTCCAATTAGTAAAAAATGACTCTTCATTCACTTTTAATGGGATAAAATTGAGTCTCCTACCCTTTTTCCTAGTTACACCTTGAAAAACTCCACTTATCTGAAGTTAAATTAGTGAATTCCGCCTTTTTGGGCATGCTGGCCAAACAACCTGCCAAATCTAATTGTGGCATTAAATTTTAACGGTTGGGCACATGACCCCCAAACCCCGCAGTTAACAACCGTCAGTGGTTGGGAAGAACCCGAGGGATAAACTATGGGTTAATGTTTGAACTCCGGTTGAAATGTTGGTTTCATTAACCGCGTGGAGAATTGCAACAAACGTTTCCATGTGATGATTTTAGCATGAAAGTGCTGGCGGAGTCTGTGGTTGAAGGCTTATCCACAGATTTAGCATTACGGTTGCAATGTTTTTATGTGACCATGCCATATGGGGACTGCTGGTAGGTTGGGACCGCCGGCGGTCCCCAACCCCCATACTCCATTACAATGAATTTTAAATTAAACCTGACAACTGAATGGTTAAGAAAAATTACGAAGAACAGTCCGTAAGTCTTGTGTGTGCCAAGTGGGTGGTCCGAGGTTCGATTCCTACGGCCTCCAACCAAAATTTTCACACACAATTTAGGGGACACATGGTAGTCTTAGGGCTAGCCACGTTGCACCCTTTAATTGGTCCTCATAAAATCATACAACCATTAGAATTTCACCACTTGTCAACCTGGGGTTGGTTCCGAGGAAGAAATATTGCTCAGAATATTCCTTTTTGTTGACTGTGCAATCCAGTCAACCTTGGTCAAACTGTTGCAAAATTTACCTGTTTGGCATTTCGATCAGAACATGATATATCCCTCATACGAAATCTATTTTTCAAACCATTCATGGCGCCAGAATTAGGAAGAAGATATATATGCAACCATCCTAGTTTCAACCCAATCCTGTAACTTTGAATTTTGAGAAAAATTTATGAACTCCTGATCAAAGGTTTTATATCTAAATTGAAGCTATAAACTTGGTGAATACTAGTGAAAGGAGGAGGTATAAGGGAGGAGATATCTCTAGATATGAGCCAACTCATATGCAAAATTTCAGTGCATCAGAATTCATTATAAAATAATTTGAGCACGCAGGTTGCCTAGGGTTTTGTTTAAAGGTGCAAGAGATAGGTTACCATCATGATTTAACAAGCCTCTTTGCCATTAACTTCAAGAAATACACAAATAGCCTCCTACGTGCAGCCTCAAGTCTCACAGCAAGTTGGACAGTGCCTGTTATAGGTCAATTTGGGCACCATTCCGAATGACCTGGTTAACTGGGCATCATCTCCAGGATCGATGATCAAAGGGTCTATCATTTCCTATCATCTCATTTTCTATATGCCCTAAGACAGGAATCAACATGAATCAAACAAAATATTTTCATCAAAGCAAGGTTTTTCCATGGTTTGAAGCTTATTATTAAACATATGGGAGCTCACCAACGCAGGCTCTAAGGGGCCTAAGTGCGTTTCATATGCAGGTAGCCCCATTCAAGGCTGCTCTGCAAAGAATTTTCTGACATTCATAGGTGCGTTGGTCAGATTGGGAGCGAAATTCTCATTGTTCTAGAATCTCCACTTAGCTAGTGTCTTCTAGAAGGGTTCACATGTGTCAAGCTTCAGATCCAAGTGTCCATTTGACATATACATGAATGGAAACATGTATTTCCTATTTTTGGAATGTTATTGATTACAAAACTGCCTACAGTTCCTCTATAAAGTAAACACAAATCTAAGTGTTTGAGAAGAAGAATTTGAGTAGGGAAATGCTGGAGAATTTTCAATAGAGAGTTTGGTTTGTGGAGCTGCTGCTGGAGAGACTTATGCTGTGATGAGACTTGGGAACTTTGCTGGAAGGTCATGATGAATCATTCACTAGGCTGTAACCTCTCCTTATATCATCAATAAAGAGTACTTCTTGTTTTTCCCTACATGCATCCATGTTTACTTTGATTTTCCATGTTGTAAAATCTTGGTTGATGAATGTAGTTTATGCTTAAATGATTTGGCTAATTAACTTGAATAGATATCTATATTATTGCATCTTCTGCTGTTTCAGTGTTATTTCTTGCAGGAATCATTTAGCTATTTGAAACTGCTTGAATTTGAAGCGACAGAAAGGAGCCATTTGGAAGCGAATAAAATAAGTAAGCATCCAATCCCTTCTGTGCATCTGTTCTGAGTTAGGAAAAAGGGTAGTGTAGTCTTTCACCTGTTTTTCTAGACTAGACACTGGTCTAGGGAAGCGTAGTTTATCTGTAGATTACAATTCTGGCCCAACAAACTGGCGACTTCGCTGGGGATAATTTCTCTTCATTCTTGGTGTTTTAGTCACTGATCTACTTTCTAAATCCACTCAATAGCTATTTCACATAAAGATTAGACTTTTTCAGAGCTTAATTTGCAAATTTAGTGAGCCAAAAGGTAGCTTTTTCTTTGTCTATTGCGCTCAACACACCCTTGGCCAGGGCACAGTGCTTTGCAGAGCATTGTCTCCCTTGTCAGCTTGCGTTGCAGAGCACTGTCTCCCTTTGGAGACTGCGTTGGCTCCTGAAACGAACAAATCCCCTTGAATTTGACTTTGTACTTTGCTTCAATTTTGTTTGCTGATTTTTTCTGAAAATTTTAATGCTCTATTGACCAGTAACTCTATATATTTCTTCTCCTTTGACTGAAAATTTGTTCAATGTTGTTTTAAAAACGTTTTTCATTATCATTGACAAGTTGATTTCAAAGCACTTTTTATGGTCGCATTAAGAATCATTTTCTTTCGAAATAGGAAATTGTTGTAAAATATTCATTTCCTTGATAGGAGAAATTGTTGTTTAAATCCTCATTTTTCCTTCAAAAGAGAAATTGTTGTTTGTATTCTTCATTTCTCGAAAGTAAAAATCATTTTGATTATTGATCTAGTGCACCTAGTTTCTTTTCTGCATTCATAACATTAAGGAAACTGAAAAGAAAAACTTGCATTTTCATGTAGGATTGTGTGTTTTTTGCAAAAGGAACATTAGGAAATTTTCATTTAGTTTGAGATTCATTGATTTTATTTTGTTCATTGATTTGTTTGCTCTCTTCCCTTAGTAGCTAGGTCTTTCATTGAAAAAGCTGAAAGTGAAAGTTTATTTATCATTCTTAGCTGCATTTTAGGAATTTTATATACATCATCGTGGTGAACTTGAAAGGAAAACTGTTAAGAAATATCAACATAAAATAAATATCAATTTACTTAACAACGCTTTGGAACATTAATGATAACATTTAGAGGTCTAGGCTAGAGACGTGTTCCGGCATCGTAAAACATAGCAGCTGTCGTTGACTTGTCTGTGATACATTCCGAGTGTGATACCTCACTCCACATACTTAAGTATATCGTAGCTCGTCCATGTACTCTCAAGTATATCGGGCGGTGTTATAGTACGATAAGTATAAAGGGGTGCTCTCACTATGCGGTTTCACATCAGACAGTGCTAATACGGACTTGGGCCTCTATGTACCTTCGGGTATATTTGGGAGGAAAAATTTTAGGTGCTATACATCCATAGTGAACCGAGTCGTCCGCCTTGAAATTGTGATACACTGAACACAACATTTGGGGAGATTACCTGCCTGTACTTCTTGGTTCGCCAAGAGGTGTTCTGCAGTTCACAGTTTCATGGTAAAACTTTTTTCCTAGCATTACCCTCTTTTTGTTTATTTTTTTTTGGATAAAATAAATCAGTAATCATGGAAGAACACAATCCTAATCCCCATCATTCGCATATATTATCTTTGAAACCACCTTTACCACCGGAAGTTATTTCTGGTAGGTGAAGGCGATCACGATCTGCCGAATCAAGTACAACTCGTACCTCTGGAGAAACGTCATCATTTAAACCAAAGTTAGCTCAAATTGTTTCCACACATCCCGGTTCGTCTACTGTTGTCGAAACAGAGTCTTCATAACTACCCGTGGTCATGATCCATTCAATCGTTGAGACCATACCTCCTGGACCCGAAGTTTTTCAATCTCACATTGATCTAGATCCTGTCTCTTCTTTTCCAGAATCTTTGAATCCTGAATCTGAACAGCCAGAAGTTGTTCCTACCTTGGTCATCCCACAAAGTTTTGTAGCCACTAAAACTCCTATTTCACACAGTCAACCATCTGAAATATATTTTGGGCTTGACGGTGAAGTTCTTCCTCCTGGTTTAATCGCAATTGAAGAAATCCCTCAACCTGATACACCTTTAAGTCAAACACACTTTGGGGGAGAACTTTACCTATACCAGTCATTTCCTCAATCGTTTCCATCTGCTTTTGTTGATCCTATTCCCGTTCAATCACCCGTCGATTTCGGAGAGTATACATTTTGTCAAACAACCATGTCTGAACCAACATCTTTGATTGGGTTTGCTGTTCCAATTACATCATCTCCTACCCTCGCTACTTCGTCGATGTTCACAACATCATCAGAGTCATATTTGCATGGTGGCCCATCGGTCCCAACAGGTTAAAAATCACTATCTGGCACTTTCTTTGGTGCGCCTTCATGTTCATGGTCTTTGCCAATGTCATCATTTGGTGTTTTAACTGGTAGTCCTATAGTTAGTACCGAACTAATTGATTCATTAAATCCATCATCATGGCAATATCAAGCTGGTCATTATGGGTCAATTCCTTTAAATACCATATCAACTGGACTCCCTGCATTTAGTGAAAAATATTTTTCATCTTATTATCCTCCTTATGCTGGGGGGAAACCTATGGTCACCCAATATGATAGTACTCAGTCACATTTTGGTTAAACTAATGTTGACATGCATGTTTGTCAATGGAAGCCCACTCTACCTATCCAATCACAAACGATTGTCCAATCGTATCAACCAATTCAACCTATTACACCCACTTCAATACCACTTGTTAATACATCTATACCTCTGTTGCAGAATCAAAATCTTGTACATCAACCTTATCAGGCGAGTTCTTCAACTCAATATAATCAAATATTGGGTCAACCAACTCAAAATCCTTTGGTTAATTTACAACAACCTGTATCAGGGATCATTTATTCACAAGCTAGTCCACCATTTTATGGGATGTCACAAACATAATCTGGTCATACATATCAACCAAATCCAAATTAATTTGGGTTATAATATTTGTGGATAGACCCCTTGGCAGCTACAGGCACAAATTCCTCAAACATCATATCAACAAGTACCATATCCAGGTTTTGGTCAACAAAACTCTCAAGCGTTTTCTATGCAAAACAACCCCTATCTGGGTTACCAGCAACAAATCCCATATGCCGGTGCTCAAAGACCTATTGCCCAAGCAATTCCATCTTACCCTGGCTATGCTCAACCTGACCTTAATAGAAAATTTCCTTTGTTTTCAACTTTGGAATTACCAAATTTAAACTGATAACCAATGATCCTATCAATTATGCTCCTTGGTGGTCGGTGATACCACATAAATTACCCTCTGACATTCCTAAATTCAATGGAAACCCCGGAGAAGACTCATCAACTCATGTTATGACTTATCATTTATGGTGTTCATCTAATTCCCTAAATGATGATTTTGTTCTATTACGTCTTTTTCAGAGAACACTCATAGGTCTGGCAGCTAAATGGTACATTGAATTACCTAGAGCTTCATTCAACAATTTCACTGCTTTGGCTACTGTCTTTTTGACCCATTTCCAGTTACCGATCAGATACGAAACTAGAATGGAACTCTTGACCAAATTCAAACAGAGCAATGCTACTCACATTTCAGATCATATTCATGAGTGGCGTCGCCGTCGCCAAATGGTTAAGACATTTTTTCCCGATCAGCTCCTTGTTGAATGGTTCATCAAATCCTTGTTACCATCTATAACAGAGGATGTGTCTAAAGGTGGTGTCATCACAAAAGAGAAATTTATTGCTCGTGCCCAGTATTTAGACTTGATTTATACTCAGTTTGGCATGCTCTATGGGAAAATACCAAATGCACCGCAATCTAATTTCAATGTTCCTCCTCAAATAAAGGATTCTCATGCTGGAGACGGCTTGATAGGCACTATAAATACACACAAAAATAATGCATCTGATCCTGCTCCTACTTCCGAAATAAACACCATCTCATTTGACAAAGGCAAAAGTGATAAGAAATCAAGAAGTAAGAAAAAGGGGAAATCAAAGAAAAAGAAAACTTCTAACCCGCAGGAACGATCATCTGATCAACTGTCAGGACCACAGAAACCTCATTATCCATGCATAATCTGTAACGAGGAACAATTTTTTAGGGATTTTCCTCACCGTGCTGAAGTCTCAAAAATCATCAAGACTTCTAACGCATCAACTGTGTTGACAGACCTATTTCCAAATCCAGACACAAATTTGGATGCTATGGATCCAGCTCCTAGTTCCCAAGTGTTAATGTTATCTAGTACAAAACCTTCACGAGATATTTTGGTGTCAACGCAGAATAAATACTATGGTAGTCCAGCCACTAATCAACCTACTACCTCGACAACGAATCCATCTAATGAATCAGTACCACCTCCTGTTGTTCCTAAATTGACGATTAAGCCACCAAAGGGAGTAATTCATAAATAGACATATAATCCTTGAGCAAGAGCTGAAAAAAATTATAATATAGTTGAAGATTTGGCTCAATCCCCTTCAGCTATGTCTGCTCTTGAGGTATTACAAAATTGTCCCTCCCAGAAGTAGGCTTTGTTGTCGACCATTGGTGGAATTGATCCGACTAATTCTAATCTTGTCGTCTTTAATCATACGGGCTATGTACCACAGCTACCAAAAACATTGGCATTCTCCATCCAAGTAAATGTTCTCAATCACCTTGTTCACCGTACTATTATTGATGAGGGAGCATCTACGTGCATTATGTCTCTAAACTATTGGAAGTCACTTGGCTCACTGCGATTATCGCAATCATCAACGACGTTGAAGGCTTTTGATGGAAGAACATATAAACCTTGTGGTATTATCAATAACTTACAAGTTGAATTAGGGGGAAAAACAGTAAGTATTGATTTTGAGGTTGTTGACGGACCCCTTGTGTTGGGAAAAATACTGAGAGGGGGGGTGAATCAGTATTTAGATCTGACTGATAAATTTTTAGTTTTTCTTTCTCAAAAACCCATACGCTACTTTACTGAACCCAACTCGCGTATACACACAGATATCCGTAACAAAACTTGTGTATTACCAGAGATCTCATTATGCAGATAATTCTTTACTTAGATAATTGCATCATTCATTCATTAGATGTTTAGTAAGCAGTAAACATGTGCAGTAAGAACAGAATAAATCATCACACATAAGCATCACACATGAACACTAGGATTTAAGGTGGAAACCAAATTCGGGAGAAAACCATCGCTGCCGTCGTCTCAATCTTCAATATTTATTATAAATAAAACTTCTTACAACATTGTACTAGCGTAGACTCATACCAGCACGAAGGCACCCACCTGCAGAAGGCTACCACCTTCTCTCGTTTACCAGCCTCTCCTGGAAGGGAGATACTACCCCCTCACTGAAGGCTTCGACCCTCAGCACTACTGCAGACAATGTTTCATCAATTTTCATACTGGATCAAACAACTTCAACACAACCCTTCACTAATCATCAACAAACATACTTTGTCTAATACTTAAAATAGAAAAGTGAGACCACTGTAACCAGAATATCAGAAATAACCCAGACATCAGAATAGATATGCAGATGTAAACTCAACCCTGAACATTTATTGAATCAAATATCATACGCTACTTCTCTTTACTGAAACCCCGTGTATACGCGCTTCCCTGCTTACCAACCTGCGTATGCCTCTGTGCATAACATGGAATGCGTACGCTACTTCTATTTACTGAAGACGCGTGTATACGTGCTTCTCTTCGTATCAACCTGCGTATACTTTTGAGAACACTGATTTTTTAGAATGTGATCAAACTCAGATTCAGATCTGAAATCATATTTCTGTTCAGACAATCTATCAACCATGCAGAATTGTTTAGACAATCATTCTTCCTTCATTGAATCGTCAACCAAAAACTTGATCTTTAATCATAATTAGCAGCACAATAAACATTCAAACAACCCAGATCTGTATGAATACCTCCTTGATAGATAGCAGTAAAACAACATATCAAATTAGACATTTCATTCCACACACTTCAGAAAAACCCTAGATTCCATACGCGCTTTTGCGTCACTGAACCTGCATATATACGCGCTTTCACAGAGACAAACCTGTGTATACTTCAGTGCATTTTATTCTTTAGAAACCTTGACTGCCATACGCGCTTTTCTTCAAGTGGACCCGTGTATATACACGCTTTTACCAAGGCAAACTAGCGCATAGATCTATAAAAGATAAACTTTGCAGAACAATCCAGATCTATAAACTTACCCAGATTTCTTCAATTTCTTTATCAGACTTGCGCCAGGTCTTCATCATTTCTTTTCCAGATCATCTTAGAGATTCATTATTTCTAGATCTAGAGATCTTGAACCTTCATCATATCCATAGGTGCATCATAGATTCAGATCTATCAATTAAGAATAGAGTTCAACCATGCAGATATACTTCAGAGTGAAGTATTCATTAAAACCCAGACATATGCACACCTTGCACTATTATTCTCGTCTCCTTATATAGGTTTAGCCTTTATCAATACCATGAGTCAAAACCACTCAACCTCTGATGGTATTCTTGGATAGGATGAAATAGATAATCCAGCGCTCAATACTATGGGCCAATACCATGGTTATGTCCCCTGGTTTTATAAATTTAGAGCACAAATAGGCATACACTACTTGCCATGTACATTTCCGCGTACATACACTACTTCTCCTTTACAAACCCACGTATGCTTTGTGACATATCATATTTATCATCTCTCTGGCACTTACTGAAATTTCTTTCTCTGCTACTTCTGAGCTGCTTGTAGATACATCAGATTTACATCATTAATAAACTCATCAAGTCAGTTTCCATCAAGGACAACTTCATCAAGTAGGTTGCCATCAAGGACAACACATTGCATCATATTGCCAAAAATCTCCCCCTTTGGACTTGATGGCAACCATGATGGTGTTTGATCATCACAATAGATAGATACAAAACACCATGATACTCTCCCCCTATTCAAACACCATGATACTCTCCCCCTTTGACATCAAGGGCAAAGGGCGGATCAAAACCAAAACAAGGTTTTTCTTCTCATGTAGAAATAAGAGCTCTGTAGATCTGATGTGTACTGAAGTTACCATGCTCCCCCTGAGTTCATGTTGATTCTTCAAACATATTTTTTCAATGAAGTACATGACTCTATGAACTTTCCTATCACCAGGGACTCATACTTACATCAATGATCCAACCAAGTGGATTTACATATGTGACTCAAGTACCCAACCAAGTGGGTTTACACATTTTGACTCAACTACCCAACCAAGTGGGTTTACAAATTTGATCAAGTCCTTTTATGACTGAAAAATACAATTTTACATCATAGGTCTCAGCATGACCTTTTCATAAAATTACAACAATGACCTTTTGTAACAAATACCAAAAATACCTCAAGAGAGAGATCATATTTCAGAACCATCATAATGCCAACAATGCATTATTCCCAGTAAGGCTAATGCTCCCCCTGAACCTGTACACCTGTTCTTGAGCCATTTCACTCCTTCATCTCCCCCTTAGCTTGTGCATCCTGAACACTTTCAACAACAAATCATCAAGGCATCTTCATCAAATATCAGAGAATGAAAAAGAAAAATGAGAGCTGAAACATCACCAGAGATACCCAACAACACCATAGCTATGCTGAAGAATGCTGACCCAGAAAAATTTGTCAGGAACCACCCATACGCGGTTTTCTTTGTATAAACTCGCGTATATACGCGACTGTCTTTCAGGAAATCCGCATGTCCAATTTAATCTTTTGCATTTAAGCAGATCTAATCTTTTGCATGGCAGAGACTACTCCCAGCTTCTGTCTGAGATATTCGAATGCTTCCCTGGGTAGAGGTTTGGTAAATATATCAGCAACTTGTTCTTTGGAGGGAACATACTCCAAATTCACCTTTTGTTCAAGCACTTGTTCACGTAAGAAGTGATACTTTATGGGAATGTGCTTGGTCTTAGAATGCATAACAGGATTCTTTGAGATACTGATGGCACTTGTATTATCACACATAATGGAGATAGGAGGTGAACATTTGATTTGAAAGTCTTGTAAGGTTTGCATCATCCAAAGAAGTTCAGTGCAACATGATGCGACAACCACATATTCTGCTTTTGATGTAGATAAGGCAATAGAGTTTTGCTTCTTGCTGAACCAAGATACTAACCGGGGCCCCATATAGAATGCACCACCACTAGTGCTTTTTCAATCATCAACATTTCCAGCCCAATCTGCATCAGTGTAAGCATGAAGAGTGAGATCAACATTCTTTGGATACCATAGTCCAAAGTCTTGAGTTCCTTGTAGATATTTGAATATTCTTTTGACAGCCTGAATGTGAGACTCTTTTGGATTAGCTTGGAATCGTCCAACAATCCCAACTTCATGCATAATGTCTGGTCTAGTCCCAGTGAGATAAAGTAGACTTCCTATCATAGATCTGTATTCTGGTTGATTCACAGTGGGAGAATCATCATGAGAACTAAGATTACATCCGGTTATCATTGGTGTACTTACAGGTTTGCACTCTTCCATGCCATACTTCTTCAAAATTTGCTTAAGATATTTTGCTTGTGATAAGAATATGCCATCTGTATTTTGATGCACTTGCAAGACAAGAAAGAATGTTAGTTCCCCAAGTAAAGAAATTTCAAATTCTTGCTACATAGCAGAAGCAAATTTCTGACTCATATATTCTTCATTGCTTCCAAAGATGATATCATCAACATATACAACCACAATCAATAGTTTATCATTTTCAGGTTTTGTGTATAAATTGCTATTAGCAGACCCCTTTGAAAATCCTTGTTGATGAAGATATTTGTCAAGACGATAATACCATGCCCTTGGAGCTTTTTTGAGACCATATAGAGCCTTTTTAAGTCTACAAACAAGTTTTTCATCATTTCCCAAAATGAATCCTTCTGGTTTTTCTATATAAAACTCTTCTTCTAGATCACCATTGAGAAATGCAGATTTAACATCCATTTGATAAAGTTTGATTTGTTGGAAGCTTGAAAAAGCAAGAAACATTCTTATGGCTTCAATTCTAGCTACAGGAGCAAAATTTTCTTCAAAGTCTATACCTTCTTGTTGAGCATACCCCTTGCAGACAAGTCTAGATTTATTTCTTATAACCTCCCCATTCTCATTTAACTTGTTTTTGAATATCCATTTAGTTCCAATGACATTTTTGTCATGAGGTCTTGGTACTAATTCCCAAGTGTGATTATTTTCAATTTGATCAAGCTCTTCATTCATGGCTTGAATTCAACATTCATCTTTGCTAGCTTGATTGACATTGTGTGGTTCAATAGTGGATAGAAATGCTAGATAGCTAGAAGATCCCACAAGAGTCCTTCTTGTTTGTACACTTGATCCCTTATCTCCCAAAATTTGAGATTCTGGATGATTCTTTTGAACATATCTGGATGGAGCTTTTTCAGATAACTCATCTTCAGGTTCTTCATTGGGTTCACTGTCTATATCATTGCTATTTGATGTAGGAGGACATATGTCACCATCGTCTTCATTTGTTGTTTTTTTTTCTTCTTTTGGGGCTGCAGGAGACTCATCAATAACAACATCAATACATTCAACAATCTTCCGAAGTCTTTTATTGTAACATTTATATGCTCTACTCCTAGAGGAGTAACCAAGAAGTATTCCTTCATCTGCTCTAGGTTCAAACTTGCCAAATTTTTCATCATTATTTTTGATAAAGCATCTTCTTCCAAAAACTCTAAAATGCTTCACAGTGGGAGGATTACCATACCAGAGTTCATATGGAGTTTTATCACTATTTAATCGTACATTTGACTTGTTAAGAATATTTACCGCTGAATGTGCTGCTTCTCCCCAAAATATGTCAGGTGTTCCGTAATTATCAAGCATAGCTCTAGCCATTTTTTGAACTGTTCTATTCATTCTTTCTGCTACGCCATTTTGTTGTGGAGTGCCGGCTACAGTAAACTGTCTTTTTATGCCATGTTGTTCACAAAATTCAACGAATTCATTTGAATTATATTCTCCTCCTCGATCATATCAAAGACACTTGATTTTTAGATCTAATTCATTTTCAACCAGAGCTTTGAATATCTGAAATTTCTCAAATGCTTCATCTTTGTGTTTAAGCAACCCAATCCAACACATTCTAGAGAAATCATCAATAAATAAGATATAGTATTGTTCACCACGTGGTGACTTTTTCCTCACAAGTCCACATATGTCAGTATGAATAAGTTCAAGAGGCTTACTTGATGATCCTTCCTTGGCATTAAACTGTACTCTGGTTTGCTTACCAAATTGGCAAGATTTGCATATGATATTTTCGGGTGGAGTAATATTGGGAAGATCACAGACACCTTTAAGTCTGCTTGATTTGTTGATCTGAGAGAAGCTCAGATGCCCCAACCTTCTATTCCATAGCCAGTTTTCTGAATATTTTCTCAAGTAACATTATTCTTTGTAGTTCTTCAATACATACAGGTTGCTTGGAGTTATTTTTCCTTTTATAATTGTTTTACCTATATCAAAATCACGTACCACACATTCTTTTGAACTAAAGACAACTTTAGTTCCTTGATCACACATTTGACTTACACTTAATAGGTTATGCCTTAATCCATCCACATACATGACATCATTAGCTTTCACCTTTTCTTTTAGAAACATAGACCCTTTTCCCTTAATTACCGCAGGAGTATCATTTCCAAATGTAACCTTCTTTTCCTTTTCTAGAGCACTATATGCAAGAAGTTTGTTTTTGTCACCTGTCATGTGTCTTGAGCATCCACTATCAATGTACCATTGATTTTCTTCACCTTCTGCAAATAACGCTATGCCACAATTTTCAACCTGTAATTCCTTCTTTTTCCATGCTTTGGAGCTTGAAGGAACATGTTCTTTTGGCTGAACTTTGCTCCTGCATTCAGATTCTTCATGGCCAAAGTTATTGCAATAAGCACATTCAACTTCATTTTGAAGAGGAGAAAATTTGTTATAGGTATTCTTCTTTGTTTCAATATCAATCCTTTTCTTTCTTTCTTCTCTTGTCATGATGGTTTTATATGCAACACATTGAACAACTTTATGACCAAAATTGTGACATGAGAAACATTGTCCATTGAAGAAGAAATTTTTGCGATCATGAAATATTCTACTTGAATTTACCTGTTGATTGGTGTTTCTTTGAAATATATTCCTATTAGTGTTCTTTGAATTGAGATGATCATGCTTTACCTGTAAATATTCTTTATTCCCTTGCCGAGTGGCAGAATGTTGTAAACGAGCTGTAGCTGCTTTTAGATAATTTGGTGCTGAAGCCTGAGAAGATTCTTCGATATATCCAAGACCTGTCATTATAAGAGGAGAACGTTGTACCTTGATAATCTCATCTAAGGTTTTAGATCCTTTAGAAAATCTAAGATTCAGAGTCTTTACTTTCTCAAGTTCTTTTCTTAGACTTACCACTTCACACTCTAATTTCTCATTTTGTTTCTTCTCTTCTTCAATCTGATTTTTCAGAGTCTCTATGATTATTTTTCTTTCTTCTAAGCATATTTTGAGTTGATTGTTTTCATCAATAAAATCATTGTCTTCTAGTGCATCCATAAAAGTATCTTTTTCTTCTCTAGAATCGTTTTCAAATGCCATGAGAAGTCTAAGATCTTGTTCACAGTCTTCCTCACTATCAAATAACCCATCACTGTCTTCATGAGTATAGTAAATTTTTCTAGTGCTAGACCGGTTCTTATTTCTTCTCGCTACTTCCTTCCCTTTTGCAGGTGTTTCTTTATGAGGACACTTAGCAGCATACTGACCAACTCTTTCACAATCAAAACATTTGAAAGGAAGCTTACCTCTGAACCGTCCTGTGCCAAGTTGAAGTTTCTTTACAAAATTTACCTCATCTTCTTCTGAGATATATCCTGATTCTTCTGCTTCTTGTACTTCTTTCCCTTTTGTAGAAGCTCTAAAGATGGCTTCTTTGACTTCAGATGGTCCTCCTCTTCTCATTTCATATGCAGTTAGTATGCCATGAAGTTGCACCACAGTAAGATTTTGAAGATCCTACTTTTCTTCAAGAGCAAAAACTTTTGACTCAAATTTTTCCGTTAGTGATCTTAAATTTTTCTCAACTAGAGTAGATTCGGTTATTGTTTCTCCCAGATTTCTCATACGATTTACAATATCATCAAGACGCAAAAATAAATTTGTAATGCTTTCCTCATTATCCATTTTTAGATTCTCATATTGAATTCTGAGAGTTTGGAGTTTAGCACTTTTTACCTTTGCATCACCTTCATAACTTAGAATGATTTTGTCCCATATTTCCTTTGCTGTATTTAGCTGCATGAATTTGACAAATTCTGATTCAGTTAGACTTGCCGTTAGAGAATTGACCGCCTTTGCATTTGTTTCATATTTCTTCTTTTCCATCGGATCTGTTGGTACTGCGGCTGGATATTGATATACTCCTTCAACAATGGCCCATACATCTGCTCCCAGAGACTGAATATAGGATCTCATCCTTGTTTTCCAGAAGATTAAATTGTTTCTATTAAAGAGCGGAGGCCCGATAGATGATGTTCCATCTTGATTGCTCATCTTTCTTGATCTTCCTTCTAGCGGCTAAGCCTTTTCAGAAGGACCTGCTCTGATACCAATTGTTGGGAAAAATACTGAGAGGGGGGATGAATCAGTATTTAGATTTGACTGATAACTTTTTATTTTTTCTTTCTCAAAAACCCATACGCTACTTTACTGAACCCAAATTGCGTATACACGCGGATATCCTTAACAAAACTTGCGTATTACCAGAGATCTCATTATGCAGATAATTCTTTACTTAGATCATTGCATCATTCATTCATTAGATGTTTAGTAAACGATAATGGAAAAGTGGAAACGGAGATAAATCATCACACATAAGCATCACACATGAACACCAGGATTTAAGGTGGAAACCCAATTCGGGAGAAAACCACCGCTGCCGTTGTCTCAGTCTTCAATATTTATTATAAAGAAAACTTCTTACAACATTGTACTGGCGCAGACTCATACCAGCATGCAGGCACCCATCTGCAGAAGGCTACCACCTTCTCTCGTTTACCAGCCTCTCCTGGAAGGGAGCTACAACCCCCTGCTCTCGTTTACCAACTACCACTGGAAGGGAGCTACTACCCCCTCACTGAAGGCTTCGACCCTCAGCACTACTACATACCACGTTTCATCAATTTTCATACTGGATCAAACAGCTTCAACACAACCCTTCACTAATCATCAACAAACATACTTTGCCCAATACTTCAAACAGAACAGTGAGACCACTGTAACCAGAATATCAGAAATAACCCAGACATCAGAATAGATATGCAGATGTAAACTCAACCCTAAACATTTATTGAATCAAATATCATACACTACTTCTCTTTACTGAAACTGCGTGTATACGCGCTTCCCTTCTTACCAACCTACGTATGCCTTTGCGCATAACATGGAATTCATACGCTACTTCTATTTACTGAAGACGCGTGTATACGTGCTTCTCTTCGTATCAACCTGCGTATACTTCTGAGAACACTGATTTTTCAGAATGTGATCAAACTCAGATTCAGATCTGAAATCATATTTCTGTTCAGACAATCTATCAACCATGCCGAACTGTTTAGACAGTCATTCTTCCTTCGTTTAATCATCAACCAACAAATTGATCTTTAATCATAATTAGCAACACAATCAACATTAAAACAACCCATATTTGTATGAATACCTCCTTGGCAGACAACAGTAAAACATCATAACAGATCATACATTTCATTCCACACACTTCAGCAAAACCCTGGATTCCATACGCGCTTTTGCTTCACTGAACCTGCGTATATACGCGCTTTCACAGAGACAAACCTGCATATACTTTAGTGCATTTTATTCTTCAGAAACCTTGACTGCCATACAGTAAAGTATTGATTTTGAGGTTGTTGACAGACCCCTTGACTATAATATTTTACTCGGAATACCATGGGTATATGCGATGATTGAAATTGTTTCTACATATTTTATAATGGTTGCCTTTCCTCATAAAGGTACTATTACAGTCATTAATCAATTATCCTTTTTTGCCTCAACTTCGCAAGTAACTGGAAGCGTTCCGTATATTCACTTACCCCAACTAGAAATCTAGAACATTGGTGTAGGACTCTTAAAGGATTCCACTCTTATGGGAACCTTTGCATTACCGCCGCCCGCGACGTCGGCAGAAATTGCAAGCATAGAGACTTGCTACATGATCTCTTCCACTCTATCTAGCTTAAGGCAGAGTATGGGTGATTCTAATATTTCTACGTTGGATGATGTTTTACCGCTCAGCCCTATTGAGCTACAATAGCAATCAATCTATTTGGCTTGGGCGGAAAATCCAAAATCAATGTCGCTAAGTGTTTGGGTTGATCGTTCATTAGATTTTGGTACTCCATCTGATCCATTTTCCTGAAAATTTTTGACAGATGAAAATATTTTGGAAGCTATGATGGCAGAAGGAGAACTATGGGAAGGTTATCATCATCGTTCCCATATTCCAAATTATGAAGAAAATAATCTTAGTGAACTATATTACCCATCCATTCAAAATTTATTTTCAAATTCTTTTCTGATTAATGCAATTGAATCTAAGCGAAATTTATCAAATATTGAAGAAACGATTTCTATCGATATTTTGACTAAACTTGGCCTTGTAGAAATATTCATGTCATTTTATCTTGTTCTCCATCAGAACCTGATTCATATTGCTCTCGTTTTCATGAATTTCGTGACGTATTCACTTGGTCTTATGAGGAAATGCCAGGCATAGATACTAGTATAGTTGAACACACTATTAATATGTATCCTTATGTCAAACCGGTGCATCAACGACTTCGTCTTGTTCATCTGAAGAAAGTTGCTGCCATCAAAGAAAAATTTGAAAAACTTTTGCGTGCTGGTTTCATTTACCCTATTCCGCTAACTGAGTGGGTTTCCAATATCGTTCCTGTTATGAAAAAACAAGGAACCATTAGAGTGTGTGTTGATTATCGGGATGTTAATCAAGCTTGTCCAAAAGACAACTATCCTACACCCTTTATTGACCAGATTATTGACGACTGTGCTGGATGTGAAATATTTTATTTCATGGATGGATTTTCTGGCTACAATCAAATTAATATTCGCCTAGATGACCAACATAAGACAACATTCATATGTCCCTGGGGCACATTCACATATTGGAAACTCCCTTTGGTTTAAAGAACGTTGGGGAAACTTTTCAGAGAGAAATGGACTATGCTTTCAACGACATCAAGCACATTTTTCAACCATATCTAGATGATTTACCAGCGCATTCATGAAATTGGAATGATCACCCGATGCATTTGAGAGCCATCTTCTTACGATGTTGAAACTACAAGATATGCCTCAATCCACACAAATGTGTGTTTTGTGTTGGTTCTGTTGGAGTTCCAGTGTTTTTGCCAGATTGGAAAGACCAAAAGACTGGACAACATCAGAACCACTTTGGGATGCTAGGATCTAGCCCTCCTGGATCCAGAGAGGGATCTCTCCATAAAAACAAAGAATGATGTATCTCTGAACGCTAAAAAATGAGATATTAGGCTAGGTATGAAGCACAAGGGGGGTTTAAATTGGTGTGGTTGTTGGGTTGGTCGGAGATCATTAACTGAGAAGGTTATGGGATGGAAAGAAAAAAGCAACAGGATGTTTCGGAAAAAGAGGATACGTCAAGTAAGTGTCATCCATTGGGCTATGGAGTCATGAAATGGGATTACTTTCATAACAGCTAAGCAAGGATTTCATAGGGAAAGTCATCTATACTAAAGGATCTTCTAGATAGATGGTGGAATGGAACAGTAAGGAGTGAAATGGAGAGACACAAAGGGCAGCTTAAGATCAGGTCAGAGGTCATTTAACTCCAGGCCTGCTTTCAACATACTCTCAAAGGGAAAACACTTAAGATTTAAATGCAGAACTAGGCCTAAGATCAGAGAAGGACTTTGAACCTTCAATGCTTTTGACACCAGCTCCAAGGGATATTAGAAAGGCCAATATGTTGGAAAAGGACCCTAGTGGATAGGGCTTACATTAAATCCCCGGTATCCAAATTTTTCCAGCTTAAACCCAACTAGAACATCTAAGCAACAAACCCTGAATTCACACATCAGTAAGCATGGGCTAGACCAACATCTTTAACTGGTTAAATTACATGAATTTTCTCTTAGATTCACATTAAGCAGAAAAAATTAAAGAAAAGAAGAGCAGTGAGAATTAGGGTACCATGCAGGGGTATATCCTAAGCCCGATTTATTGATTCTTATCAGAGAAATATGAACAAAATGATTTAAACATGAAATAAGTAAGGAAACATCACCCGTAATATAGACCAGGATCCTGTGAAATGCTTGATAAATTGATGTGCAAAACCAGTCACACACACTGAGCTCAATGGCTAATACAGTCCAAAATTTCTCCTCCCAGCCTACTAAATTACAAACTACTCGGCTACTTTCCCCCATTAACTATTCTAACAGCCAAATGAATCCCTACAACTAACAACAACAACAACAACCTTTACAATATGTTCTTTTAGGGTTCTTATAGGAGAATGAGTAATAGCAGGAGTATATGTAAATTAAATTGACTCATTAAGACAGAGTGGGGGCAGAAGATCAAGCCCACTCTGGTTAATGGCTCTACATCATTGTATGTACTCTGTCGTATGGTCTGGGAGTCTTTGTCAGGTCGATATTTGACCTCGGATGTGTTATTTGAAGTCCTTATGGTTGTTTGGTGCTATGTGGTAGCCTTCTGAAATAATTAAGGCGACTGAGGGTCTTCTATTCCGCATACTTCCATGACTGTTGTGCTGACAGTTCCTTAGAAGCTTATGTCAGTGAAATGGCCTTTAAGAGCTCGAGGAGGCATGGAGACTTCTGTCGGAAGGTGTAATTTCTGAGAAAATATGTTCTTTTGACATTAAACACAGATATGGCTTGTTTCATGTGTTCTTCAGTCTTCCAACTGCATCTTATCCTTTGAAAGACAGGATTAAAGCATCAAATCTTCAATTACGGGCTTAAATCCCTTAAACCGTCTTTGCTGATACACTCTGCCTGCTATTGTAATGGTTATCTCTGCGCGTGAATCACAGTGGCTATGACTGTGGAGGCAGAGTGAATTTTCCACTTTGTAATCCCTACACAAATGCAATAAACTCATTATAAAAACCCAGGGGAGTGGTGGAAAAATGTTGTGGAGGCCTGTGGAAGCGGTGGCAGAAATTGTGGATGCGGTGAAACAGGTGAAAAATGCTACAGAATGGTGGAAGGGATGAATTGATGAAGATTTGGTGCAAAAATGGTTCTGGGCCGTTCGATTAGAACAGACACCGGAGATCAACGGTCAGGATCCATTGCGAAATCCTTTTAGAAGGTTAAGCAGAAGAAATAGGATTTAATGTTAAAACCCAAAGTTTAGTGCTCGACCGAAATACAAAGGAATAAAGGGAAAAATGAATGAAAGTCGGGTGTTTAATGGTGGGACCCGACGGGTAGAGGGCGATGTTGATTGTTGATCGTTGGATCGCAGGAGGCGATCAATGGTGAGGATCGTCGGAAGAGACTATGTGGAAATCCGATGGAAGAAAGTTAAATGGGAATGTGACACAATGCGAACCGTAGATCTGATCAGATGGAAAACTGTGATTGATTGATGGAGGTTGTGGGACAAAGGGTAAGGAAGGTGGTTTAAATGGTAAAACCGCCGGTGTTGCGCTGCAAAAGAATGGTTTTTCAAATTCTTCGAAAACACGCAATATACATCGCTGCATGATGCATGGAAAAAAAAACCGCATTCATCGCGTGATTTTGAAGTGTTAAAGCTAAAACAAAATATTTACACGATATGCGTCCAGACTGTTGGATGTGGAGCGAAAAGATCAGACGGCGGAGGAGAAAGCGTGACATGGGAAAGTTCACTGGCGGTTAGGCGACGAAAAGTCAAAGGCGGGTTTGATCTCAGTCGTCAGATCTACAGGATGGACGGTCAGGATTTAAAGGGGGAACGAAAGGTAGAAGGGGTAAGTAAATGGGTGGGGTGAATGAGAGCCGTTGGATCTAAAGTGATCAATTGTGGGAAATAAATCGCAATCAGAGGAGGTAGGGGGCCGAAACTCTTATTTTTAAACTTGCAATTACATCAGGTCCGTTGGATCGACGGGACGATCAACGGTGGATATTTGACCCGAGGGGAAAGACAGGGGGGGGGGGGAGAATAATCGGAGTGAGGAGCAAACTATACCGTTGGATCATGCAAGATGGACGCTTAGATCAAATCGGGACTCGCCAATCAGCGGAGGTCAAATGCGATGGGATTGGGCGCTGCAACGGTGTGATTATGCGATCGCCGTCCGATCTGGAAACAGATTGACGGCACACATGTAATCATAGGGGTGAATGGGGAGAAATGATGGGCATGATGAGAGACAAGCATTGGCCATTAGATCTATATAGATCAACGGCTAAGAACACAGCGTGGGTCTACAGACCAAAACTCCATCGCATTGGGGAAATGCAGTTAACAAAGAAAATGCGCTCACCCAAAACCTCAGATTGCGATAAGCACCTATGAGTTTAGCACCTGGTCTCGACACCCGGTTGTATGGTGGGGAAGTGGTTAGGGTCTTCGCTGAAAGGGGCTAAAGCCTATTATATGGAAAAGTGGGTTTTGGCTTAATTTTAATGCTTTTTAATGCCAAAAGAGGGATTCGGTAGAGGGAATAAGGGGTTTTAAACAAGCTAAATGATATTAGGAGGTTTTAAAGGGGATTTAGGGAGATTTGGAGGGTTAATGAAGGAAATTGAAAGGGAAAAAAGGAGGTGGAAATAGAGGACTAACGGGAATGAAATAGGGGGGAAATGGAGGTCTTCTGAGGTTTTTCTTCCACAAACAGAGAGGATTTTTAACTGGAAAAAACAGTGAGGTTTGTTCAAAGGGAAAAAGACACATGGAGGCTTCAATAATGATATGTTTTTAGAGGAAATGTATTTCTTGAAGGCTCAAGAGCATTTTAGTCACCTATTTGCTTGTAAAAAATTTCATAGGTGGCTAACAGTGGCTCCACATGGGGATGGCATATTCTTGAAGGTGTCAAGAATTCAGAAAATAATCTATGGAGTAGGCCAAATGCCTGGTACTTGACACATCCATTTCTTTCTTGGATCAGATGCCACAATCATGAAGACATTAAATCAGTAGTAATATTCTCCCAAACAACTACCTACCCATACTATTGTCCTAACATTTTTTCTTCTGGGTGCATTCGGACTTGCAGTCCCTTTACATCATCATTTTTTTACAAAAAGGAAAATAAACCTATTCTAATGCTACTATTATTACTCCATGAGACCAGATTAGACAGTCGGCCTCATAGGTTCTCTACCTAAACTATTATTTGCTAGGATTAAACTGTCTAGCATATTTCTTCTCTACATTATAAGACAGAAATTGAAAAACAGTCAAGCCAGGATTAGACTGTCTAGCATGCTGTGGGCCATGGCATAAAGACAAAACTGCTCATGGACTGAACTTTGCAGAAATCAAAATGACTAGCTAAATGCTCACAGACTGAGCTTTATTTGAGATTTTCCTACCTACCCTACTCTACCTGGAAATCTCTGATGTTCTAGGTGATACTATAATGCCAATGCAGCCAGTCAAGCAATAACAAAAAAGGGTAAAAGCACTGGATGCTCATCAGAGACAACCATAGGGTACTCTACATGTGGGTCTTCAAAATTGAGGCCACCACCAGTGGTGACCACTTCTGATGTATCTGGCTCTTGCAAAGTATCAATGCTTGGGAACTTGAGCTAATCAGGGCCTCCATATATTCTGCCATAGGATTAGGAAAAACATGATATAAACCTTTTTCTTCAAAGCCTTCCTTGAATGGTAGGCTGTCTTCATCCTTGACAGTTTCAATCACTGCATCTATAGTGTGGCCTCTGTAATCACACTCCTGTTTTTCCTGGTTAGGAGTATTTGGCAGGTAAGTGTCAACCAGGCATACCTCTTCTTCCACTGGATCAAGACAAAAATGTCTATGGGAAAGAAGGCATCCCTCATCTTCATTGTAGCCTGAAATGGAGGGCTCGTCATGTATAACAGGGCTGTCCTCTTCTGACCTTGGCAGGTTATGCTGGAGTGAACTAAACTTTGTGAAAAAATTAACATATTCTCGAGCAGGGGTTTCTTTGATTACCTTGACCCTTTCAGGAGAAGGTTCAGGATATTCATCTTGCTCAAGATTTTCTTCATTTCTTTCTTCCTTATCCTCTGAACTAGAAAGCTGTTGACTTCCTTGTTCATGGAAATCATAACTAATGATCTGATATGTAACAGAGTGAAAATTCATTGAGTCTTCATCTGCTCCCAGGCTTTCGACGTTTTCCTCATCAGTATAATAGATATCTTGGATTGGCCCATTGCTTTATTGAGGTTGTTGGTCCTGATATTCCTCCCATGAAACTACTGATGATGGTCCTGTAAGCTTAGTTTCCGTTTGGAAAAAAGTATCATTAGACAGATCAATGTTAGAGAAATCATAATTATAAGAAATGCGATCCACCAAACCCATTGGATTCTCAGCAAGTATTTCTTTAAAACCATCTGCAAATTCATTTTCTAATTCATGTTCATCATACACGCTCTGCGTGATGCTTATGTATTGAAGAGATCTGATTTTTTTTTTCTTGAGGACAAGGTGAAGGTCTTTTCTGATCATCGTTTCTGGTTTCAGCCTCGTATTCTTCCTTTTCTATGTTCAGCAGGGTGTTGGCAGTCTCTATGAATTTTTCCAGCTTGTATTCTAAAGAGACGTGCCTTTTTTGGTCTGTTTGGTCCTTCTTTATCTCTTTCAATCTTTCCTCCCTGCAATTTATGTTGTACTCGACAGTAATCGCTATGCTCTGCATTTCTTCCAGGCTCGAAGGCTCTCTTTCTCTTATATGGAATTCCACCTTGGGGTCAAAAGAACTCGAATAGTGCAATAAGGCCCATCCTAAAGGTGGCTTTATATCGGAAGGTATTGCAATGTATACCTTATTAAACATGGCTGAAAAATTTTGTACTGTCTCCCCTGGTTGTCTTCTCAAATTCTGATATTCTTCTAGGATGAGGAAGACATTTACTGGGACTACCCATTTATCAAGGAAAACTTGAGCAAACTGCTGAAAGTTGATGATGCTTGCGGCTGGAAGGTTTTTGAACCAAATTTTAACATTTCCTTGTAATGACAAGGACAAAATTCTGATACGCACATCATCTTATTCTATTTCATACGAGTCAAGTAGATCCTCAAGATTTTGAACATGCTTCTCAGCAGTGATCTTTGTATTCTCTCCATCAAACAGGGGCAGCTTACTGGTAAGTCCTGCAGGAAGGGGTTGGAAGATAAGAGGTAAAACCAGGGGCTTATATCTTTCTATGACTTTTGTGGGTGTAGGTGGTGTAACAATAGATTCATGACTGCTTGAAGTTTCTTTAGGAGTGAGAGATACACCGTGAGGTTCTTGTTCCACCAGGTCTTTCACAGGAGTATAGGTCTGCTTATGGTCTGAAGACTGAGGCTTGAGATCTTTCCCATACTCAATGTGAGTTTCATCTTTGTACACCTGATCAGGCTTAAAGTAGGACAAAACATAGTGAGAGATAAAAACAATGAATTCTTTAAACCAAATCCAACCCAGATGTTCTACCCTTCTATGAGGTCTGGCCATATTTCAGGTTCTTCCTGCAGTGCAGACTTTGAGAATTATGGAGTGTGGAGTCGCCAAGTGGATGAATTTAAATGTTTGAAGTAGGCTGTTGTCCACCGTCAGCAATGAGATACCAATCTAACCAGAGATTCTTGGTTCTTCTAAGTGCCTAAGGGTGTCTAAGATAAAATGCACTCAGTTCCCTAGTGGACTCGCCATTATGTTGGGGTTCCAGTGTTTTGGCTAGATTGGCAAGACCAAAAGACTGGACAACATCACAACCACTTTGTGATCCTAGGATCTAGCCCTCCTAGATCCGAAGAGGGATCTCTCCATAAAAACAAAGAATGATGTATCTTTGAACTCTCAAAAATGAGATATTAGGCTAGGTATAAAGCACAAGGGGGGTTTAAATTGGTGTGGTTGTTGGGTTGGTTGGAGATCATTAACTGAGAAGGTTATGGGATGGAAAGAAAAAAGCAGTAGGATGTTTCGAAAAAAGAGGATAGGTCAAGAAAGTGTCATCCATTGGGCTATGGAGTCATGAAAGGGGATTACTTACATAACAGCTAAGCAAGGATTTCATAGGGCAAGTCGTCTATACTAAAGGATCTTCTAGATAGATGGTGGAATGGAACATTAAGGAGTGAAATGGAGAGACACAAAGGGCAGCTTAAGATCAGGTCAGAGGTCATTTAACTCCAAGCCCACTTTCAGCATACTCTCAAAGGGAAAAAACTTAAGATTTAAATGCAGAACTAGGCCTAAGATCAGAGAAGGACTTTGAACCTTCAATGCTTTTGACACCAGCTCCAAGGGATATTAGAAAGGCCAATCTGTTGGAAAAGGACCCCAGTGGATAGGGCTTACACTAAATCCCCGGTATCCCAATTTTTCTAGCTTAAACCCAACCAGAACATCTAAGCAACAAACCCCGAATTCACACATCAGTAAGCATGGGCTAGACCAACATCTTTAACTGGTTAAATTACATGAATTTTCTCTTATATTCACATTAAGCAGAAAACATCAAAGACAAGAAGAGTAGTGAGCATTAGGGTACCATGCAGGGGTATATCCTAAGCCTGATTTACTGATTCTTATCAGAGAAATATGAACAAAATGATTTAAACATGAAATAAGTAAGGAAGCATCACCCGTAATATAGACCAGGATCCTACGAAATGCTTGATAAATTGATGTGCAAAACCAGTCACATACACTGAGCTCAATGGATAATACAGTCCAAAATTTCTCCTCCGAGCCTACTAAATTACAAACTACTTAGCTACTTTCCCCCATTAACTGTTCTAACAGCCAAATGAATCCCTACAACTAACAGCAACAACAACTACCTTTACAATATGTTCTTTTGGGGTTCTTATAGGAGAATGAGTAATAGCAGGAATATATGTAAATTAAATTGACTCATTAAGACAAAGTGGGGGCAGAAGATCAAGCCCACTCTGCTTAATGGCTCTACATCACTGTATGTACTCTGTAGTATGGTCTGGGAGTCTTTGTCAGGTCGATATTTGACCTCGGATGCGTTATTTGAAGTCCTTCTGGCTGTTTGGTACTCTATGGTAGCCTTCTGAAATAATTAAGGCGACTGAGGGTCTTCTGTTCCGCATACTTCCACGACTGTTGTGCTGACAGTTCCTTAGAAGCTTATGTCAGTGAAATGGCCTTTAAGAGCTCGAGGAGGCATGGAGACTTCTGTCGGAAGGTGTAATTTCTGAGAAAATATGTTCTTTTGACATTAAACACAGATATGGCTTGTTTCATGTGTGCTTCAGTCTTCCAACTGCGTCTTATCCTTTGAAAGACGGGATTAAAGCATCAAATCTTCAATTACAGGCTTAAATCCCTTAATCCATCTCTGCTGATACACTCTGCCTGCTACTGTAATGATTATCTCTGCATGTGAATCACAGTGGCTATGACTGTGGAGACAGAGTGAATTTTCCACTTTGTAATCCCTGCACAAATGCAATAAACTCATTATAAAAACCCAGGGGAGTGGTGGAAAAATGTTGTGGAGGCCTGTGGAAGCGGTGGCAGAAATGGTGGATGCGGTGAAACAAGTGAAAAACGCTACAGAATGGTGGAAGGGATGAATTGATGAATATTTAGTGTGAAAATGGTTCTGGGCTGTTCGATTAGAACAGACACCAGATATCAACAGTCAGGATCCATCGCGAAATCCTTTTAGAGGGTTAAGCAGAAGAAATAGGATTTAATGTTAAAACCCAAAGTTTAGTGCTCAAGTGAAATACAAAGGAATAAAGGGAAAAATGAATGAAAGTTGGGCGTTTAATGGTGGGACCCGACGGGCGGAGGGCGATGTTGATTGTTGATCGTTGGATCGCAGGAGGCGATCAATGGTGAGGATCGTCGGAAGAGACTCTGTGGAAATCCGATGGAAGAAAGTTAAATGGGAATGTGACAAAATGTGAACCATAGATCTGATCAGATGGACAGCTGTGATTGATTGATGGAGGTTGTGGGACAAAGGGTAAGGAAGGTGGTTTAAATGGTAAAACCACTGGTGTTGCGCTGCAAAATAATGGTTTTTCAAAATCTTCGAAAAAACGCAATATACATCGCTGCATGATGCATGGAAAAAAAAAACCGCATTCATCGCGTGATTTTGAAGTGTTAAAGCTAAAACATAAGATTTACACGATATGCGTCCTGACCGTTGGATGTGGAGCGAAAATATCGGATGGCAGAGGAGAAAGCGCGACATGGGAAAGTTCACTGGCGGTCAGGCGACGAAAAGTCAATGGCGGGTTTGATCTCAGTCGTCGGATCTATAGGATGGACGGTCAGGATTTAAAGGGGGAACGAAAGGTAGAAGGGGTAAATAAATGGGCGGGGTGAATGAGAGTAGTTGGATCTAAAGTGATCAACGGTGGGAAATCAATCGCAATCGGAGGAGGTAGGGGGCCGAAAATCTTACTTTTAAACTTGCAATTACATCAGGTCCGTTGGATCGACGGGACGATCAACAGTGGAGATTTGACCTGAGGGGAAAGACGGGGGGGGGGGAAATGAGCAGAGTGAGTAGTAAACTAGACCGTTGGATCATGCAAGATGGACGGCTTAGATCAAATCGGGACTCGCCAATCAGCGGAGGTCAAATGCGATGGGATTGGAAACTGCGACAGTGCGATTATGCGACCGCCGTCCGATCTGGAAATAGATCGATGGCACACATGTAATAAGAGGGGTGAATGGGGAGAAATGATGGACATGATGAGAGAAAAGCGCTGGCCATTAGATCTATACAGATCAACGGCTAAGAACGCAGCGTGGGTCTACAGACCAAAACTCCATCGCATTGGGGAAATGCAGTTAACAAAGAAAATGTGCTCACCCAAAACCTTAGATTGTGATAAGCACCTATGGTTTTAGCACCTGGTCTCGGCACCTAGTTGTATGGTGGGGAAGTGGTTAGGGTCTTCGCCGAAAGGGGCTAAAGCCTATTATATGGAAAAGTGGGTTTTGGCTTAATTTTAATGCTTTTTAATGCCAAAAAAGGGATTCGGTAGAGGGAATAAGGGGTTTTTAACAAGCTAAAGGATATTAGGAGGTTTTAAAGAGGATTTAGGGAGATTTGGAGGGTTAATGAAGGAAATTGAAAGGGAAAAAAGGAGTTGGAAATAGAGGACTAATGGGAATGAAATAGGGGGGAAATGGAGGTCTTTTGAGCATTTTCTTCCACAAACAGAGAGGATTTTTAACTGGAAACAACAATGAGGATTGTTCAAAGGGAAAAAGACACATGGAGGCTTCAAGAATGATATGTTTTCAGAGGAAATTTATTTCTTGAAGGCTCAAGAACATTTTAGTCACCTGTTTTCCTGTCAAAAATTTCATAGGTGGCTAACAAGTTATGGTCAATTGCTTAGATTCGTAGTCTCAAAAGAAGGAATTTGAATAGACCCGCTGAAGGTACAGGCCATTCTTGATTTTCCTGCACGATCAAACCTACTTTAGATAATGAAAATTCAAGGAAAGGCTAAATTCTTGAGAAGGTTCATGCCAAACTATGCCGAAATGGGTAAAGGATTTACTCGATTATTGAAAAAGGGGGTTCCCTTCCGTTGGGACCAAGTTGCGCAAGATTCTTTTGATGCTATCAAGGACCGTCTTGTCCGAGCGTCTTTAATGTATCCTCCAAATTATTCAAATGATTATTTCCTATATATCGTCGCGGCTGAAATGACCATCGCTATGGTTTTGGTCCAAGTAGAAGAAGGAATTGAACATCCGAACTATTATTTGAGTCATAATCTCAATGATACGAAAGTTAAGTACTCGTGCGTGGAAAAGCATGCCTTGGCAGCTGTTCAAGCTGTCCAATATTTCACCATTATATCCTGCTCCGAAAAACAACAATATTTTCGGATTGCAACCCCATGACTTACATATTATCACGTTAATTGCTGGTGGGAAAATATTCAAAATGGATCGTCATTTTGCAGGAATTTGATTTGGAATTCATCAAATCCAAGTCAAATAAGTCTTTAGTTTTGGCTAAGCTTCTCTGTGACCTTCCCTATGATAGTACTGCAACTACGTCAGAACCATATATTCCAGATGAGTCTATGTTTCTGATCAGATCATCTAATCCATGGTATGGAGATTTCATCATTTATCTCCAAACCCAAAATTTTCGACCTAATACCTCTCGCTCTGATCAGCGACGTATTCGATACCAAGCTAAAGATTATCTGATCGTCGACGACACACTTTATCATCGTGGTATCAATACCATTTTAAGGAGGTGCCTCACTCATGAGGAGGCTGAGAAAGTATTAAATGATTTCCATGCTGGAGGTTGTGGTGGACATTTGTTTGGTTATGCTACCACACAGAAGATACTCCGTGCCGATTACTTTTGGCCTACTATTTTTCGAGATTTTATCCTTGCAGTTAGAATTTTTCATGCATGCCAGATTTATGACTGTAAAATCCGAAATCCGCCAACACCAATGCATCCTATTGTCTCTACTGGACCATTTACAAAATGGGGTATCGATTTCATGACCTGTAACCCTCCTTCGTCTGGGGGGCATGGTTATATTATTGTCGCAGTCGACTATTTTACCAAATGGGCCGAAGCGATGCCTACATTCAACAACACAGGACAAACAACTGCATTTTTTTTCTTCAATCATGTCATTGCACGATTTGGGGTCCCACAGGCTATAGTTACAGATCATGGGAAGCATTTTCGCAACCATATAATGTTTGAATTAACAACCAAGTTAGGATTTTCACATGATAATTCTACTCCTTATTATCCACAATCAAATGGAAAAGTTGAAGATATTACCAAAATTCTTAAACGAATGCTTCAATGAATGATAGGATTCCATAAAAGGAACTGTCACTTGATCCTATACTCTTCCTTGTGGGCGTATTGAACCTTGGTGAGAAATGCGACCGGATTTACTCCTTTTCAATTAGTGTATGGTCTGGAAGCTATCTTACCAATCCAATGTGAAATATCATCGTTAAAACTCACGATGGACTTGTTACCTGACACCTCTGAAGAAGAAGCGTGTCTCCTTAACCTCATTCATCTAGATGAAACGCGTCGTGAAGCCCAATTGGCCAACGAAGTGCATAAGAGACGTATAAAGGCACAATATGACAAAAATGTCCAGCCTCGCATCTACTAAGAGGGTGACTTGGTCCTTCTTTTTGACCAGGAAGCTGATAAGATAGGTAAAGGGAAATTCGAGCCATTATGGCATGGCCCCTACATTTTCAAAAGAGTTCTTGCTAATAGTGCCTACGAGTTAGTTGATTACGATGGGATTCCATTGGCATACCCTAGAAATGGGTTGTATCTTAAACGTTACTATGCTTAATCATGAGCGTAGTAATTTTTTGTATTATATTGTTTATATGTTGTTGATTTGCATTCACTATCTTAATTTTTCTTTTAGAGTTTTCTTGACGTTAGTAATCCGCTTTATATTTCATCGCAGGTGTCTGAATCTTCGGAACCATTTGTTGGATATCTTGATGGTGCTAGTCGTACTACGCAAAATCTATGCTCTGCAGCATGGGCCATTTTCTCTCCGAACGACGAGTTAGTGAGTATAGCGCATTGATTGAACTTCTCTCTGATGCCATTTCATTTGGTATTAACCGCATAATCATGAGGTTAGACTCACAACTTGTGGTACTACAACTTACTAGTATTCATACTGTTAGAAATCCAACACTTCTTAGATTGTTCCTTAGAGTTCGAATTTTAGAGAGACATTTTGATTTTATTCAATATCAACACATTTCCAGAAATCTGAACACTTTAACTGATTCATTAGCTAATCAAGTTTTAGACAGACATTTGTGACATAGGTAAAGAAAAACATTCACATCATTGAATAGGATTGCGCATTAAACATAGGAAAAGCTCTAAAAACATATAGATAGATAGTTATAGTTTTTTTACAAAATTTGTGCCCAAGACACGTTGGTCATCTGACCTCAAAATTTATGCAAAAAGTCATAAGTAAACTAGTGGTGCTCATGATAGCACACTATGGATCTAGAAATCCTATGGAGCAACCGCATCCAACGGTTAGGAACCCCAATTGTGTGTCACTACAGCCGCATGGGAAGCTCTTCGATCCGGAAATACAAAATCCCGAAGGTCAACCCCTCTATGTGCTGCTGGAGCTTAGCAAGAGTCTTAGCCATATCAAGGTCCTGAAGGACTGCTCTCCCGACAGCCCTCTCTGCTGGCACATCCGCTTCGCGATCTAGTTCCTCTACTGGTTGAACGCGATTGATATCTACATTACGTTAAACATTTAGTTTAGTCTTGGAAAGAAATAAAAACACAAAAACATTTGTATAAACCTTATAACAATCAAAAACATGGTCAAATCAATCTTACCTATTGCACCCCACTGAGCGCCTTCTAGATCTC
Organism: Pinus albicaulis; assembly: GCA_034641835.2. Lineage (NCBI taxonomy): Eukaryota > Viridiplantae > Streptophyta > Pinopsida > Pinales > Pinaceae > Pinus > Pinus albicaulis. The sequence continues at coordinate 660,525,042 of CM076582.1, read as the reverse complement.
CTCGGAAGTCGACGCTTGCATATGCGTACTCATCGATGGTGATGATCTGTCGCCTGAACCAGGCGAAGAATGTAGTCAAGAACACAATGGTAGATTGGCCTGAATGCCGATCCATGAGTTGTACCCATCTCTGCATTCGAGGATCTCTAGGACTGGATATATCCAATGTTACATGTTGTGGTTGTATCAGTGGAATCTGTTCCACGGAAAAGGAAATGAGAATGGAACCATAACTAAAATTTTTCTTCCTTCCTCCCTTTGCTTTATTCAGTTGTTCCTTTATCTGAGATAGAGCAACTTCATATCAGTTGAAAATTGTTGGCTCTAAACATTCCAGCGCATACTGCATATATGATTTGTTCGCTACATGGAGTGTAACGGTGCCAGCTAGTTTAGCGATCGTGAATAGGTGGTTATCAAAGGAAAATCCCTGACATCACGAATGTTTATTTTTCCATCTTTGCTAGGTTCTGACCCCAGATAGCAATACTGCATAACATAATCCCTCACTGTTTCTCCTCCAATGGTATATCCTCTGAGTGAAATGGGCAAACCTCTCCTCGAGAAACTTTTGAGAAAGTACATATCCTCAATTGTTATGGACAACACTTGATTTTTTATGTGAAATGCCTCAATAGCTGGATCCCATGCTCGAACAAGGAACTCCAAGAGTTCTATCTGTTGCCTCATTCCTGACAGTTTGAAGTACTTAAGCAACCCACAATCTCTTAAAGCTCTTACAGTACCCGGATCATTCAAGGAAATCATATCTTGTTCTTCATGTTCTCTTTCTCTCCATGTAATCGTCATTATAAATCCGATGGAAACCTGAAAATCAACCATAAGATCCATTAGATACCATTCATTGCAAAAAACTAGGCAAATTTTGGACATAACATGAAATCAAAAAACTTCAACTGTGCCCAACGCACTCCCTGGGCTGAGACAGTGCATTGCACATGCAGGTACACTTCACTGTACCTGCTATGCAACGCAGGTATCAACATTAAGGGGTGCGTTGCCCTTAATTTTGGCAGAATTTACCCTAGGGTCCTCAAAACCCTGAAAATTTGCAAGGAAAGGTAATGAAATGAATACTGAAAGAAAGAGGAGGTTTTTCCTAATGACCTGGATCAAACGGCGATGAAATCCATCCATTGAAACGACCGCAATCAACGACTAAAGTTTGGGGGGAAAATCAAGTTCAGAGCTCCAAAATGCAAATGGTAACTATGGAATGCTAAAAATGAATAGTGAAACTGCTTTATATAGTCATTTAATTACTTGCAAGTTAAATTTATTGATATGACTATAGTTTTATTATGTTTTTATCATGAAACAGGTATTTTTAATCCATTTGATGTTGTTCTGAACATGAAATACAACTGACGAACAGGTTAGTCATGCAGATTTATTTCAAGAAGGACTTGACCACAAAGCATACTTTTTCTCCTTATTTTTTGAGCTTTGATAAAAACGAAAAAGGATTTGAAGCACACTTTTATCTCTTTTTTAATCTTCGATAACAACGAAAAATGAACCCCTGGAGTCTTCTTTCAGCTCTTTTCAGACTCCGATAATGTGAAAAGATTGCCGAACACTTGTCATTTCGAGCTCGTTAAAGTAAATGAATTGATATCTACTCGGTATAAGTTTAACCCTTTTCCAGACTGAGATGGATTTTTTACGAAAAAGGAATACCTTGGTTAAACATGACCAAAAAGGTTCTTTTAAGGAATACCTTGGTTAAACATGACCAAAAAGGTTCTTTTAGATATTATTTTACACTTTTTCAGATTTGAGAGACAAATTTACGAAAAAAGTACTTTTGGAGTCCTCTTTCGTCCTCTTTTTCAGACTCTGTAAACATGAAAAAGGACTGGGCTATCACTATTGTTAAGCTCGTTAAAACATAAAATAGCGACAGGCTTGTCAATCATGGCAAGAATCAAGTTTCATTCATCGCTAGACTCGTTAAATTATTAAATAGCAATACTTTATTCTTTGTTCACCCGAAGGGTTGAATTATAGATCAAGAAAATGTTATCCTCCTCAAGCTTGTTAAAAAATAAAGAGGCACTGGTCGACAAATGACCGGGGAAAATTTGGGAAAAGCAAGCAAAGTTTATTTTTGGTAGCAAGTCGCTCTTGAACACGACACTTCTTTCACTCCATGTTCGTGACTGTTTGGGTTGGATAATCATATTGACGGTTCATTCACACCTATGGTTAATCATACCATCACTTCGGCTTTGGGTTAATGCTGCCAACTCATCACAGTGTCGCCGATATGTTCAAGAGAATTCATCCAGTGATTAAGAACTCATCCATCTGCAATACTCATAAACCTTCATTTTCATGACTGTCATCCCTGAAAATTTCTATATCAAGTCATACCCTTGTCTCCGAAATTAGTAACTCCAGTTTTGCAATAAGGTGACTTCCTGTCAACTACAAATCAATATCTAGGAAGTTCACTGAGAAACATCAGATTCCAGTACCATGAGGCTTGTTACAACATCGACAAGATCCTCGCTTCTGGACCTTCGACCAAAAGATTTTGTTTGGCGTTCGACATCAAATCATCTATTCACGCCTTGCGAAATGTACTGCAGTACCTTGAGGGCCATTAACATTCATGGTGGTTCTCTTGCGTTTGTTAATAGCTTTCATTATTGGCTGGTAATCAAACGATGTCTTTCCATGTTCAACGACAAATCATATATTCGCATGGCTAGACTTGTATCTGAATGATCGAGTGAATGAGATAAGAAGACCCCAGAACTAGTTTCAGCCATCCGGGCTGCGATTTCAGGATTGTTGTACACATCATCTATATGGTGACCTTACATACAGATTAACATCCAAACATGGGCCTATATCTGTAGGTGATGTCTGCATCTGGGCAAAATTCCAATGTAGACGACTTTCTGAATTATGTACATGTTATTAGATTTTTTTTATGTGCTGACTATGGGAATGCCTACCCTCAGCAATTATGATCAATAGAGGATTTATCATGATGTAATGTATTGTAATATTGATGCAAGTGACCGTTATACCTTGTTTCCAGGCTCATCACAGTGTAAAGCATCTCAATCAAATGTTCTTATTATTTGGATCTCATGCTTTAGGGGGCAATTGTTATAGGTCAATTTGGGCACCATTCCCAATGACCTGGTTAACTAGGCATCATCTCCAGGACCGATGATCAAAGGGTCTATCATTCCCTATCATCTCAGTTGCTATATGACCTAAAACAGGAATCAACATGAATCAAACAAAATATTTTCATCAAAGCAAGGCTTTTCCATGGTTTGAAGCTTATTATTAAACATGTGGGAGCTCACCAACGCAGGGTCTAAGGGGCCTAAGTGTGTTGCATATGCAAGTAGCCCCATTAAAGGCTGCTCTGCAAATCAATTCCTGACATTCAAAGGTGCATTGGTCAGATTGGGAGCAAAATTCTCATTGTTCCGGAATCTCCACTTGGCCAGTTTCTTCTAGAAGGGTTCACATGTGTCAAGCTTCGGATCCAAGTGTCCATTTGACATATACATGAATGGAAACATGTCTTGCCTATTTTTGGAATGTTATTGATTACAAAACTTCCTACAGTTCCTCTATAAATTAAACACAGATCTAAGTGTTTGAGAGGAAGAATTTGAGTAGGGAAATTTTGGAGCATTTTCAATAGAGAGTTTGGTTTGTGGAGCTACTGCTGGAGAGACTTATGCTGTGATGAGACTTGGGAACTTTGCTGGAAGGTCACAATGAATCAATCACTAGGTTTTAACCTCTCCTTCTATCATCAATAAAGAGTACTTCTTGTTTTTCCCTACATGCATCCATGTTTACTTTGATTTTCCATGTTGTAAAATCTTGGTTGATGAATGTAGTTTATGCTTAAATGATTTGGCTAATTAACTTGAATAGATATCTATAATATTGCATCTTCTGCTGTTTCAGTGTTCTTTCTTTTAGGAAGCATTCAGCTATTTGAAATCGCTTGAATTTGAAGCTGTAGTGGAAGCGACAGAAGGGAACCATTTGGAAGCGACTAAAATAAGTAAGCATCCAATCCTCTTTGTGTATCTGTTCTGAGTTAGGAAAAAGGGTAGTGCAGTATTTCACCTGTTGTTCTAGACTAGAAACCGATCTAGGGAAGCATAGTTTATCTGTAGATTACAATTCTGGCCCAACAGTGCCCAAATCCAATAAAATCTTAAATCCCTTCTGCAAATGTAACTTATAGAAAAACATCGAATTCTTGTTGCGCTTTTGCTTCGAGAATCATAAAACAAATTTTAAAATTTTTTGTGATTTCTTAGGGAATTAGATGGTGATAAGAGGATTGAAGGATACAAAAAGTGTGCTTGAAACATCAAAAAAAACTCAAATAATGTGTTTTTGACACCTCACTACCCTACTTTTCCATGTCTTGTTGCGCTTCTGGGTAGTCATGATTAAACTTAGTTTTGAGGAGCGAAATTTTCTAATAGTGGAAGGTTTAAAGGTTCAAGGTTGTCATAAAAAAGTCAGGCTATTCAATCACATCATCAGGAGGATTTTATAATTCACCAAAATCATCATTTTCTTAGTCTTTTCAGTTGCTACGCTTCGGGAAAATTCGTTGCGCTTTTGACTCTGTTTTTACCATCATTTTCAAAAGAGGTTTATGACCAAATGAAGATGAATTTTCAAAAATGGAGAGATGTGTTTGTCAAAAACAGCCTTATATAAAAAATCCTCTCCCATTTGTGTAAAAATTATTATGGTTAAAGAGATATCAGTTCATCTTTGACCCCTATTGTTTACAAAAGTGCAGAAATTTCAATGTATAGAAACACATTAACTAGTTGCTGCGCTTTTCCATAGAGGGTCCAAATACAAAGTTTGAAGCATGGTTGGATAGCTAAAAGCATAAGGATACCAGAAAACCACTTTAGGATTCTTGAGGAATGATAAATTTGCATGAAATGATAAAACAAGGGCTTTTTTTACAGCTTTCTGCCACCTTTTCAGAAATTCGCTGCGTTTCTGGACACTTGATTTTAAAATAAATTTTGAGGTGGATAGAATGATGATTTTGGATGACTTAATGGTCCCAAGGTATAGTATAAATACTAAACTTTCTTCACCAGCCTTCAACAACATTCATAGCCTCTTCCAAGTCATCAAAAGATCAAGCCAAAGTTGTTACGCTTCTGCTAAGGACATTTGTTGTGTTTTTGTGTTTGGAGTTTTTTCACTGCATGTGGAGGTCAAAAGTCAAACTTGTTTGATGTAAATAGTTGAATCATGAATTTATCTAATGTTATTAGGTTTATTAATGATTATCATTGTAAAGAATCTTATGATCAATTCTTTGATAGATAATCTCAATCAGTTACCTAAAAAAGGGGAAAGTTGTTTCTAACTTCCCTAGGATTTGGAAATGAGTAATTAGGTTCATGAACTAGTTGCTATGGATCAAGATTTGACTCCTTAGAGGCGAAATATTTTTTTTCTTCTATATGTACTTAGAAACAACTCAAATAATGGGTTGTATACTTGAATTTCACATATTTTTGGAAGTGGTGTACTTGATTTTGGCAGAAATAATATACAGGTAATTGTAGCTATTTTTATGGGATTCATGTGTTGTGGCCAGTGGCATTATTTTCCTCAGTTTCTTATGCATTTTATTGTCATATGTTTCTAACAGCCATCTATATTTCTTCTCATGATTATCTCTTAAGTTTTAAACATAATACATTGTCTCAAATGCTCTGTTTTGTCTGATATTATCATATAAGTGGTTTTATCCTCTAAAAAATGAATTCATACATATATTCTCATTTTAATCCTTCTACATGATTTTATCCTCACCACACTAAAATGAAAAATTCAATTTGTGTCACTGATTATAGCTACCTTGCCTCATTCTATGTTTTCAACTGATCTTTTGGAATACTTGGCCTAGTTCCGAGATATAGTGCTTCTTATCCATCAAACCCTATTCAAAACCCTATTGAGCTGATAACTAGCCTAAAACCCTAATACTCTCTAGTCACTTCCATTAGCTCCGAGGTTTATTTTGAGAGAGCCCTCTCTGATTTGGTAGGGCTAGATACCAAGTCAAAAGTTGGTATGTGGTTACCTCAGTAGTTTCCGTTCTCAACCTTGGGAAACTAAGGAGTGTAACATAATCACATGTATATACTCAATGAAAAACAAAAATATGGCATAACTCCTTATCTCAAGTCAGCCCTACCCCAAGGTTCAACCTATGCCTAAACTCACAAGGTCATCAACATAGGACTAAAATGAAATGGCACACATAAAACCAATAACTAATGCTTATAATTACAAAAACAAGTTCACAAGTTTATAATTTGATCTCTTGTGTCATGTAACCTTCCAACCATCTTCATAAGCGATATATATATATATATATATATATATATATATATATATATATATATTTGAGGAAACCTTCTTGCTTCATAAATGGAGCAAGAAGTTCCTCAAAATGTGACATATATATATATATATATATATTTGAGGAAACCTTCTTGTTTCATAAATGGAGCAAGAAGTTCCTCAAAATGTGACATTAGTTTTAACATACATAACTAACAATAAAATTAGCATCCACGTTACTCGCTCAATATTTAATTAACCATGATTGGATGTCGACTTAGATTATCCTAGGTTAACGGCGTCATTAAAACATCCAAATGAATTTGCAAAATGTCTTTATGAATTTAATTATTTATTTAATTTTCCCTCTTATTGAAGGCATGAAGTACTTATTCTGAAGTCTTTATGTTTTTTTGGCTATTTGGTCCAAATAGAATTGGATTTTAGGTTTCTAATTTTGTGAACATGGGAAGAAAAATGAATTGAAAATCAGGGCACAGTCGAAATAGAACTGATTCGGCGGAAATGAATGAGAGATTACAAAAAAAAAGGTGAGAGGAATTGAAATGATTAAGCCATGAAATAAGTGTGGAGGTAGAGCATCGTGGAATAGATGTAGAGGTGCATGATAATGATGAGGAGATAAAAAATGTTGAGGAACTTGTAAATGAGAATATTGAAAACAAAAATGTCGAAGAGAATGTTGAGGAAATTTTCAACGAGAATATTGAAAACACAAATTTCCAAGAGAACATGATATCGATCTCACTGGTGAGTCAATAGTTTCTTCAATTTGAATTTTGTATTTTTTTTAAGACATTGTGGTTCAAGATAGTTTTAAAAGTAAATATATATATATATATATGTGTGTGTGTGTGTGTGTGTGTGTCAATTTGAAATTAGAAGTTAATATTTTTTTTTTATGCAGTGACAACATCAGAACCACAAGAAGATACTACCACACCTCACATTTCACTGCAATTAATTGGAAGTTCCAAGAACGTTGTATACGACTACAACTTTCTAGAGAATATGGATCCAAATAAAATTGAAGAATTGGGACCACCAATGCCCCAACAGACAGTTCGAGATAAAATAAATTGGGGGTTGAAACATATTTTTGAAGGTAAATCTATCATAGCACAAGCTTAGATGTTACGTGGATTTTTAAACCACAAATATCTCATAAATGCTGTGGAATTATTTGGCATTAAAAGCCATAAAGAGGTTTTAGTAAATCAAATGGTATCAAAAAATGTGACGTCGGCGCTTGCCACACTAGCCAAAAACCGATCTCAAGTTAAAAAGAGTGCTCGTAGAGCAATTTTAATAGGTGTACTCGCGTAACAAACAACATCAAGTTGGTTGATGTCAGCAACTTCAAAAGTGTTTAAAACATCAAGAAAAAGTTTATGGAGGCATACAAAATTTAAAATTCAATTATATGATAATGATGAACTTGCATGTTGGGCTAATATATGAAGACATCCATATCATGATAGACTTCCTGATGGTGTGAGGTATAGGGTAAAAGAGTTTTGGAATTTGAATTCTCATGTGTCACCAAATGAAAGGGATGTTGTGCGACGTCATATATCTAAGGGAGTTTATGAAACTCATCATTAGAGGAACTTTGAGTTCTAAAATGGGCCTCTTAAGGAAAATGTGCAATCAAAATTCACTTTATGAGAACCAATCACATTATAGAGGATGACATCATCCCTAATGGTTGAGGTGGCATTTCTTGAGTTAAAGGTACTTGTCACATTCTCAATTGTGGATAAAAACTCATGGTTAACCATGGTATTGCTCTAAGTACTTTTAAAGTCAAAGTAAAGTATTCATAATAAATGTCATTTCACACTTTTTGAATAAAAATATATTATTGTCATTTCATATTTTTTGAAAGAAACAATGCATATCCCTATACATTTATTATATATATTATATTATATTATTTTTATATAGTATATTAATTATATGTTATTATACAATTTAAATAATATAAATTTTAATTAATAAATATAATATAATTAAGAATTTATAAATTTATATTTGTATTTTATTTTAAGTTATTTAAGTACAAAGGACAAATGCATTAGTGTTCAATGATAATGACTTTTTCTTGAAATACTCAATCTTATTTATAGTCACATCAATACAATTTTTTTATTAATTTTGTTTTGGTAAAACTTTTGAATTGAATTTAACTATGGTTACATGGATAGTGGTGAAAAAAGTGAATTGAAAATTCATAAATATTATTTTATTGGTTTAGCTATTATTTTATTATTTCCATAGGAGGCCCATTTTAGACCTCAAAATTTCCCTAATGGCCAAACATATAACACATGTCATTCAAGTAGAATGATTCCAGAACTTTATGGAGAGTAATACTGATGTGAAGGTTTCCCTTAGCACATTTGTGAAGATTAAGCCATGGTATGTCAGGACTATCACTGTTTGAGACACATGTTGTTGTCGATACCATGTATAATTCCAATTATTTTATGAGACATTTGTAAATTTTTGCATAAAATATTGGTCAAATGACCCCCCTCCTTCAAGTGTTCATGAATTTTTATCGAAAATATTATGTGCACGAGAGAATAATAAATTATTTTATAAAAATTAAAGTGTTGGTGGAAGAAAATGCCAAGAATGTTCTCATTTGGCACTCTACGATGCAAAGTATCCCATTGATCCTAATGATCCCAGACTGTCAAACCTTAGTATGAATTGGAAGCAATATAAAAATCTTACTTACACTCCTATTGCAGATTCAAGCACAACATCAAAAAAATCACTTTACTTGATGACAACATTTCAGTGACATATTTTATGGAGAAGTTCAAGGTGAAAATATACAAATATATTAAGCACTGTCATATAGCACGATGGCAGGATTTACAGTTCAAGAAATCACGTAATGTGTTCCCAAAAGGAACAATATTATCAGCGGTTGATTTCCCTGAGAATTACATGTTTAGTCCACAAAAGGAGATACAAAGTGAGTATTATCATTCAAACCAAGTATCTATATTTGTGCATATTTTTTATAGACATGCAGAGCTTGATATCGATGGTTTTGATAGCGATGAAAATAATCGTGAGGTGATTAAGGAATACCATTTCTACATCATTGATGATGGAACAAATGATACATGTTTTGTTCAGCATTGTTTTAATGTTATTTATAATGAATTTTTGAAACGAGGGGTCACTGTTAAAGAACATTGGGCATGGTCAGATGGTTGTGCTAGTCAATTTAAATCAACAAGGTCTTTCTTTTAGGACTCTCGTCTTCATAAGAGAACCAATTCGACATACACAGAATTTATTTGAGACATGGCATGGAAAAGGAGAGCACGATGGTGCTAGGGCATGCGTAAAATGTGCACTTAGGAGGCATCAATTGAATCACTCAGTTTCCTGACTTGCAAATTCTTTAGATGTTGTTAATTGGTGCAAAGATAATTTAAGTCATGTATCGAACCCAAGGATGGCTGATGTGCACGGGTAAGCGTACAAATTTAACTAACAATATATTATACATGTCTAGAGATATATGTGTATATATGTGTGTGTATTTTGTTATCAAAAAAATATTAAATATTTCTCAAATTTTGACTCATACATGTGTGTGTTTTTCTCAGGCATGTACTTTTGGAATATTACAATGGGTGATGTTGATAGATCATTGCCATTTAACTGCCTTGCAATCCCTCAAACAATTTTACACTCCATTAGGAGTAAGAACATGACAAATATACATTGCATTGAGAAATGAAAGTGCTCTTGCTTTTGTTCAACATGTATTGATCAGACAGATTCCATCGATGACTGTGAAAACCAAATTAAGAAATTTGTTAAACCATGGAAACACGAAGAATTGACACCATCGCCCCCATTTAGAAACTTGACTGACAAGGAAATAGACAATGAAGTGGTTGTGATTGACAATGATTATGTTCGTGTCTCTGATATGGTTATATAAGGTGATGTCTTCATTTTCATTGCACCATAAAATAATCAAGAAAAAGTGCATTATTATTTATTACGATGCACTACGTCTAAATTCGCATTGCTGCAAGAGTATAATGATCCATCAAATTATACATACCTAATTGGTTCAATGGTGTTAATGGGACATTTCTTTGAAGAAGTAAAGAAGTGCAAGATCATATTATTTTTCAAGATTACCTGCCAGAGGTTATGTATGCCCAATATAGTCACTTGGTCATAGCAACTCGGTTGCAGTTGAAGAAAATGAAGAGTAGAAAAAACGACGACAATGGAGGTTATCGATAGATGATCATGATGCCATTTTGCAAAATTTGGCACTAGCACATTTCATATGAGTGGAACATATTGTTCAAGATGAACGATGAACTTTGATTCTAGGGTTAGAACATATAGTTTCTATAATGTATTGGACTTTATATAGTTTAAAACTATATTGTGGATTTATTTCAAATAAATGGACATGTGGCTGGTTAGATGTGTTTTGGTATGAACAATATATTATGATCTACTAGATAAGGGTGCTTTTCTAGATAATTAAGCTATGGTGATTTAATGTGTCCATGTTGTTTACTCCTAGATGATGTTAACTCGCCCCTTTTTTTGCATGGATATGATGGTGATGAATGAATATTTAATTACATATATATACTTGTATTGTTAGTTTATTTTTGATATCAAATGTCATCATATTTGCATCACATTAACCTTAAAATCATTCCATGGAAAACAATTAATGCACACAATTCTAAGTACACAAGTAATGCACATACAAACTTAGTTTTAAATGCATATCATATTAGCATTAGAGATGTACTTAATAAACTCATAACATGTCATGAATGCATTTAGTATTCAATAAGAATAGTAATCAAGGAATTTATTCATTAATTAGCAATTGAATGTGCATAACTCTAGCATTTGGGTTTAAAGGTATGAAAATATGACTTTTGGGTTTCTCATCACTTTTTTATATTTCCAAAATCTTATTCTTTCATTATTTATCTAGGGTTAAGTTAATTAATTATACAAGTTAGAAAATTATTTCCCCTTAAGAGCACTAATTCTCCAATTATATGTGCACATAAATTTTAGTTTGTGATTTATGGTAATGATAAATTGTACTAAGTGTTCAATTACTATGTAAAAATAAACATAGGAGTTAGGTGTGTCAATTCAAAAATATAGGGGAAAGTGATTTTTGAATAAGGTATGGGTGATGTACGAGGGACTTCTATCCCACATGTCTCACCAACATGAATGTATTTGCGGAATTAAAATATTCAATTTCCTTGCAATTATAACAAAGCTGAGAACATGCTTCACTGAGATGAATTCACAACCATGAATGAGTGGGTAGATACCTTTAGAATGGTGTAATACTTAGTTTACTGGATTGTGGAAGTAAGGGTCTATTAGACAAATGTTGAAGGGGAGGATGAAAAAAGACCTAATGTGGGAGAAAAAAAACTTAGATACCTATTTTTATTAGTTCATAGTGATGGAGGGGATAAAGATTTCCATTTTAGAGAAAGATAATACCACCATGAAGATTCAATCATCCTTCGTGCAAGTTAGAAAAAATTCACTAAGCATATCCATACATAGATATTCTCATAAACAGTGGTATAAGCCCTACTTATTATAATCATGTACTAGTAATATAGACTCATCATATATGATAATGAAAATCAACCCTCAAAAACTCAGTTATAAGGCAACATATTATCATAAGTGTGAGGTTATTAATTTGTCTCTTCAATATGTATGTGTTACCAGTGTTCAAATTCAGAAGCCAAGGAAATGTATATATTGTTTCAGATCAGCCTCTTTACATAGTTATGCCAAATTTGAAAAAGAAAGTTATAACAATAGCTTAATGACCTCGTTCTCAATCAGCTCAAAAGACAATAGATTACTTACAAGAGTATTAGGCTTAATTCCTTTCATACCAATTAGTCAACCTTAGTTTGTATATCACCATACAATGTATTTTGGTTAAGTCCTTCTTATCTTTTACGACCACAATACAATGGATCAGTTCACTTGTATATTATAAAACATTGTACATCTAGACAACGAATTTGCCTCAACACAAACAACAATAGTAACCCTATATTTATGTCAATGCAATACCAAATCGAACAATTAGAAATTGTGTCAAATTCCATATAGGATATGTATTTCGAGCATGTAGTTATACTTTTAAACAAATGTTTGTATTGGAAGTCACTTCAGAAATATATTTTGTGACTTTTACAGCAAATCATTCCTCTTTGTGCTTGTAACTAGTACCCCTATGCACTTATAGAAGCAATGCATATTTGCGTTGTGAGGTAGCATTTTAAATGTAGGTATCTTTGACAAAATATATGGCATTCGATATGTTATATAATTAATCATACCAACAATGTATCGACCCCAAGTAAGATGTATAATAGTCAAGATAGTACATAATAGACTACGATTAAAGTGAAAAATGTGACACTTTGTGTTACACAGTAATTTGTCACCGTCCCTGCAATTCCCCATCCCGCACAATTGGAGGGATCATTCTGTGACCTGTGAGCAGTGACATGACTTGAAACCACTTTCATGACATCCCTATGAACATGAGCTTTCATTTCCCTGAAGACAACTCCTTGTGAAAAACCCTAAAAACACCCCTTTTTGCATTGGCACAGGAAGATAGTTCAGTACCCACGCCAATGGGAGAAATCCTTCATATAGGGCGCGCCAATTGGTGCTCTGTCTCAGAGTCACACTCGTGCCAGCCATTTTAAGGATTTTTTTTTTTAAATAAATGGTGGAAGTTTCGTCCTAACCAATTCATAAACTGGTATCTAATTTGAGTTGGGTGGTTTGGCTCCGGATCTCCATGTAGAGGAAGTGGTTTTCCACCTCTCATGGAATCTTCCTTGAGGATAGGGCTAATCCCATGATTATAGGGATCCCAACTCGCCTTCCTCCATCTATAAAAGTTTGCTCATCTCCTTTGCAAGCTATTTCCCAAGAGCCATCAGAGCCTTATGCTGCAAGAGCCTTGATTCATTCCCTTAAGGCCAAATCCAAGCAAGGAGATTATTGTCGAGACATCCGAAGAGAGAGGCTTGTCCTATCCTCGATAAGATTTTTCGAGACGTGTTCCGCTGGCGACCCTCTGAAGGAGAATTCAGCGTCAGAGCCAGGTTGTATCCTCCTTTGATTGATTAATGATAAGCGACTATTGGTTATGGTTCCACTCTTGTTGTTGATTATGATAATGAGTTATGTCTTCTCTGACTGACATATAGTTTCATATACTGGATTTTACGCTTGCGTTTGTTGTGTTTCTTGTGTGTGCAGGTGTCTGGTCACGGAGATCGTGAGGATCGTGATCTGCCAGAGCTAAGGAACAGGAGTGCTGCTTTCTCTACAAACGACAGCGTTGGATTCCAGGTAAGCCTTCATCGCTAGTTGGTTTATTTGCAATTAGGAACTTGCACTATAGCGTGTGATGATTGTTGCGAGACCCGTTCTGGGCTAGTAGGGATCGCCTTTGTCCCCAGAGGGGATTTACCTCTTCAACACTTTGTATCAAGTTGTAAACTCTTCTAACCACATTAATTATCAGACCATATATCTGTGAATAATATTAACTTATAGTATATCTAAAATGCAGTAAATGTATAAAATGAGCTTCATAGCATAAAAAAAAAATGGCATAAAAAATAGTATAGAATAATATGCAGTATATATTATTATAACACCAAAAAAAATTCTTAGTCTCGCATTATGACAAGGGACCAAAATCAATATCTATACAAATGGTATAACATCTTAAGTGTTCTGAAATGGCCACCATATAAAGAAGCATGAGCCTCCCGAATAAGGAATATGCAGTATTAAATTCTAGAGATGAATAACTGACTTAGATTATGCATCCAACTATCCTAAATACAATAATACGATAATTCTCTACTATTCATCTCCATGGGATGATGTGAATATTTCTATACTTGCCGAAAGAACGAGTTTGTAACATAAAGTTATTTCTATGCTTCATAAATAGTGAAGTGAACATCCGAAATGTGGAGAACCCTTCCTCGATGGTGGAGAACTGCATGGAGCTCTACTTACTATTACTCCCCCCTTGCATGTCAATACATAACTCACCTCCTCTTCAACACGGCAGTAACGTATAGAAACACAATATTTGTGATTTTCAACCAAGGCTCCACTGATTTTATTTGTCTTCTCAACCAACAATGAAAAAACCTGGAAAAAAGGTATACTCAGATGAAATTATAGCTTTGCGCTTCCCTAATCCCTTGCCCGATAAAATATTCCTCACAAAAGGTGCAATCCGATAAATTATAGCCAACAATAATGCTAAAAAAATTTCCAATGCACAAGCTATAAACTAGTAAATAAAGCACAAATGGACTTAACACTGTTGAATACATCAACAAATATGAAACAAACTCAAGCTTTTTTGCCTCTCTATAATGAATATAAAGCAACATAAAACAGAATATTAAATAGACTAGTTAATACCTTGTCTATTATTGGTAAGAACTCAGTGGTAGGCTGGTAGAGAATAACACTACCCTGAGAGACAAAAAATAACAGTTGAAAATTTAAAGTGAATAACAAATCACCAAAATAATCTATGTACAATCTACCTTTTACACTCCTTGATAAACATCTTACCAAACCATTTTGCACCCCATCATGCTTCATAAACAGTAAAGTGAACATCCGAAAGGTGGAGAACCCTTCCCCGAGGGTGGATCAACATGTTTGTGACCCTATTTTAACTCCCACTCATAGTCCCTCATAGTCCCTACAAATCAAAAAAGAAACATAGAATCAAGATGGAAATTCAATTGAAAACAAAATCATCAAAAGAAACACAATAAAAAATAACAAACAAGTTCAAGAAGTATGTTATCTAAAGGTTTATGTGAAAATTGGTTTGACAAATTTACAATTACTCAATCACCCTATCGTAGCTAAGTTCTTCAAAACAGTTCCATGTGTGCCACCATAATTCTCCCAGCAGGAAATTAAAAAGAGATGTTTAACCTTGTATATGTTGAAAAATTATTTCTGAGGCCCCAAAGATGAGACCAAGTGCTTTTAGTGAGAATTAATGAAATGTAAGATGCCTTATTTTCTAAAATGTAAAAAAATATTAAGTGATAGAACAAGATTTCTTTCACCTGGTTTCTGTAGGCTTATATTTCATGCAGACATATTGAACCTTTGAGTTATTATAATGCTATTGGAAAATGTACTTTTGTAAGTAGCATGTTTGTAATATATATTTTTGATAGTGGAAATATACTTTTCAGGCCTTTCCTTTCAACCTTGTGCCTGTACAATTGACAGCAAAATCCTTTGAAACTTGTGCATGTTATCCCTCCAATTTTTGAAAAAATCGAAGGCAACCCACACTAGCAAATGCTTGTGAGAAGGCAGGGTCTTCCTCTTGCAGCCTCATGTCCATGGGCTTGTACCTAATAAAAAATCCACCTTTATACTTCTTCTTTTGTAATGCCATTGCTTCAAAGTGTGATTATAAACTCCTTCCTTAACAACTGCAAAAAATTTTGAGACAGTACAAAGATATTTTGACACTAGTAGGACCTAGCCCGAGACAACTGCTAGACAAACCCACTAGAAAATTTGGCAGAAATTCTGACAGCAAATTCGTCGCTATTCCGACACATAGTCGTCATAAGAGCGATAGTTTGAGGGCGGGCAAAATGTGGTTTACCATACCATCGCAGTTCCGACGCAATTAAAAAGTGTTGCACTATCGACACTTTTTCCGTCACTTCCAAACAAGCGTCAGTCTTCCGACGTTTCCCAATCTGTCGCACTTTTGACCTTTCTAAACTGTCGCACTTCCGACGAAATGTGGTCCGACGTTTTGAACGTCGCTCTTCCAACGTTTGTAAACTGTCACAATTACGACGAAATGTGGTCTGACGTTTTGGACGTCGCTCTTCCGACGGTTGTAAACTGTCACAATTCCGACGAAATGTGGTCCGACGTTTTGGACGTCGCTCTTCTGACGTTTGTAAACGGTCGCAATTCCGACGAAATATGGTCCGACGTTTTGAACGTCGCT
Organism: Pinus albicaulis; assembly: GCA_034641835.2. Classification (NCBI taxonomy): domain Eukaryota; kingdom Viridiplantae; phylum Streptophyta; class Pinopsida; order Pinales; family Pinaceae; genus Pinus; species Pinus albicaulis. The sequence continues at coordinate 660,508,496 of CM076582.1, read as the reverse complement.
CGTCCGACATTTTTATACTGTTTCTTTTCCGACGTTTCTAATCTGTCGCAATTCCGATGCTTACAAGGCGTCGGTATAGCGACGACATGTTCAATTTAAAAAAAAAATGAAGTAAAAACGTTGTTTTGAATATATTATATGAAGTAAAACAGTCCATGAAGTCATTACATTTTCACATCTAAATATTGGAACCCAAATATCCATCCAGAAAAGTGGAAGTCTTACCCCAGACAATGATAGAAAAATACCCCATGTCACATACATGCAGGGACATGATATAAAACCCAGTAACGGTCCACATGGAGATTATCGACAATTTGAGAAAGCATCCAAATATGCCCGAGGCATCTATAAGAAAGTGAAATAGTAGTATGTAGAATAGTAAAGCAACAGATAGAGTACCGACGTCCATTGTTCCAAATAAAAATTAAAGTACCCAAAATCCTTGAACGGAGAAAAACGCTAATCAGGTGAGGAGTGTGATATGTCCAAAATATAAAAAGACCATCAGACCATATCAATAAACCAGCAACATAGACCAGCATCGCTAGTTTTGAAGGCAGAGTGATAAACATTAATCATTTTTTTTTCACAAGAGAAAAAATGTTGTTTTTAATATATTATATGAAGTAAAACAGTCCATGAAGTCATTACATTTTCACATCTGAAGATTGGAACCCAAATATCCATCCAGAAAAGTGGAAGTCCCACCCTAGACAGTGATAGAAAAATACCCCATGTCACATACGGGGACTTGATATAAAACCCAGTAACGGTCCACATGGAGATTATCGACAATCTGAGAAAGCATCCAAATATGCCTGAGGCATCTATAAGAAAGTGAAATAGCAGTATGTAGAATAGTAAAGCAACAGATAGAGTACCGACGTCCATTGTTCCAAATACAAGTTAAAGTACCCAAAATCCTTGAACAGAGAAAAACGCTAATCATGTGAGGAGTGTGATATGTCCAAAATATAAAAAGACCATCAGACCATATCAATAAACCAGCAACATAGACCGACATCGCTAGTTTTGAAGGCAGAGTGATAAACATTAATCATTTTTTTTTCACAAGAGAAAAAACGTTGTTTTGAATATATTATATGAAGTAAAACAGTTCATGAAGTCATTACATTTTCACATCTGAAGATTGGAACCCAAATATCCATCCAGAAAAGTGGAAGTCCCACCCCAGACAATGATAGAAAAATACCCCATGTCACATACAGCGACTTGATATAAAACCCAGTAACGGTCCACATGGAGATTATCGACAATCTGAGAAAGCATCCAAATATGCCCAAGGCATCTATAAGAAAATGAAATAGCAGTATGTAGAATAGTAAAGCAACAGATAGAGTACGTACCGACGTCCATTGTTCCAAATACAAATTAAAGTACCCAAAATCCTTGAACAGAGAAAAACGCTAATCATGTGAGAGTGTGATATGTCCAAAATATAAAAAGACCATCAGACCATATCAATAAACCAGCAACATAGACCAGCATCGCTAGTTTTGAAGGCAGAGTGATAAACATTAATCATTTTTTTTTCACAAGAGAAAAAACGTTGTTTTGAATATATTATATGAAATAAAACAGTCCATGAAGTTATTACATTTTCACATCTGAAGATTGGAACCCAAATATCCATCCAGAAAAGTGGAAGTCCCACCCCAGACAGTGATAGAAAAATACCCCATGTAACATACAGGGACTTGATATAAAACCCAGTAACGGTCCACATGGAGATTATCGACAAATCTGAGAAAGCATCCAAATATGCCCGAGGCATCTATAAGAAAGTGAAATAGCAGTATGTAGAATACTAAAACAACAGATAGAGTATTGACGTCCATTGTTCCAAATACAAATTAAAGTACCCAAAATCCTTGAACAGAGAAAAACGCTAATCATGTGAGGAGTGTGATAACCATCTGCAGAAACCCAGGCTCGCTTGTAAGATCAAGCTCGCTTGATTCCAAAATTGGTAACCATCTGTTGCATCCGAGATGTAAGGTTCAGGCTCGCTTGTTTCCATTAGTAGCCCGCTACAGCATCCACCTTGTTCATAGCAAAAAGGTTCCTGTAGATATACAGAGAAAGAGTATAATACGTAGACCATATAAACATGGCTCTGTATTTCAAAAAACAGGTTTAAAATAGAAACAGGGCAACATTTTTTTTTCTAAGTAAAGTTAATCTATTAATAGTGGGAATAAAATTACACCGAAGTCAAAATCATTGCCTAGACTCATGGAAAATTTGTCATCAAAAAATCAAAAAATTAAGAAGACTGCCCTCATACGGGGAAACCAGTCTTGAACGTTTAATTTACAGAATTCAAAAATATTACAAAGGTCCAGCACAATAAAATAATCTAAAAGCAGCCCAATTAAGTGGGCCGCGAAGCAAGAAAAACAAATTAACCAAACTACTCCTTCGACACCATCCTTCAGAAGGTCCAGGATCACTAGGTGCTACCTCCACATTCATGCCACGGCTCCCATCCTGAAGGCCCGAATGCTGGCCGGATTTTTCCGAGCTTAGACCCGTCGGACGGGTGCATTCTTCCTCTGTTTGGGCCTCCTCATGAAAAACCACAGTGACTGAAGTTGTAATTCATGGGCGTTTGAGAGAGAAATTAAATGAAAATTGCACAGTGCGCGTCATGGGAGAAGGTGAAATAGCGGTGGGGAAACGAGGAGCAGGGGAATCCATACAGTGGCCAGATCCTACAACCCGACCCCGCCCACTCCTAGTATTTGGATAGCGACCTGCATAATCATTGGACTGGCTGGAAGACAACTCGGTTGAGGGGCTGGAGGGAGCGTGCAGGAGTTGACCTCTAGTGCTCCCCCTACGACAATGCATCCTTTGATGCACGCGAGGCATGGGTGCAGTCTCACTAGCAGTGGGCACAAGAGGAGACGGAGAAGCAGAATTCCAAGAAACAGAGGAAGACAGACAAGGACCAGACCGAGAGAAATGAAGATATGCAGCAAGGTCTATGCAGCAGTTCAGCTGGCCACTTCTCCTTCTCGTCACAGTGAGCAGGTAGTGTAACCCAGCAACCGGCTCGTCTGAAAAACCATAGCGAAATGCCATTTTATCAATGCAATGCAATCGAAGGACGCACGTCATAATTAATCTCTGATCATTAATGAGAGCCGAAGGCCAGATCATATTGGAGCATGCAGAGTCGCTAATGGGAGTGGAGGTCCGATCTTGAACAATGTTAAAATTTAATGCAATTTGATGTGAAAACCTTGGAACTTAATTGAACAGCGTTAAATCTTAATGCGATTGATATGAAATTGCCACATCCATGTCCCATCGCCTTAAACGCCATCGAATGAACCCGCAGCCGGGAGCAGGCCAAGTTTTTATTGAGGACACATGGCAGAAATTGATTGGAGCAGATCTTTGTTTGGGCCGTTCGCGCAGTGGAAATCCAGACCCGAAAAATATTAGGGCGAATTTGATAAGAAATTTGCGTCACAACTCTCCCTCCGTACGCCAGCCCAACTTCGGACCCGAAAAATATTAGGGCGGAATTCATTTGGTTTTCGCGTCATAAAATTGGCCGACGTTAGCAGGCTATTTTGGAACGTGAATTTGGTTTGAATTATGGTTTATCGCCGTTTGAAGTCCGGCGGGCTCGAATTAAGAACAATTTTGCTTGATCCCATCTTATAAAATTTGTGTTGGTTTTCTTTGATAATACACATATTTATAATAAATCATGGGAATACCACACTAAACATGTGGAAAAGTTATATAAATTATTGAGAACAATCATTTTTATGTAAAAATATCCAAATGTGCTTTTGGGAAATAAGGATTCGAGTATTTGGTTCATATTGTTTTAAAGGAAGGAGTGAAGTTGGAGCCTCAAAAGATGCAAGCTATTACAAAATGACCTATTCCTATGAAAATCAAGGTTCTTAGAAGATTTTTTAGACTTACATGATATTATTGATCATTTGTTAAGAATTATGCATGCATTTCAAGTCCACTCACATATCTCTTGAAGAAAATATCATTTATATGGAATGATGAGGCTACTTTAGCATTCTCTCTTTTAATGGATGCCATGTCTTCTACACCAACATCGGTTGCACCTACTTTTGGTAAAACATTCATAGTAGAGTGTGAGGCACTAGGAAAAGAAATTTACGTAACATTAACACAATAAGGGATATCATTGGCTTTTAAAAGCAAGGAATTCAAAGAAAATATTTGGTGAAATCTACGTATGAAAAATAAATGGAAGCAATATTACATGCAATAAAAAATGGGGATAGTATATCATTGGGAGTTACTTTAAAGTCAAGATATACCATGATAGCATAAAGTATTTTTTGAAGCTATGGATTTCATTGGAAGATTAACAAAAATGAGGAGAAAAAATGAAAAGTTTTAATTTTGAGATGATCTACAAAAAGGGTAAGGAAAATTTAGTACATGATGCTCTTTCTAAAATAGAAGAGGCCTCAAAGTTATATCAAATTACATTTTCTATTCCTAGGTGGCTAGAAGAAGCTTGCCATAATGGAAAAATGACAATAGTACTAAACAAAAACTAAAATTTATAAAGGATGGGATGAACTCTATGGAGCATTGGGAGTGAAAGAGAGATATACTTTGGTGCAAATGTAGAATATTTTTATGCATGCAAGCATATTTGAATAAAAAATATTAAGGGAGTCCCATGTCTCTCTGATGGTAGGACGCAGGGTTCCTTAAAACATCTCAAAGGATCAAAAAATATATTTTTGGAAGGAATGAAGAAATATATTCAAAATTTTGTAAAAGAAGGTCAGGTTTGCATAATAAATAAAAGAGAGATAGTAAAATCTCTAGGGTTACTTCAACCATTCCACATACATATTCAAAGACTAGAAGATATATCAATAGACTTTATTACGGGGTTACTGAAATATAAAGGTAAGTATTACATTTTTGTGGTCATTTATATAGACAAATTTTGTAGATTTTTTTTGTAGAGCTCAAAGTACATAAACAACAAGCCAAGTGGCAGAAGTGTCCGTGAAAAAAATTCATAGTCTTCATGGTTTTCCTAAAGTAATAGTAACAAGAAACTTTTGGAAATAATTATTTAATATGAGTGGAGAAACACTAGATGCCATGAGTTCTACATATCAAACACAATCAAATGGTCAAACAAAAATAGTTAACAAATGTTTTTAAGGTTATCTACAATGTTACTCTTTAGAAAAGCAACTTAGTATGCCATAATTAATAATCATTCCCTGTTCACTTTTGTTAATAGGTTTATGTCAGACGATGATGCAGGGGCATTAAGGCACTAGCCAGCAATGTAGGAGGTTTTTTCCACATTTTGTGGCTAGGAGGGTTCGAAAACATTTGAGTTGTAACGGCTAGGTGTCAATACCTCAGCTGACTGTATTACTTAGACTAGTTAGAGTTGTAGGAGTCGAAAAGTTTCAGTTAGTTGAATTATTATAATTAGACCTTTTGATTTCTAGAACGGTCCTCTCAGAGGAACCGAAGAGCCATATGTTATGTATATAAATTGTAATTACTCGGATGAATAAAAGTAGAGAGGGAAGAGGAGAGTAGAGAGGGGATTTCTGCAATAAACCTCTGTGTGTGAACAATTGTTTCCAGTTAAATGATTTCCAAGCTTAGTTGCCATTGAATTATCTCGAACTGCTAATTGTGAAGAATTTTTTAACTGTGAGGTGATTGGGTACTGATAATTCCATTCTTTTGTCTTTGAATTCCCTGTGAACTCACCCCACCCGAAGGCGAGGTCTGTGTAGAGAACCGGGGTCATGAACACTGTTCAAATATAAAAATCCCGCTTAATAAAGAGACAAAATTGTTGTTCTTTCGGAACCTGACCCGAGGATTGGACATGAGTTAACAAAAAAAAGGATAGCGGAACCAGACTTGCACCCATGGTCAAGCCCTGTACCAAAACCACAAGCGGAATCACAAAAGCGGGTTGCCCATATTGCACCGCTTTTGCGGAGTAGGCGGTATTTCCTATTCGCGAGCGATTCCATAGGGAATGCAACACGTGGCGAAGTGACCCCCGGAAAACCACCGTTTAACCAGCGCCATCGCACGTTAAAGCCTGACGTTGGAAGCCGAGCGAAATTGCCAAGAGTCATTGATTTGGAGAAGGGCCATCGGACGGTGGTCGCACGTTGAACATGCTTGGAGGTTAACTAAGGTGTGCGGATGATAGCCAGGTACGATACGAGTGTTTGATTGGTTATTGATATATATAGGTGGGGCCGGAGTATAATGAAATTGTTTAATTAAAAAATTGGTGGATAATTAGCATAAGTCTGGAGCATGATTGTTGTAAGGCAGGGTGGTGAAATATAGAGCTGAAATTTCATTACAAGTTATTTATTTAAAAATAAACGTGGAGTATAAATACAAAGTGTTGAAAGTTAAACATTGGTTATAAGGCTTGGAGATAATATAAATTCGGGAATATAAATTAAAGTCCAAGCATTGTGGATAGTATTTATTTATCAAATTCTACGAATTTCTACGAATTTGATAAATAAACCCGAAGAAAGAAGAAGTCAATTAAGACTCAGGCTGGAGGAAAAGAACGAGGTAAACCAAGGGAAAATGCTGACAGAGCGATTGTAGACACACCAGCTCTCCTTGGGGGTCCAATTTCAGTTTTGTTGCGTCACACGATGATCTCTCTTCTCTGGCATTTACTTGTTTTGAAGATCACTATTCTAGGAATAAGGAGTTATTTTCTCCAAAAATAACCCTAGCCAAACATTGACAATGCATCAAGGATATGTTTCTATGCTTCATAAGTACATATGTTCTACTTCTAAATCATGTCTTGGAAGTGGTTGTTTTGCTGGAAATTATGCACCAGTTGGTTTCATACCAAAGTATTTTTCACATTTTCAGCATCCAATACATGAAAAAGATAATGGTTTAAAACAACATAAATATTTGAAATTTTGCAAGAATTGTCTGGCACACTTTGAAAATGAATTTTGAATTCAAGTGCATGATGCTGTATAGGGTCAAGTGTCATTTTGAATACCAAATGTTTCACAAGAAACTTCTCAACATGCCACCCTGCAGTAAGGATTAAATGACAATATTGCATCAACTATTTCCATAATAAAAGTGCACATCGGCCATAAGACTAAACAACTACAAATGTTGTAGATCTAACAAGACCACACAATCAAATGTATTCCACAAGGCCAATACTGTATGAAAAATGAAAAGGAGTTTGCAACCAAAAATACCTTAGGCAACTAATTCAATTAGATACACCAAACCATCAGCAAAAAGGAAAACCAGCCTACTTGACCCCAATATTTTCAACTGGGTCCTCTAATTCAACCAATAAAAAGGCCAAAACCATAGCATTGAGATACATTTCATTACACTGTCAATAACAATAAAATTTGACTCGGCCATAACCCTTTCCTTTTATTGTTGTGAAAAGCTTTATGCATTACTCTAATGTGGCTAGTCCATAGGCCAAGTAGACCACTAGGTAACAAATATGTTTCCTTTCACCTTTGAGTTTTCAAATTATGCCTACCAAATCTAAGACATTTAAGAGGGGGAACTAATACAACGTTAAAAATAAAACCAGAGCACACATCTAAAAATTACCTCCTTAGCTACTGTCACACCATCATTAACTATTTTCGGAGAACCATGCTTGCTCTCCAAGACAACATTTTGCCCTTCACCCCAAGGGTGACTCCAACAAGATCAGCAAGTTTGTTCACACCGCCTGCAAGACAAATTGACAATGCTTTCGGTAAGTGTGCAATTGAATGCCAGACCATATGCCAAAACAACCCTCCATGAAAAATTAAAATAACACATTAAAATCGAATATAAGTGGATAAGGAAAGATCCACTGCAGTGAAGTTTCACGTGCAGGTGACCTTCCTTTAAACATAATTTTTTCTCTGACTTGCAATTTTTTTGTCACTGAGCCATCCTTGTTGAAGTACAACTCCTTTTCCATAGCTCTTGTATTAACTACCTTCTCTCTATCGCGTAATCTTAGAGTCCCTCTTCTGCTTGAGCGATTAAAGGAAATGGGTGAAAAACTGAAAGAGAAGACAATTGTCTGCCATAATTATCAAACATTGCACCCAATTTCTTCCCCTTTCCATTGTTACCCAATGAGGTAGATGTGGCAATTGTTGTCATACTGCCCAAAGCAGAGGCCATATTCTCTTATGCTGAATATAGAAATACAAGATCTTCCTTGGCATTCCTTCACCTGGGCCTAGGGGCACACTAGAATAATTTCACACTAAACCATGCAAAATTAAAAGTAACTTAACAGATCCATAAAGTAATAATAATCATAATTCCTAATTTCCTATTGTACGATATGATGCAAATTATTCAAACATGAAGCAATGAAGACATGCAATGTCTGAATTTGAAGATTGATGAACCAATACAAGAAGTTAGAAACTACAACTTTGATTCAATACTCTGTTTCCTAACTCCAGGAAGGAATCTAGTTTGTAGGAATGAAGAGGTTGTTATCTTTACAATCCCATCCCAACATCAAATTCAGTGATAAGTTTCTATGAGGTTATGGGTCAAGGAAACATTCACTCCATGAATGATATATTTAAGTAGGCTTCTCCTATTCTGGGAAAACACCATACCTATAATGCATTCACTTGCATGTATAAAGGGAAAGGAAAACATGTTTTCATACAATGGTGACAAAGGCATCTTGGGGAAAGTTATCTTCACTTTTTATTTATGTTGTTCACCCACACCACTCTCGTGTTTTCACTAATCCTGTTTTGTCATTTTTGGATTCAAATTAAGTTAAGGCCTTAAGTATTTTTTGACCTTTCGGTGTAGTTTTCATAAGTGGCATGTATGTATTTTCCATTAATTCTGCACTTTTTCTCTTCATGCGCATGTTTCCCTGGAAATAAAATGCATGATTTAGTCCCATACATTTAACAAGTTGTTGGATCAACTCCATTGGCAATATCATGTTTCCTATTCAATCAAAATGTATCTCAGTTAGGGTAGGTAGGAAGGTTTTCCCTTTGTATTAATAGGGCACTTCTAGCTTGCATTTTTATTATATCTTTCAAATTTAGTGTTGTTTCAATTAGGGCATGAATTTTTGCAACTTTCAAGGTGAGAATGAACAAAGAAATTTTTTTGTGATGGATGACTGTATATGACTCCATGGCCAGAGGAAAAGGCACTAATATACTTCTTCAAATATCTATAGTTCTCATTCACCTCATACAGAGATGGTCCCTGATTTTGAGCCAAATGTTGCAGCAAAAATTTCCCCCCTCCATAATTTGATATTCAATGGAAATTTCTTAAATTGATGATGGGGCATGATTATGGAACATTGGCACATACATATGTAATGGAATTCCAAGATCATGATATATGTTTGCATATGTTTATGGAGGTGGTCACAGCAAAAAAGAGCTCAAATAGAGCTGAAATTTTTCACATAAAAAGGATTGTGGGCTTGACTAATGGTTCCATTTAAAAAATGATATCTAGACAGAGAATAAGTGTAGCATGCAAATATGCATTGAAAATCCATCTGAGTTTGCATTGTATTACTTATGATGGATTCAAATTTGGGTTTCAAAATTCCAGGTTATGGCATGATTTTGTCGAGAAACCCTTAGTTGGATTCTCATGTTGGTTTAATTCATATTTTAAGTTTGTTTTGCAGTCTTTGGGTGATAGTAACTCATGAACTAGGTTACCAATGTGTAACAATCATATTTCAAGAATAAAGTTGTGTTTTTTTAATATTATTATTATTATCTATTAGCTACGAGTATTGACACCTAATGCCTAGAATTTTGACATCTTGATAGCATGGATAATTTCGAAAATGTTTCTAGTAATGTTAACATAATAACTATCATTACGTGTCTTCACTTTTGTCACCATAATAGACCTGTGATATGGACTCATCACACAACTTCATATGCTATGTCCCAACAAGTTCAAACTGGTTGAACGTACCTCATAGTGTGGTTATTAAGGACAAGTTGCTTGGTATATAACTCTATAGCATAGACCGCGTTGCAGTTCTAAAAAGAATCCTCAAGTGTCAAAAAAACTTCACAATATGTTCTACTATAAAGCCTTTTGGGATACCTGAAATAATATATGTATCATTGATGAATTTTAAAGTATGACAAGATCCAGAGGGAAAGGAAATCAATGGAAGAGTGATCCACCAATTAGAACCTAGAATTTAGCATAAGATGAGTTAGAGTCTAGGAAATTGAAACCCTATAATTTTAATTAGTGATGAAGGACATCACATAGGTAATTATATTTTGATGTAGAATAATCTGTTAATTCAAATTTAAACTACATAATATGAAAGGCATACCATAAATTTTTCCACGTAAGTCCAAAGAACCTATAAAAAGGGAAAACCTTCTTTTTCCATGGGAAATAATTTACCTTTCCTTTTTCAAGATAATCTAAATCACAAAAAATATGAACTATACTGCACACATTCTTGGATAATGTGAAAGTGGAAAAGGAATAACCTACACAAGTGATGCACACATGTACATTTGAACACTAATAGATTTTTGTAGTTGAAATGCAATGCTTGTTTTCATTTAAATGTAGGGCTTTTAAAGGAGGGAGAAATAATGGCTGCCAAATTAATAAGCGTTTCTTTGGGAAAAATTTAAATCTTGTATTGGGTGATGAAGATAATAGAGGGTATTTAATCTTGATTCTTGACATCTAGAGAGAACCCTACAGCCTAACACAATCCAATGGAATTGACCAAAAAAACCCAAATAGAGTCAACCCTACTATAGGAGGAAGGGCCTGCAGTAAGAACTTACCATTTTTCAAGAGTTGAGGGTGAATGTTGTTCTGCAAGAGCTGAGGGCGAATGCAGGGTGAATGCTGTTCTGCAAGAGCTGAGGGCGAATGCAGGGCAAATTTTTTTCTGCAAGAGCTCAGGGCGAATGTTGAGGGCGAATGCTGTTCTGCAAGAGCTGAGGGAAAATGCAGGGAGAATTCTATTCTGCAAGAGCTCAGGCCGAATGCTGAGGGTGAATGATGTTCTACAAGAGCTGAGGGCGAATGCTGAGGGTGAATGTTGTTCTACAAGAGAGGAGGGTGAATGCACGTGTGATATCAGACGTTAATGTAGCACACATGTACATTTGAACACTAATATATTTTTGTAGTTGAAATGCAATGCTTGTTTTCATTTAAATGTAGGGTTTTTAAAGCAGGGAGAAATAATGGCTACCAAATTAATAAGCGTTTCTTTGGGAAAAATTTAAATCTTGTATTAGGTGATGAAGATAATAGAGGGTATTGAATCTTGATTCTTGACATCTAGAGAGAACCCTACAGCCTAACACAATCCAATGGAATTGACCAAAAAAACACAAATAGATTCAACCCTACTATAGGAGGAAGGGCCTGCAGTAAGAACTTACCATTTTGCAAGAGCTAAGGGTGAATGCTGTTCTGCAAGAGCTGAGGGCAAATGCTGAGGAAAAATGTTGTTCTGCAAGAGCTGAGGGCGAATGCTGAGGGTGAATGTGTGCATGATATCAGACGTTAATGTAGCTATTGCGACGGATACGAAACAATAAAATCATTTTTATGTAGCGCGCATATAATTTTTGTATTTTTATGTAGCACACATATAAGTTTCATATTTTTATGTAGCGCGCATATAAATTTCCTATTTTTATGTAGCGCGCATATAAGTTTCATATTTTTATGTAGCGCGCATATAAGTGTCATTATACCGACAGCGGAAAAAGCGTCGCTACTGGGACGACTGCCTCCAAACATCGCAATTGCGACACTTAGACGTTGTGTCGTACTTGTGACGTTTGGAGGCAGCCGTCGCAATAGCGATGCTTTGGGCCATAGTGTCGCAATTGCGACGTCTTCCTCCAAATGCCACAATTGAGACACTTTGTCTAAGTGTCAGTATTGCCACCCTTTTCTATAAACGTCGGTATAGCGATGGTTTCGGGTGGGATGGAAAAAAATTGGGGAAATTTCCGACATTTGGTCAAAAGCGTCGGAACCAAGTGTCGGAATTTCCGCCAAATGTAGTAGTGACCCTAGACCTCCAAACCGATACTAAGACAATCAAAAAACGTATAAGGATGAGGATAAAGCGTATTTCAACTAGGAAATCAAAATGAAGAGGTGCAAAGGAAATGTGATGATCGAGCAGATGTATGTGCTTACTGATGCAGGAGCATCAGGCGAGTCAGCAATGTGATAGTATGGTCACATGTTGTGACTAGCAAGGGGCTGAAAGAAAATAATTTAATTAAATTATTTGCTTAAATATGTGAGAGTGTTTGTTTATTGAGGAAAGGGTATAGGTGGCTGAGTGATTCTCCTTGTATGGAGATCAGGCCAAATAGTTGGATTTATTTGGCTAGAATAGAGTATGAGGGATTTTAAAAGCTTTATTTAGTGTTATTTTAGAAAAGAGTGGGATTGAAGAGATTTTTTAGGAGAGGTTGAGAGATTTCTGGTTCAGAATCAGAATTGATTCATGAAACCATGTATTTGTATCAATTGTTTTTTCCTTATATAATTCAAGAGAGTGAGGATAGAGGTGGTAAGAGTGAGGTTTTTAGGGTTGAGCGAAAGCACAATCTGGTGATGTTGAGACTGTGTGTATTAGAGGATTGATTTTGAGAGTGTGGTGTGAGAATTTAGATTGAATGTATAAACTGTAGTTGTGTGTAACAGAGTTTATTTCATTATGGAAGCAACTTAAGACCGAGACTTGTTTTTTTGGTGCGAATGAGTAAAATTACTGGTGTACGCATCATTGTGTAATGAGTGTAGAGTTGAAACATTGGGGTTTGTTTATGTAATTGCTTGAAACAAGGGTGGACTGTGTGTTTTTATGCAAAACTAGCTGTGATCTGTGTTTAATATACATAATGGCTTTGGAAATTGTCGGGTTCGGGTAGGATATCTGTAATATTGATTATTGGTGTGCGATCTGTAGAATCTCGTGTTTAAAATGAATCTGGCATAGTTGAAGTCTGCAAATCGGTGAAATAGAACATTTAGTGGAATCTGGAGTGGATTTAACATGTATATTTGTTGATTACGAGATTTATTGGAACCGTGTAATCCATTGTAACGGATTGGGGATCATTCCATGTCACAACTCATTATAAGGGAAACTGGACGCGATTTGTATTAAATTTGGTTTGAACTGAAATCAGATCTGAGGTAGTATCTTGTCACCGATGGGAAGGCGACTTTAAATGACAGCTATTCCGATTTCCAACTAATCGGATCAGAACTAGGAGTGCTGTCAACAGTTTTGGATGCGATTGCAACTTGCAACTCCGATTGCAATCGGATCGAAGCTATGGAGCAATCAAAAGTTTGGCATTCAAATCATTTGCGATCTCCGATCGCCGACTGAATCGCATCGACACTGTGGGAGTAGCCAATGGTTGGTTGTGACATTCAATCACTGACAATTATGATTGCTGATGGTATTTCATCAGAGTTGTAGTGAACTCCAAAAATTTGAAATGCATACCTATCGCCGAGCAACTGAAATGTTCTGATTGTTTGATCGGTCAGAAATATACACAGACTTCTGTTAAAACAGACATTCAATGGTGTTTTCGCATGCATTGAGAACACAGGGGAAATCAGTCATTTGTATGGGATTGATGAATCGATTCACAATAGAGAAGGCAGAATTTTTAAAAATTCGATTTTTGTTTATGAGTTTTATACAGTGAATTAACATGTTGCAATTGCTTGGTATGCGATCGAAGTATTGGTAGTATGTAATAAGCCAGATTGGAGCTCTAATATGTTCAAAGGTAGTGTTTGCAGATCGCTACAGTTTGAGCATCGTTGATGAGAAATAGGTATGCAATATCGACATTCGATTCTAGTCAAATCTCAGTTTTATATGAATTGCTATTGCCATAAGTCGAAAGGTTCGATTGTTTGGTTGGGCAGTTGTGTTTTGATTGAATGAGAATTGAATAAAGAGATTCAATTTAAAGGGATATTTGGGCGCTGGTGCCATGGTCTTATTTGAATTCAAGGTTGAAAAAAATAATTGTATGGATGTCAGCAATGCATTATTACAGGCGAGACTTGCATTGGATGAGATTGAAGGTCGAAAATTAATGTCTGAATATTAATTCACCTTGTTCTGAGAATAAATGTTAAACATTGTTTTTAATCATAAATATGAAGGAGAAACTAAGGGTTCCGTAGAGTTGAATTTTCCAGAAAGTGAACTTTCATTGACTAGAACAGGAATTGCAGTTTTACATGTACAGTTGATAATGATTCTGGGTTTGGCGGGGTTATCCGTCATCATTTTTGGTATCAGAGCTAGCTTAACGCTTTGAAAAATTTGTTTTTGGAAACTGAATTTTAAATTTAGCAGATGTATAATTGACAGGAAGTGTGTTTGATGAAGATAATGATCAGAATGGAGAAGCAGAGAATGCCAAGAAGATCTGGTAAGAACGTTTAAGTTGATAATTTTGCAGAGATGTATTTGAATGTCTAAATGAAACAATGAACAGATGAGTCCTTTGACTGATGGAATGGAATTTAATTTAAAGACATCTTTGAAGGAAATATTGCAGGTTTGAAAGATACTTTGATGTGTCTTGAGATCAGATTGTGCAGGTCAGTGGATTTGCTGAAAGGTGGAATGAGATGTACCAGCATCTTAGCATATGAGCTATGTGAAGAAGATAGAGCAAGAAGAATTCCCAGATGTGTAAACGTGATAATACCCGGAAATAAAAAAATTTACTGAATGAAGAAGGTAGTGAGCAATTCAAGATGCAGAGCCTAAAGCAAGGAGTATTTCAAGAGGAGATGAGAACAACTTCCAACTGAGGTTGGGTAGAAGTTGATGAGGCAGCTCCACAATTGTGATTGTGGATAGGAGATAACAGTTCCAGCAAGAGGAGTGCTGGGTAGAATTGTTAGTTAGTGAAAGGTTCGAGGAAAGAACCAATAGGTGCCAAAAGGCTAAACTCAGGAAAGTTTGGTGAGGCATGAAGGAGACTTGTTACAGGCGAAATGGAAAAAGTTAGTTGCAGCTCACTAGTGAACAAGGAAAGTTCACCAGAGGAAAGAAAGGAATTGACTATTGATGGTCATGACAGGGATACAAAGGAAATTCACAGACATAGGGAAAAGAGTGCTGAAGCAGTTGGACTCAAAGGAATGAGTAAAGAAGAAAGGGACATAGATTTGGCTGAGATGAAGGCAGAACTCAGTCATTTGGAGAAGCTGCTATTGAAAGGAATTAGAGAAAAATGAAAACAAGGATTTTATGTGGGAAGAAGAGTTAAATGGCCTGTCAGAGAATTGTTTGCTGAGAAATTATTACTTCGAACAAATGAGAATGAAGAAATAGGATACATCTGCGAACCAGAGAAAGGATCTCTCCTTGGGGACGAAGACAGTGATGACAGTAGAGAAGAACTGATCTATGCAGATCAAAATGAGAGAAATGTGTTGACATCATCCGCATAGACAAGAGGATCTCATATTTTTGGGATTAATTATTTCTGTGAATGTAAAATTGCAGGTATGCAGCCTAAAGAATTTGAACCTGTGTATGAAAAAGTGAAAGGAGCAAAGGCAAGACAAGCGAGAAAGGAGATGCATAAGGACTTTCAAGACTTCAATTGGTGGAGGAAATTAAAAGGTATGGCTGAATGGTTATGTCTTCTTTTATTGGAAACTTATTGGATCATATTTGAAGGAATTTTAGCATGGAAAAAAGACCAATGGGAAATGGAAACAGGAAAGGAAACAAATGCATTGCATATTTATGAAGTGAAGAGGAGGAAAGCTGACACCGAGAGCTTAGTTGAAGAAGGTAAGCCAAGGAAATATTTGAAAGATCAAAGTCTTATCAGAGAAGAGGAAGAGGCATTATTGTCTTATTTGGACAAACTGAGTATTGGAAGAAATTGTGTAGAACAGGAAGGTATTCTACAAACTTATGATGAAATTGCCAAGCATTGTCAAGAAGTTGCAGTCCCAGAAGTTCTCTTTGACGAGGAAGAAATCAGAGATGTTGAGGAAGAATTTCTCAATAATTTAGTGAACTATCAGAATAGTTCAGAGGAGCATGAGAAGCTGATCATTGAGGCTTCGAATGAAGAGCCTTGCATTTTTGAAACTGACATGTTGTGTATGTTTTCAGGTTTGGCAGGTGAGGAACAACGATTGGACAATGTGCTTATGCATGTTGATGAAGAAGTGAGATTACTGGAAGAAATGGCTGAAACAGAAAGATATTTTGAGCATGTATTTAATAATTTTGAGAATGATGGTATTGACAGGAAAATTGTTATGATTAAAGGAGCTGAAGATAAACAAATGAAAATTTGTGATGATAATTATAATGAAGTATTTTCAATAGAAAACCAAAATGAAAATATTATGGAAACTTTGGAAGAATGCATGATGATGTTGATAGATGCAGGAGTTCAGAAATTCTATGATTCTAAAGTGAATTATTTTATTGAATCTGTAAACCATGAAGAAGCTCTAGAAAACCAGAATTTTGTTCCTGTTGAAGGAGAAGATAATATAACATCATTTTGTTGCAATGGTATAAGTATAGAGAATGAAAAGATACTTCACAATGATATGCTCCAAGAAATCCTAGCTATTGAACTGTTTAATGATAATCTTGTTTTAGAACAAGAAAGACCGTATAATGCAGAGGAAAGTATGGAAAAGGAGAATGTACAGCAGACAGATGTCAGTGGGGTTCAGTTAAAGACAAATGGTAAGAAGGAAATTGAGAAATTGTGGAAGATGAAATCACATGAGAAGAGGGACAACAAGAATGAGAAATTTACCACAAGAATTTGTATCAGCAAGAACAGAGGACAACAACAAATTAAGATTTGGGAATCTAGAGCAACAGAAGTGACAGTGGCAGAAGAATTGAATAAGCAGCATAATGAAAGTGATGACTAGTTACAACGTAAAGTTTGGGATACTGGATGGACAACAGAGGAAACACATGACCAGGAGGTCATGGAAACTTTTAACTTTGGGAGTCTGATGCAGGAGCATCAGGCGAGTCAGCAATGTGATAGTATGGTCACATGTTGTGACTAGCAAGGGGTTGAAAGAAAATAATTTAATTAAATTATTTGTTTAAATATGTGAGAGTTTTTATTTATTGAGGAAAGGGTATAGGTGGCTGAGTGATCCTCCTTGTATGGAGATCAGGCCAAATAGTTGGATTTATTTGGCTAGAATAGAGTATGAGGGATTTTAAAAGCTTTATTTAGTGTTAGTTTAGAAAAGAGTGGGATTGAAGAGATTTTTTAGGAGAGGTTGAGAGATTTCTGGTTCAGAATCAGAATTGATTCATGAAACCATGTATTTGTATCAATTGTTTTTTCCTTATATAATTCAAGAGAGTGAGGATAGAGGTGGTAAGAGTGAGGTTTTTATGGTTGAGAGAAAGCTCAATCTGGTGATGTTGAGACTGTGTGTATTAGAGGATTGATTTTGAGAGTGTGGTGTGAGAATTTAGATTGAATGTATAAAGTGTAGTTGTGTGTAACAGAGTTTATTTCATTATGGAAGCAACTTAAGACCGAGACTTGTTATTTTGGTGTGAATGAGTAAAATTATTGGTGTATGCATCATTGTGTAATGAGTGTAGAGTTGAAACATTGGGGTTCGTTTATGTAATTGCTTGAAACAAGGGTGGACTGTGTGTTTTTATGCAAAACTGGCTGTGATCTGTGTTTAATATACATAATGGCTTTGGAAATTGTCGGGTTTGGGTAGGATATCTGTAATATTGATTATTGGTGTGCGATCTGTAGAATCCCGTGTTTAAAATGAATCTGGCATAGTTGAAGTCTGCAAATCGGTGAAATAGAACATTTAGTGGAATCTTGAGTGGATTTAACATGTGTATTTGTTGATTGCGAGATTTATTGGAACCGTGTAATCCATTGTAACGGATTGGGGATCATTCCATGTCACAACTCATTATAAGGGAAACTGGACGCGATTTGTATTAAATTTGGTTTGAACTGAAATCAGATCCGAGGTAGTATCTTGTCACCGACGGGAAGGCGACTTTAAATGACAGCGATTCCGATTTCCAACTAATCGGATCGGAACTGGGAGTGCTGTCAACAATTTTGGATGCGATTGTAACTTGCGACTCCGATTGCAATCGGATCGGAGCTATAGAGCAATCAAAATTTTGGCATTCAAATCATTTGCGATCTCCGATCGCCGACTGAATCGCATCGACACTGTGGGAGTATCCAATGGTTGGTTGTGACATTCAATCACTGACAATTATAATTGCTGATGGTATTTTATCAGAGTTGTAGTGAACTCCAAAAATTTGAAATGCATACCTATCGCCGAGCAACTGAAATGTTCTGAGTGTTTGATCGGTCAGAAATATACATAGACTTCTGTTAAAATAGGCATTCAATGGTGTTTTCGCATGCATTGAGAACACAGGGGAATTCAGTCATTTGTATGGGATTGATGAATCGATTTATGTGCAATCGATTCACAACAGAGAAGGAAGGATTTTTAAAAATTCAATCTCTGTTTATGAGTTTTATACAGTGAATTAACATGTTGCAATTGCTTGGTATGCGATCGAAGTATTGGTAGTATGTAATAAGCCAGATTGGAGCTCTAATATGTTCAAAGGTAGTGTTTGCAGATCGCTACAGTTTGAGCATCGTTGATGAGAAACAGGTATGCGATATCGACATTCGTTTCTAGTCAAATCTCAGTTTTATATGAATTGCTATTGCCATAAGTCGAAAGGTTCGATTGTTTGGTTGGGCAGTTGTGTTTTGATTGAATGAGAATTGAATAAAGAGATTCAATTTAAAGGGATATTTGGGCGCTGGTGCCATGGTCTTATTTGAATTCAAGGTTGAAAAAAATAATTGTATGGATGTCAGCAATGCATTATTACAGGCGAGACTTGCATTGGATGAGATTGAAGGTCGAAAATTAATGTCTGAATATTAATTCAACTTGTTCTGAGAAGAAATGTTAAACATTGTTTTTAATCATAAATATGAAGGAGAAACTAAGGGTTCTGTAGAGTTGAATTTTCCAGAAAGTGAACTTTCATTGACTAGAACAGGAATTGCAGTTTTACATGTACAGTTGATAATGATTCTGGGTTTGGCGGGGTTACCCGTCATCACTTACTAATGATGGAAAATAACAATATGGAGCAATGATGATCCTATATGCTCTGAAAAACCTTTGATTCGACCTTTAATGACAGTCCGCAACCTTTTCCCCACCCTTAGAAAATAAAAAAATAAAACGAAATTCGTAGCAAATCCTGTGTTCGGAAGGGTCAATTTGCTACGGAAGTGCCTAGAACTTCCGTAGCAAAACCTGACTTGTTTAAACTAAATTTGCTACGAAAGTTTGTAAAAGTACTAAATTCACCATAATGACCAAATCGACTTATGCACCCCCAAATTTCGGATTTTTCTTTGACAATGACACCTATTACATCAATGATGACCTTTCAAACTCACCAAAAGACTCTCATACATGCAATTTTTTTTTTTAAATCTCAAATTTTAAAAATCCTATCCAACCCTAAGTGACTTACTCAAATTCACTCAAGATAAACCTAATGGTTATCATGGATAACAGGTACTATAGTTCCTTGACATACAAGGGCACTAACTAAGGTGTGTCAATCGTTCCTCCAGTTATGCAACTTGACTACCTAGGTGTTACACAACAATTTTTCACCGTCCCTGCGATCCCCCGTCCTGCACATTGGAGGGCTTATTCCGTGACTAGTGACTAGTGACATGACCTGAAACCACTTTCATGGCATCCCCCTAGACAAGGACATTCATTCCCTTGAAGACAATCCCTTGTGAAAAACCCTAAAAATAGCCTTTTTTTCCTTGGCGTGACTAGCCAGTTCAGCCCTCGCGCCAATGGGGGAAATCCTCCAAAGAGGGCACGCCAGCTGGCGCAATGTCACAGTGTTATACCCGCGCCAGGCTTATTAAGGAGTGTTTTTTAAAATAAATGGCGGAAGATTGACTCCAACCAATTCCTAAACTGGCCTCTAAATTGAGTTGGGAGGTTTGCCTCCGGATCTCCATGTAGAGAAAGTGGTTTTCCACCTCTCATGGAAGTTTCCTTGAGGATAGGGCCAATCCCATGATTGTAGGGATCCCAACTCCCCTTCCACCATCTATATAAGCTTTCCATTTTCCTTTACAAGCC
This sequence comes from Pinus albicaulis, assembly GCA_034641835.2. Lineage (NCBI taxonomy): Eukaryota > Viridiplantae > Streptophyta > Pinopsida > Pinales > Pinaceae > Pinus > Pinus albicaulis. Next base: position 660,488,150 of record CM076582.1, on the reverse strand, counting down.
AGTCCCCAAGAGCCTTGATAGTCCTCATAGAGCCAAATCAGTAGCAAGGAGATTGACAATCGAAGAGAGAGGCTTGTCCCATTCTCGACGAGGTTTATCGAGATGTATTCCGTTGTCGACCCGCCGAAGGAAGATTCAACGTCAAATCCAAGTTGTATCTTTCTTTGTATTAATTAATGATAAGCGACTTTGGTTATGGTTCCACTCGTATTGTTCATTGTGATCATGAGTTGCGTCTTCTCTGACTGATACATAATTGTATATATTGGGTTTTACGCTTGTGTGTTCGTCGTGTTTCTTGTATGTGCAGGTGTTTGATCGCGACAAGCGGGAGAATTGTGATCTTCTGGAGCAAGGAAACGGGAGCGTTATCTTCTCTACAAACAACAACGTTGGACTTAAGGTAGGCCTTCTTCGCAATTTGGTCTATTGCAATTAGGAACTTGCACCTTAGCATGATACGATTGTTGCTAGACCCGATCTAGGCTAGTAGGGATCACCTCTGTCCACAGAGGGGATTTACCTCTACAACAAATTGGCGACTCTACTGGGGAGGCATTAATTGGAGTTTTTCTTGTCTTTTCCGTTGATTTTGGTCTTTGTATGCTTGATCAGCTCTTTTGGTTTGCTTTTTTCTAGTGTAAAACCTCTGTTCAGCCCCCAGAGGATCAGATCTGACCTCTGTTTTTCCGAATTTTCATATTTTCATGGTTGGCTTGATTGGCGCAATTTACGCCCTTACAGTCACATCAATTGGCGCAAAGTTTCCAGTTCATCACTCGCACCAATTACAGCCAGATAGTCGCGCCATCTCCTGTCGGTGCTAGGATTTTCCATTGTTCGGAAGTTTCTTTTGGTCAGTACTTTGCTTCTGGGTTTGATTTAGATTTTGCTTGAAGTGGTGAGTCTGGTCTTGGTTGGGAGAAATTATTATTTTTTTCATTTTCAGGTGTTGGCGCTTGTTTTCAGTTAGCAACCTGTGCCAATTTTCCATTGGCGCTAGTTTTCAGTGAGCAAGTCGCGCCCATTGGCGCTAGTTTCACCTACCAAAGTCGTGCCAATTTCAGGGTGTGTGAAAATTGAGATTTTTTCCCTTAATCCTTCACCAGTGTGTCTTTCCCTTCCGACCTTTTCTCTCTATGAGCATAGATTACATTTCTCATTGTTTGGAATGTCTTCTTTCCATAATTGATTGATGTAAAAGGGATGAATGCCTTGTTTTGATCTCATGCTTTGGAAGTCCTCTTTGTGTTTTGTCACCTTTTGAGGAATTTCGTTACGAAGTGTTTTGAAACAACGATTTCATTCTTAGTGTTGGTTTACATCTCTTTTGCATTCATCTTCCATTAAGAATATTTGTGTTCATTTAATTTTCATCTTAGAGTTTGCTTTTCGTTAAAATGCATTAGATCACATTGCATTGAAAAGTATTTTTTGAGATCCATCATTGAACTAGATTACATTGTTTAATGATTTAAAACTAAAAATCTCTTTGAGTGCATTCTCTTTCATTAAAATTATGCATTAAGTAGATTCTCATTTCATCAAAAAATGCATTGAGTGCATTCTTATCATTTGAAAAGAAAAAGGAAATTGTGCATAGATTACAAGTGCATAGTTTTCGAAAAAGAGGATTTTGCATAGATTACATTGCATTATTCGCATTGTTGAATGTTTGAAATTACTTTGGATAGTGAAAGTCATCTAGTTTGGAAGAATTTCGTTTGAATTTTTGTTGTTTTTTGCATCATTTGAAGCTCTTCCCTTAACTAGATAGCATTCATCGAATTGAAAGATTTCTTTCGTCATATAGCTGCATATAGGAGATTGTCAGATGACATACGGTAGGGCTTTGAAACCGAGACATAATTGAAGATCAACCACAAAATTTATTCAATCAACCTAAGGAAGCATTGAAACATTACCATAATATTTATAGGTCTAGGCTAGTGACGTGTTCCGGCGTCGTTAAACCTAGTAGCTGTCATTCGCCTTTTGGCTTTAAACATTGCTAGTACTGACTTGTGCTCCCCGTACCGTCGCATATATAAATGGAGACCCCACTAGGTTGCTATCCTTTATCCATAGGAAGCCGAGTCTTCCGCCTTATACCCATTATACACCAGACACAGCATTCAGGGAGATTGCCTGCACGTACATCAAGTCCTTGGTTGATTTCTCTTTCATTTTGAAACCAAGGTGTATATTGCAGTTCACGGATATCTGGTACACCCTTTGCCTATATTACCAGAGTAGTCATTTCGATCTTTTCTGACTTTGTAAATTTGAAAATATCATCAAGCGCTTTTCCTTTCACGCTTGTTTCCAATCTGAAAGTGATAGAGTCACCTTTTTCCTATTTCTCAACTCTTAAAATATGAAACAACAGAGTTTTGTTTCAATGTTTTAAAATTAACTACCCACGAAATATTCCTGGTTAAATTTAGTTTCCTTAGGGTGTTGTGTTGAGTTGTTTCTAATGGAAACTTTCCAAGAATTCACCAACCAAGGAGTCCCTTCCAATGGGAATCCTGGTCCTTTTCCTCCTTTTGGAAATGTTGGCGCTCCTTATATGGCAACATTGTCCCTTCCTGGGTTAACTGTTGGGTTGCCTGTTTGGCTGTTTTCAACTTCTATGGTCCTGAATGTCTTGGCTACTGTTCAATCAGTTCCTCCACCTAAACATCATCATGTTGATTCCAAAGTGGACCCCTCCCCTTCTTCACCTGTTTCTGCGTCCTCCTCTTCTACTTTTCCTGGTGAAAGTCTGGATTCGAGTAACCAGGTGGCTAAGAAGAAGAAGAAGAAGACAAAGAAGAAGAAGTCAGATAAAGGAGAGGCTAGCTCTACAGCTATTGTGCCTAAGAAGCCATCCATCGATAAACCTTCCAACCCTCCATGGAAAGTCAAGTTCCCTTGCATGTTGTGTCAGGGAAACCATCTTCTTCGATATTGCCCTGGCATTCCCAAGGTGCTTGAAGCATGGTCCGCCATTGCCTTTGGATTCCGGGAGTCAAGTTGGGAGCACGTCTTCAACTGGTGCTGGTAAGGCTCCTAAGAAGCAGGGTAAGCTCACCAATCCCTGTAAGTTGTGTGAAGGGCACCATGCCATTCACCTTTGTCCGTATATGGATGAAGCGAAGTGAGTTTTGGACAACTCGGTTGTTTCTGCGCCATGCCTTCCAGCTGGTTATAAAAAAAATTATTTGAGTCCTCCACCAGCTGATCCTACGATTGGTCAAGAGTCATCCTTGTTCAATCCCGCTCCCCCAGAAATTCAAATTTAGGAATCCATTCCCGACCAACCATTGGTCGTGGGATCGGTTGAGCTGGCCCCATCTGTGGTGCACCAGGTCTTTTCCGTTGAGATTGGACCTCACATCCCTAAGGTTCCTCTTGTTTCTTCAGATTCTTCGGACTGGGAGAAGGATTCTCCTATCCCTATACCTCAAGAAGTTGCTCCTCCGCCTCCCGTGATGGAGGTCTCGGAGGATACTCCTCTTGCCTTCGAGATGGAGGTCATGGAGGATGCTCCTTCTTCTTCCATAGCACCAGGGGAAGACCATCTCAGTTCGATGGTAGTCCCTCCAAGTAGTTTGGTCGCTTCCTTTGATTGGAATCAATTTGCAGGATACCGCCTTCCGTCTTATGTGCCCTTTGAGATCACAGTACAAGCCTCTCATCTGGTCGTTCCCAACACCATTATAGATGAAGGCATGTCTGTTAGTATCTTATCCTCAACTACTTGGCAAGATTTCGGTTCGCCACCGCTTGTTCCTGTTACGCAGAATATGTTGGCATTTAATAGAAGAACTACTCAAACATTAGGGATCCTTCCAAGGTTACATGTTACTTTGGGAGGTAAAACTATCCATATGGACATGATGGTTGTTCCAGGCTGCTTGGATTTCAATCTGCTCTTGGGGTGCGATTACACCTATGCCATGGGAGTGCTTGTATCCTCCCTTTTTCGTGTGGTCTGTTTTCCACATGAAGTACAAATTGTGACCATTGATTAGCTTTCATTCTTTGGTCCTAATGTGGCAACTGGACCGCCATCATCCCTTCCTAGTTTTTATCCACCCGTTGTATCTGCCCCATCGCAGGTCAACTATGTGGCTACCTACCCCGTGCCTGTGCTCAGTGATGATGTCGTCGTGCATAGTGTGCTGGGGGCATTGGGTCCTGACTTCCATGATGTTTTCCTTCCATCGAGAATGGAACTCTTGGATGCGATGACTTCTTGTTCATTATGATAAGGTTGTCGGAGCATGGTTCCTTTCCTGTGTCAAGCTCCTTAAAAAATGAAACCAGGTCTGGTCGTCAGAGCATAGTTCGTTTTCTTGTGTCAAGCTCCTTAAAAAATGAAACAAGATCTTTTGAGGACAATTATTTTAGTGTGTCAACCTCGTTAAAATAATGAAACACGTTCCCGTTCAATTCGAGTCTTTGTTTAGATCTCGTAAAATTCCAGTCGAGTCTTTCTCTTGATCTCGTAACTTGAACCTTCACTCCATCTACCTTTCATATGGATTGAAGCTTGGGGGGCATGTACCTCAAATTAAGTTACCATGCTGGGGGCATGCTTACTATTTCAAGCATAGTTTGTTTCTGTTTCAAGCTTGTGTAAGAATGAAACCGGTTTCAAGCATAGTTTATCTTTGTTTCAAGCTTGTGTAAAAATGAAACCAACTTCAAGCAGAGTTTCTTGATTTCAAGCTTGTGTAAAAATGAAACCATTCCCATCTTACCTCTTCTGATTGCCATTTTATCAGCCTATTTTTGCCAGATGAGCCTTGGTTTTCTCTTTCCATCGTCCCCATCTGCTTGGCCGATCATATGCCTTCACTTGGTTTTTTTACCTGTTCCTGAGGAACTGCTGTGATGAGTGGTCTTGTTAGCTAACCTCTTGACTTTTATCATGTTTTGAGCAGTTCCACCATCACCGGAACCAGTTTCTGCCCTTTATACCACTCATTCCTCCAGGAGGAGTCAACTTTCAGCTCTTTTCTGACTCCCTAAACATGAAAATATTGCCGAGTCTCTTGTCATTTTGATCTCATTAAAGTGGTTATGAAATGAAATCTACTTAGTATACGTTTACCCCTTTTTTGGGCTGGGATAGATTATTTACGAAAAAGGAATACCCTAGCCTATTGCAACTAGGAGGTTTTCTCAGACATAGTTTTATACCTTCTCGGGTCTGAGGAACTATTTATGAAAAGAGACCATTGGAGTTTACTTTTATGCTGTCTTTTCAAACTCTCTAAACATGAAAATACACCGATTTTTCCTTTTTCAGACTTGTTAAACCCTGATGACATCAGATTCAGTCGTAATGACGATATTTGAGTTTCTCCTTCCTAGGGCTCGTTAAATGTACTAGGATGGATTTGTCCGAAGGATGAACTTATATGACAAGCATATGGTATCCTCTTCAAGCTTGTGTAAAACTAAAGAGGTAATCACCAGAAATGGTGGGGAAAAATGGAACCAGTATCATCATCGTGTCAACAGTATGTCGCTCTTGAACATGGCACCTGTCTGCATTCGTGTCGAGTTTGGGACATCTCATCTCATTTTTTATTTGCCTCCATGGGTTTGGGTGATCCATTTTGACCTCTCATCTGCTCTTTGCCTCGTCATCATGACCTCAGATCCTTTGATGTCAAATAATTCCAAATCCAATGTCGTGTCGTCGATATGTTCAAGAGAATTTGACCTCTGCAAAGTTTCAACCCTCCTCTGATTCTCATTTGATCTTGATTCACAACATTATGTTCCTTTGTCTCGCGTTGATGATGTGGGAAACACTATGGCCCAAATTCGATCAAGGTCACTTTCTGTCAACTTCAGCTCATTATCCAAGAAGTTGATCTAGAGACTCCCTTCCAGTACCTTGGAGCCTGCATGCCTCAATGGCGGGTTCTTCGCATTCGACGTAAGGTTTTCATCATTGACCTTCGATCGGATGATTCTGCGACTATTCAATGCCAACTCACTGTTCAAACTCCGTGGATTGTACCTATAGTACCTTGAGGGCCATTGTCATTATTGGTGGTTCCTCTTGCTTCTGTTAAAAACTTTCATCATTGGCTGGTAATCAGACGATGTTCTTGCATGTTCGACTTCAGCTCACTTATTCACATGCTTGAACTTGTACTCTGTTCGGGTCGAGATGGAGCGCAAGACCCTGGATTTTGTATATTGGAATCCAGGCTGTGGGTTTTGTGGATTATTATGATTGATTACATGACTCGTTGATTGGATGGATGCGACCATACCTGAGTCTATTTATCGATCCTTACTGGATGGCTGCGTCCATGCCTTGGATCTTGATTATTGTGTACTCTGTTACGGATGGTTGCGCCCATACCACATATATATCACGTATTTGAGATATCAGCTGTACTTTTCTACACAGGTTTTCCGACAACAGTGTTTTCAGTTGGACACGTTCTCGTAAAGCATTTCACCCCTCTCTCTCTCTCGGGCCTCATGCTTTAGGGGGCATCTGTTACACAGTAATTTGTCCCTGTCCCTGCAATCCCCATCTCACCCATTGGAGGGTCATTTCTGTGACGAATAATTAGTGTCATGCCTTAAAAATACCATCATTGCATCCCTTTCCATGAGGACCACATTCATTTTGTTGATCATTTCCTGAGCAGACCCCTAAAAACACCTATTTTTGCCTTGGCACTGGTAGCCCGTTATGTCCTCGTGCCAATGAGGAAAATTAACACTGAGCTCGTGCCAATTGGCGCTCTGTCCCAGTTAAGCACCCGCGCCAATTTTCTTATGGAATTTTTTTTTAAAAAGAGGCGAAGTTTCGATTACAACAACTTCGTGGATGAGTCATGAGGAGTGGTTTTGATTGAATAACCACGGCCTTCCTCCTTTGGCCTCTTGTTTACACCTTATGGGGAACCTCCCAAGGGATAAGGCCTCCCTTCCACTATTGTAGGGATCCCAACCTCCTCCTCTCCTCTATAAATATAGCCTTCATCCATTGATGAAGGGGCTGAATGGTTGAGTCTGCAAGAGCCTTCATAGCCTAAAGAATGCTGCAAGAGCCTTGATAGTCCTCATAGAGCCAAATCAGTAGCAAGGAGATTATTTTCAAGACAACATAAGAGAGAGGCTTGTCCCATGCCCGACGAGCTTTACCGAGACGTATTCTGCTATCGACTAACCGAAGGAAGATTCAACGTCAGAGCCAAGTTGTATTTTCCTTTGTATTAATTAATGATAAGCGACTTTGGTTATGGTTCCACTCGTATTGTTCATTATGATCATGAGTTGTGTCTTCTTTGACTGATACATAATTGTATATATTGGGTTTTATGCTTGTGTGTTCGTCGTGTTTCTTGTATGTGCAGGTGTTTGATCACGACAAGCAGGAGAAATTAAGCTTGTGTTTTAAGATTGCATAAAAATAAAACTCATTTTCAAGCATAGTTTGCATATGTGTTTCTATGTGTGCTTTTAAGCTTGCATAAAAATAAAATGTGTGATTAGATACATTTTGTGAACTTTTTCATTGGGTTGTTTTTTATGCAACTGATACATTAGAAAACATTGTATTAGACATTTGCATGGCATATAAAACATCATCACATGTAAAAAGATCCATCTCAAAATAGGTATATATATATATGTGTGTGTGTCGAAATGTTTGCATAGTGTGCATCACATAAAATCAAAATATACATGTTCGTCCTAATACAGCCAGAGACGACATGTCTCTCAAAAAATATATGCATGAAAAATCCCTAGATGTCTAATCAGCATGGAGCTCATGGTAACATGTCACTGCGCGTACCAAGCGTCTTAGGAGTCGGTGGAGGCGACTAGGCACCCCCATCGTGTGTCTCTGATATGCCATCGGAACATCTGCTAGCCGAGCATAGTCTGGAATACCCCGGGAAATGCCCTCAAGTTTTTGGATCAACTCTCCTCCTTCGGCACCCTCTACCTGAGGGTCATATGCGAGGGGAGTTCTCCATGCAATAGGTGACATGCCGGCAGGTCTCTCTGGGCCAACATATACATACACATAGAACTGTTGTTAGAATGGACATGTATCAAAAAAACCATAAATACATAAAAATAAAAATAAAAGTCATACCCAGCTCCTCGTCCCAGTCCTCCCCCTCCGGGAGTGGAAGATCTGGGTCTCCAGTGAAATCGTTCCTAGCATAGGGCCAATCCTCAACCACGATCAGTTGACATCGTAACCACACAAAGAACTCAGGCCTCCAGGACATCTGCTAGCCCCTTATTGACTTGGGCATAACTGCTGCCTAGCGAGCCATCCTCGGCTCCCTCGGTGTCGGCTCGGCAACTATTCCCCTTGGCCCTCAAAAATGGGTAGTCGTTCCAGGATGAACGACACCATAATGGAACCGTATCCAAACTGATTCAGTTTGGATTTCTTGCACTTTTTTAGCTTCCTTTTGATGTTGTTTGTCACTGTGGTGGCCCAATCGAACAGTGTAGGATTCATGCACTCGGAGGCTAGTAGGAGTTGTGCCTTGGTTGCCTCATGCGGTGCCTGCGATCCCGTAGCCCGCATAATGTTGTGAAGTACTACTTTGAGTGTTAGGTCGCGGACGGTGTGGATGTCCACTTTCCCACCTCCCGATCCTGTTTGTGCCCCTGGGCACACTCTCGCCATTACTTGTTCCATCTTCTATCCAGAAGGTCTACTACCTGTCATGATGGGCACTGGGCCTCTGCGCGATAGTTCGGTTATGAAATAGACATCGAAGACCTCAAGTTCTAACACTTGGTCCCGAAGTTTGAACACTTCCTCATTCTCATCCCATATGCTGACCAAGTACTGTAATAGCTCAGGTTGAGCTCATAAGCATGGCATGATGAAGAATTTCTTGAGACCACAGTTCCGGAGTGCATTCATGCAAGCTTCATTTTGCATGGCCATTTCGTCTTCTTCTCCATGTTCCCTTTCTTTCCATTCAATAACCATTATGCCTAGATATCTACATCAACATGAGTAAAAATGCCTTGTTAGATCTTTGTTGCATTCAAAAAATCCATATGGATGGCTCACATTTTGAAAATTTGAAGCGAAAAATTGCGTTGCACCATTGGCGGGACTGTTTTCCTAACAGTTGCGCCAGTTGAGGCGCGGGTCCGTGCCCGATACCCGCGCCAATGGGTCGAGCCCTAAAATTTCAAAGGGTTCCTCCCAGAGGTCCAATGCACAATGGAAATTCATAAAAAATGGATCAAAACAGAGCTTAAGGGATCGCCTTTTACCTGGAACTGACAAGAATCTGAATGGTGTCCTGGATCAGTCGCAATCACCACCACAAGTTTGCACACAAAAGACCACTGTTGCTCTCCAAATGACGTAAAAAGTAAAAGTAGATGTGTTTTTACTATTTGTGGCATATTTATAACTTTTGAAGTCAAAATTAGGTTTTAAAAGTCATTTTTCTCAATACTTTAATATATTTTGTCGAAAAATGGATTTTACACTTGCTTTTATGTGCAGCGACAGGTTTTCATGCGACTTGAACGGTGATACGAGTTGTATTTTATACTTTTTCGGACTCGGTAAAAACACGAAAAAGTCATTTTGGATTCATCTTTCAGCTCTTTTCTGACTCTCTAAACATGAAAAGATTTCCAAGTCCCTTGTCGTTTCGATCTCGTTAAAGTGGCCGCGAAACGACATCTACCCAGTATACGTTTACCCCTTTTTCGAGCTGGGATAGATTATTTACGGAAAAGGAATACCGTAGCCTATCGCGACTAGGAGGCTTTCTCAGACATCGTTTTCTACCTTTTCGGATCTGATGAACTATTTATGAAAAGGGACTATTGGAGTTTACTTTTCTGCTATCTTTTCAAACTCTCTAAACATGAAAAGACGCCGAGTTCTTCCTTTGTCAGACTCGTTAAACCCTGATGACATTGGATTCAGTCGTAATGACAATATTCGAGTTTCTCCTTCCTAGGGATCGTTAAATGTACTAGGATGGATTTGTCCGAAGGACGGACTTATATCACAAGCATATGTTATCCCCTTCAAGCTTGTTTTCAAAAATAATTGGGGTACTCGCCATAAATGGTGGGGAAAAATGGAACCAACATCGTTTTCGTGTCGACAGTATGTCGCTCTTGAACATGGCACTTGTTTGCATTCGTGTCGGGTTGGGGACATCTCATCTCGTTTTCTGCTTGCCTCCATGGGTTTGGGTAATCCATTTTGACCTCTCATATGTTCTTTGCCTCGTCATCATGACCTCTGATGTTTTGATGTCACATACTGCCAAATTCACTATCGTGCCGCCGATATGTTCAAGAGAATTTGACCTCTGAAAGTTTAAACCCTCCTCTAATTCTCATCTGATCCTAATTCACAACATTATGTTCCTCTGTCTCGCATCGATGATATGGGAAGCACTATGGCCCACCTTCGATCAAGGTCACTTCCTGTCGACTTCAGCTCATTATCCAGGAAGCTGATCTAGAGACTCCCTTCGTGTACCTTGGAGCCTCCATGCCTCAATGGCAAGTTCTTCGCATTCGACGTGAGGTTTTCATCATTGGCCTTCGATTGGATGATTCTACAGGTGTTCGATGCCAACTCACTGTTCACATTTCGTGGATTGTACCTATAGTACCTTGAGGGCCATTGTCATTATTGGTGGTTCCTCTCACGTCTGTTAACAGCTTTCATCATTGGATGGTAATCAGGCGATGTTCTTGCATGTTCGACTTCAGCTCACTTATTTGCATGCTTGAACTTGTACTTTGTTCAGGTTGAGATGGAGCGCAAGACCCTAGATTTTGTCTGTTAGAATCCAGGCTAAGATTTTGCGGATTATTATAATTGGTTACATGACTCACTGATTGGATGGCTGCGACCATACCTGAGTCTCTTTATTGATCCTTACTGGATGGTTGCGTCCATGCCTTGGATCTGGATTATTGTATACTCTGTTATGGATGGCTGCTCCCATACCATGTATATCATGTATTTGAGATATCAGTTGTACTTCTCTATGCAGGTTTTCCAACGACAATGTTTTCAGTTGGACACGTTCTAGTAAAGCACTTCACCCCTCTCTCTCTTTCGGGCCTCATGCTTTAGGGGGCATCTGTTACACAGAAAATTTTCACCGTCCCTGCAATCCCCCATCCTGCACATTCGAGGGCTTATTCCGTGACCTATGAGCAGTGACATGACTTGAAACCACTTTCATGGCATCCCCCTGGACAAGAACATTCATTCCCCTGAAGAAAATCCCTTGTGAAAAACCCTAAAAATATCCTTTTTATCCTTGGCGCGACTAGCCAGTTCAACCCTCACGCCAATGGGGGAAATCCTCTAAAGAGGGCACGCCAGCTGGCGCACTATCACAGTGTTATACCCACGCTAGGCTTATTAAGGAGTGTTTTTTAAAATAAATGGCGGAAGATTGACTCCAACCAATTCCTGAACTGGTCTCTAAATTGAGTTGGGAGGTTTGGCTCCGGATCTCCATGTAAAGAAAGTGGTTTTCCACCTCTCATGGAAGCTTCCTTGAGGATAGGGCCAATCCCATGATTGTAGGGATCCCAACTCCCCTTCCACCATCTATATAAGCTTTCCATTTTCCTTTGCAAGCTAGTCTCCAAGAGCCTTCATAGCCTAAAGAATGCTGCAAGAGCCTTGATAGTCCTCATAGAGCCAAATTAGTAGAAAGGAGATTGACAACCGAAGAGAGAGGCTTGTCCCATTCTCGACGAGCTTTACCGAGACGTATTCCGCTGTCGACCCGCCGAAGGAATATTCAGTGTCAGAGCCAGGTTGTATCTTTCTTTGTATTAATTAATGATAAGCGACTTTGGTTATGATTCCACTCGTATTGTTCATTGTGATCATGAGTTGCATCTTCTCTGACTGATACATAATTGTATATATTGGGTTTTACGCTTGTGTGTTCTTCGTGTTTCTTGTATGTGCAGGTGTTTGATCGCGACAAGCGGGAGAATTGTGATCTGTCGGAGCAAGGAAACAGGAGCGCTATCTTCTCTACAAACAACAGCATTGGACTTAAGGTAGGCCTTCTTCGCAATTTGGTCTATTGAAATTAGGAACTTGTACCTTAGCGTGATACGATTGTTGCTAGACTCGATCTGGGCTAGTATGGATCGCCTCTATCTGCAGAGGGGATTTACCTCTACAACACTAGGTATTAGTGAGTGGTCTCCTCAAGTGTTGTTCTAAGTATTTTGGAGCAATAGGATGGTTGGTTAGCCTATCGAAAGAGGGCTTCATGTATACCTGGGGGAATTCATATATTCCTAAAGGTACATGGAGGTGATATTTTTTTTATAAGTATTGTCTTGTGTCGTAGTACTACAAGCAATACTAGCAAGGGTTACAAGTGTTTCACACAATGTGATTCCACTTTATTTCCTACATTTATTGTTCCTCTACTGTATTATTACCCAGTTATGGATAAATTACCGTGTTATTAAAGGGAATTAGAACACAATCCCAATATAAATTTTAAATATATATGAGCTTTCTAACCAAAGGAAAGGTCTCCTAAAATAGAAAGAAAATAACTTGTGCAAGGTATGTTTTGAGGCCGAAATTGCAAAATGTTCACAACTTTTGCTATACTTATTTGGTTGGATATTATGACCCCAATCATGAAATGCTACAAGATCATTAGATATATTGTCACTGGATTGGAAGAAATTTTTGCAATCTATCAAAACATATCCAATCAGTTGAATTTTCCGCCTTCCAAGAAAAATTCTAAAATATGTCGAGTTTACATAAATGATATCTCCTATTATTGTACTTCATTTTGGACAATTTGTTTCTTCTAGGATAGGGTATTTTTCAAGAGGAATTTAATTTTGAAATTGCATTCTCCAAGTTCTGCATAGAAAATTTCAAACTACTTGAACGTTGATATATTCTCTTTTCCAAAACAAACCAACAAAGATATATTTTTTTCTTTTTTGATTTTGTGCCCAAAAATTTTCTCACTACATGCCCAAGAAAGAACTTTGATGCAATTTTTCTTATAATCAACTTCAAAACTTTGGAAAATCACTAAATTTAGTGCAAAATCTAGGAATACAAGAGAAAGAGAGATACACAAAAACAAATATATCTTTGATTATAAGATATATAGAGCTATGCTAATTTTCCTCTTCAAGGGTGTACCTTGCAAGAACTGTGATCCAAATAAAATCAAGGTCTTTGACAATACATTGCATAACATTCCACACAATAGTTAACTATCCATAGAGAGCCTAAACTACCCAAGGCCGTACTTATAATGACAACATACTAACTAATTTGGACCCTCTTAACAAATTGGGCCCTTTTTGTAATGGGTGAGTATTATCTATCTATTTAATGGGCCTTCTTGAATGAAGGTTGCCTCATACATTAGTAAGTTAAATAAATAAGGGGTTTAGGCTATGACCTTCACATGCCCTCTCCATTGGAAAGCAACATTTCCCTTAAGGGTCACGGTGAGAAAATAGTTGTATATTCCCATGTGGATCTTCTAGTTGCATATCTTTCCACTATATCAATACTTCTCTAATTATATGTCTACACAATTGATTCTTTGGGGTATCCAATAGTTCTTGTAGTGTTAGAAGAGTTTGTTATTGATTTCAAACGGTTTATAGGCTTTCATTCATTTGATGGTTTGCATGCACAAATCAAGTGAATTTGGGTACAAGGATTGTCTAGATTGGTAGCCATTCCAAGGCCATTTCGTTTGATAGGTGGCACATTTTGTGGGTCCTGCTAGTTGGTGAGATATTAGTTTTTGAATATTGATGCCTCAAAGATGGGTTTAGGACCAAAAAATCTTCCCCAAGAATTTATGTTCTTAATACTTCATTGTTTCCCAAGAAGGGGGTCAAAAATTGTAATGCAAAATTTCATAAGTCCATGGGTCAAAAATTGTTTTGAAAGAAGTTGTTTTTTTTTTCCCTCTTGCTCCAAGTTGGCCCTAATTCCCCCAAGTAAGCTCCTAATTAGACATGACTTTTCAAATAAGAAAATTTCTATTGTTCAGGTCGGCCCTCATATAGGGATCCCTCCAAACTTATATATGGCAGTCGATGACATTCATAGAGCATCAACTCAGATTAGTCTTCTACTACAAACTCGTGGGAGCTATCTGAGATTTAGTGCATATCGGAAATATGAAGAAGGTTGAAAATTTTGATTTGGTTAAGCCTTAATTTTTGTGAAAAATTTGCTGGACAAAAGACTGATCTGAGGCACATATTCGGCCTGGTTTGAGGCCCATACTGAGGCATAATTTCAATGTCTATTGAAATCCTTTTTGAGGTAGATTCCTAGAATTTTCTGAGGCAAATTAGAAGATTTTTTCGAGGTGATTTTCATTCTTTATGAGACCTTCTACAACATTTATTTCTGAGGAGATTCTCGGCCTGTCTGAGGCCTTCTGCGGCCCTTTTTCTACGGAGATTGTTAACCTTTCTTGAGGCCCTCTTTTGGTCTGTCATGAGGCTCTAATTCAAGCATTTTTGAGGTATGACCAAAGGTGTTATGAGGTTTCTCCATGGCCTAATTCAGAATTTTCTTAAGGAAAAATTCTGAGATAAATTTGGCCCTGGATAGGGCACAGTTGATGCATTATTTTCAGTTAATTTGAGACTGATATGAAGCTGTGTTTGTGTTGAAGCTAAGGCATAAATCGAATTACCATAGAACACAAACCCTAAACAAATAAAATTCAAGAATTACCTGGCAATAGGTATCCTATTTGTCGCTATCAGGGGTGCGCACGATGGCGGACTCGCTCGCTGAGGTGGCTCGAACATGACACGGCTTGTACTCCAGTGTACAGGTTTGCGCGGGCCAAGGGTTTGTAGAATATCGGGGGAGATAGGATTTTGGAGTTTTTTATAAGCATAAAACTCTCGGATGAGAGTGTAAGAGGATTTAAACTCTCGGACGAGAGTTAAAACAACACTAGTCCAAGAATTTTAAAACTCTCATCCGAGAGTTTAATCAAGAGTTTAGATAGGAGGAATGATTTATAACAACTCTCAAATGAGAAAGTAAGAAACCTTTAAACTCTCAGACAAGAGTTGTATAAATCATTAAACCCGAGAGTTTATGTCAATAAAACTCTCGGACGAGAAAATACTTAACTCTTGTCTGAGAGTAGTTTAACTCTGGCCAAGCCTAATCTAACTCTTAGGCGAAACATTAAAAATATCTCGGACGAGAGTTCTAAAAACTCTCTGTCGAGAAATTGAGTTGGCTATTTTCTGAAACGAGAAATTAAAAATTTCACCCAAATTTTGGCCATCTGCCAAAAAGTGTTTCCCAACTTTGGGTTTTCACCCTATAGTCATGACCATTGCTATGAGTTGGATCTGCAGGATCCCCAAGAGGGTCCATAAGATGCCTTGAGGTTGAATCTGACACCAAGAAACTCTCCACACGACTCAGGAGGGAATCAATGTTGTTAATACTAAACTTGAGATTCTGTAACATGCACTTGATATCTTCCAATCCAAAAAGACATTGTAATTGCCCACTTGTTTATCCTTGAAAATTAAACAAATAAAGGTGTCCATTTTTTAACGTAAGGAGAGAGAATAGAGGAAATTTAATATTCTCTTATGAAATCCACCAAGGTTTGGAACCCATTTCAACCCATATCCAAAAATTCCTTAGTCAAATAAATATGGGCAATCCATGTATTCTTAAGACTCCAAAACTAGGATTTATTTTCGAACTTCAAGAGGGACATAGTAAAAAAAGGTTGCCACTATTTTAAAGGAAAAAGGCCGAGACTATTTGACACCAAAATTACCCACACCACCTCGTATGCCCACCATTATTTGGAGAGGAACCATAAAATAAGCAACAAGAGAACAATGCAAGAAACCAAAAGAAGCACCATGTCCAAAATAACAAGAAAATGAACGAACCACCCCCCTTTGAAACCTTATTGAAAAATCACTAGGTCATTGCCCAACCTCAAAACCAAAGGACTGAATTCAAGGAGGGTTTTTTATTCAGCACACTATAAGTACATGAGACAAAACAACTGTCGACAACATACGACTCTATGATAACTATAAATTCCCCACATAACCAAAAGGAAATTCCACACAATAAGAGAAAATGACAAACCACTCAAGGTGATTACAAGCCAAACACAATAATTAAACCTCTCTAACAACCAAAGAGAACCCTAATTTTCAATTATAAAGAAAGCCAAAGCTTGACACTATAAAGGGAGAAACAAAAACCTTGGTAAATTCCACTCCTCCACTAATAGAACTGGATTCCCTGCGACTTTAAAACACAACTTAAAAATGACTTGGATACCAACATCTAGAAACAAGGACTGGGAAAGGATATGGGATACATCTAAATTCACTATCTAAAGAGGGTGACAATGAATATACAACCACCAATTCAAATATTGGTCCAACCTCTTTCGTATGCAGGTACAATATGAAAGACATCGGTACCACAATACCATATTATACCAAATATCATATAACCCAAGCTCTTCGACAAACAACTAGACAACATATAAAATCACAATGAGAAAATTGAAGGTCCCAAGGGTAGAGGGATGAACCTCACCTTCGTGCCCATACATTATGTACCTCCGCCAACCCATGAGAATTAGAAATAGTTTATAACGAAGGGACGTTGGGTCTGAATATCGATCCCTCACACCCACGCATTGCCAAGCCATGCATAAAATAAGAAAAATGTACCCCATGCACATCACCTAAACAATTTCCATACCCTTCACTGTTCACACCCCCATGGGAAATTAAACTATATTTTTCCAAAATCACCTTGAGAATATCTAGTCCTTCCATCGGGATAGATGGGGGTCGAATTTCATGAAATGTTAAATTTCTATTCTTACATCCTAACTTTGCCAAAAATTCAACGACCACATTAGTTGATATAATAGAATGTACGATAGACACATAGTCCATTTATGGAAGAAAAACACTAATACGAGCCACAATACTTTCCATCCTCCAAATTTTAACCAATTTTGCATGAGGTTTCCCATATAATATTGTTGCAAACATTGTATAAAAATTTGAGAATCACCTTCCACTTTAAATAGCTTATAACCCTAACAGATATATATACAAGGACCTTTCTCTACAACCAAAAATTTAGCCATGTTGTTTCTCGTTGAACCACAATTCTGGGTGAAATTTCTCATGGGAGCAAAATTCCAATAAAGAAAAACGCCCCTGAAACTTGCTACACCTAGATTCCCCTTGGAAGCGCCATAGAAGCAAAGTTAACAAAACCATGAGGGGGAGTGGAAAAGGAAGATATTAAGGAAACAAGAATCTGCTAAGGGGTTTTAATAGAGGAATTACACACATTTTGAGATAAATTAATGCATTGCATTATCTAAACCTGAAGGACATATACTTTCAAATTGTCCTCTAATCAAAAAATTGCTAGAATATTCTCACAAATACTTTGTAGAATCATCCCTCTAACAAGGGAACCCGACCACTTCTAATTCTGGAAAATTCTAGCATTTCGTTCTTTCCACAAATTCCAAAAGATAAACCTTATAGCCAATATCCAAGCTCAATTGATAATAAGATTTTTGAAAGCTGAGAAATCCCACACAAATGATTGCTAGGTCTCACAAACCAAGCGCACCTGCCCATTTTGGCAACACCAAATTTTCCCACGCTAGAAATGACCATTATTTGACTTTATTTTCTCCCCTCCAATGAAACTCCATCCAATTAGAAATAAAATATTGCATTACTAATTTAGGAACATGCATGGTTAACATTTGATACATCAAAATGGCCTAAAACACAAACTTCATGAGAACCATATAACCTGCAAAATTCAGTGCTCGAAATGTCCAACTGGAAGTCTTATTTGAAAGCTTGACAAGAATATTTTGACAAAAAGAAATGAGCTTAGGGTTTAAAGCCAATGGCATGCCTAGATATTTAGAAGGTAGAGAGGCTCACATGAATTGAAGTGTTCTAGCAAAATGGCATTGCACATTTTCTTTACAATTAAAAAAGAAGATTCTAGATTTATCATTGTTGAGTAACATACCTGAAGCATCCGTAAAGACTTAGAGAAGAGATCAAAGCTATTTTTCCTCTTTAAGAGTTGGAAAATCAAAGAGACATATATCATCAACAAATTTTTGATGTTTTATGGGAGAATCAACACCAAACAACTGTAGCCCCTAAATCTTCCCCTTAGAACA
Source organism: Pinus albicaulis (assembly GCA_034641835.2). Classification (NCBI taxonomy): domain Eukaryota; kingdom Viridiplantae; phylum Streptophyta; class Pinopsida; order Pinales; family Pinaceae; genus Pinus; species Pinus albicaulis. Next base: position 660,469,872 of record CM076582.1, on the reverse strand, counting down.
AGAATTTGAAAACAATATTCCCAATCCTTCCATTTCTATGATGAATAAAAAAGGGGATAAAGGATCCCCCTGCCTTAACCCTCGTGATGTATTAAAGGTGCCAAAAGGATATCCATTGATAAAAATAGAGAAAAAGGGGCCAAAATGAGAGAAAAAACCAAATATATCCACTTGCAAGAGAAACCAAACACATCTAAGACCTCTAATAAGTAATCCCAGCTAACCCTGTCATAAGCCTTAGATAAATAAAGCTTAATGATCATTCCAAATTTTTTATATGTTTCAAAGAATGGATGATCTCTTATACAACCGCAATTTCATCAGTTATTTGACTAACCTCTACAAAATCCGTTTGCTCTGGGGAGATAATAAAGTGTACCAAAGGCTTCAACCTATTGACATTGACAATATACACTATTTTATAGATAAAATTACACAATGAAATTAGTATAAACCCACTAGAGTCTTATGACTGACCAGCCTTAGGGATAAGAGTGAAAAAAGTAACATTAAACCCACTCCACATAAACTGTAAATTGTGGGGTTCTTCAACAATCTCATGAATCACGTGACCCAAAAAAATCCATCCCACTAAGAAACTTGCTTCATGACATTGACACCACCACTAACTCCACCTCTTCAAGATATATATTGGACACATTAGGGCTGAATTTTGTTCCTTACTAATAATTTTAGGAATATAAGATGTAAACTTATTAATTTCAAGGTTCCTACAATAATAATTTTCTAACAATACATCCTTACAATAAGTGACCAGTTCCTCCTCAATTTCCTGATGGTGCAACTTTGACGGTCTATCTTTGTGAGACAAGGAAAAAATATGATTAGTATGTCGATGTTGGGTCATATATTTATGAAAAGGCTTTGTGTTATTTTCACCATCCTTCAACCATTTCACATGAGGTTTTTTTTCCACAAAGTTTCCTCATATTGTCTCCCCATATCTAGTTTGTTCATTTGTATTCCTTCTTCAAATATCAATTCATCAATACACCCTTCCACTATCATACATTGTTGGATTATTTTCATCTGAGATTCCAACTTTAGCTTATCTTCCAAAATATTACCAAACTCAGAATTATTCCATAATCGTATCTGTGCTTTTATGGATTTAAGCTTGAGCTGAAAAGTGTGCATTTTATTTTGTCCACAAAGCACAACTATCTTCCACCAAGTTCTAAAATTCTCCAAAAAACAGGTACTTGAAACCAAAAAATCTCAAATTAGAACAATTTGTTTCTCGGATCTTGTTTGAGGTCAAAATCCAAACGAAGGGGCCAGTGGTTTTACCCAAGACAAGGAAGTATGAATGCTTTGAGGAATATGTCCTTGTCCAAAATAGTTTCAAAGAAAAAAAAACACAATATACTGGAAATTGATTTCTACCACCCCTTAGCTATTCCAAATAAATAAACCATTACTAGTTATTACATCCACCAATTTTAGAAGCTCCATAAATTCCACAAAATTATGCAATTTTGGGTCCAATCTTCATATCCCACCGTTTTTCTCATCAAGTAAGTGAATGAGATTAAAACACCGACAATCCATAGTGACTCAAGGTTCATATTTTGATGTACCTGAATGTTCTTCAGGAAATCTAGGTTCTCTCTAGCCATGTGCGGACCATACATAGAAGTAAGACATACAACCTGAATAGAACCAAGATATCTAAATTTACCAGTAAAAGCTCCATTATTGACCACCCAATCCTGAAAAACCACATCCAATGGATTCCACCAAATTTCTAAATGTCCCACACTTCCTCGAGAATCAATAGACATGAATTCACAACATTTCCAACATTGAGTCATAATGATAGACAATTTCCACAAGGACATCTTATTTTCTTGCAAAATTACCAAGGATGGTTTCTCCATTTTTATCCTCTCTCATAGTAACATTTTTTCCGTTTACTATTTACACCCCTAATATCCCAGGAAATTATTTTTGTATTTAATATTTTTGAGGAGGTGTAAAATATGTCGATATTTATGTTACCTAACTCAAGTGGATTATCTCATCCCCCATAATTTGAAGCAACTCATGCTTCTTATTTTTAACCTTTTTTTTAACTTCTTTATCCACTGATTCTTTACCTTTGTACTTAAATTCGTGTGAAATTTGTGCTCTAGAAGTATCCAAAAACCCTTGATTTCTTTTATTCTTCCATTGGAGGTCAGACTGAACATGCAACTCTTATTGATCTAGTGACAATTCCACAAGATCCTTTGAGTCCCAATCGTTCAAAAAATTTACCAACGTTTGTTCCTCCTCCCCTAGTGTTTCCAACTTCTTAAATTCTTGTGCATAAGCAACACCACTTCGACAGTACCTGGAAATTCTAAAAATAGACTATCAATCTCCAGTTCTTCAGTTGATAACTTCCTTTTAGGTACCTTTTTATCCCCCACTGATTCATTATTGGTTTCAAGCATCAATATATATTTTAGCAACACTAGATGTTCCTCCATACTTTCAAAATATGCAAATGCATTATGGTCTTCGAGATTTTTTAAATGTTGGATTGGTCAACCTCAATTACACCGTCGACATGAGGGAACATTGGTAAAACCCTCTTGAGAAACTAACTGTTGGGCCAGAAATGTGAATTACGAAAAAAACATGCTTCCCTAGACAGATGAAAATATAGAACAATAGATTAAAGACTATACGACTACCTTTCCTAACTCAGAACAGACACAGAGAAAGGATTAGAGGCTTACTTGTAATCCAAGTGCTTCTAAATGGCTCCTTCTGTTGCTTCCGTTGTAGCTTCAAATTCAAGCGGTTTGTGCGAAATGCTTCCTGCAAGAAATAACACTAAAACATCAGAAGATAGCAATAATACAGATATCTATTCAAGTTAGTTATCTAAACTAGTAAATCATAAACAATATACATCAACTAAGATCTTGCAGTATGGAAAATCAAAGCCAATACAGATGCATATAGGGAAAAGTAAGCTATATTATTTATTGATGATAAAAGGAGAGGTTACAACCAAATGAATGATTTGAAGTGACCCTTCCAAGAATGATCCTCAGCCCCATCCCAGTATAAATCACTCCAGCAGCTGTTACACAAATCTAACTCTAAATTGAAAATCCTCCAGCATTTCTCTACTCAAATTCTTCCTTTTTCAAACACTCAGATCTGTGTTCAATTTATAGATGAACTGAAGGTATTTTTTCAATGAATGACTTTCCAGTAATAGCCAAGACATATTCCCAGTCATGTAGATGTTAAATGGACACTTGGATTTGAAGCTTGACACATGTGAACTCTTCTAGAAGGCATTGGCCAAGTGGAGATTCTAGAACAATGAGAATTTCGCTCCCAATGTGACCAACGCACCCATAGATGTCAGCAAGTGCTTTTCAGAGCAGCCTTGCATGGGGCTACCTGCATATGCAACACACTTAGTCCCCTTAGAGGTAGCGTTGGTGATCTCCCACATGCTATATAATAAACTTCAAACCTTGGAAACCTTTGCTTGATGAAAGTCATGTTTGATTTGTCTTATTCTTGCCTTAGGGCATGTAGCAACTTGAAATGATAGGGAATGATAGACCCTTAGTCATTGGTCCTGGAGATGATGCCCAGTTAACTAGGTCATTGGGAATGATGCCCAAATTGACCTATAATGCTAGCCCTAAATCTTGTCGTTATTTATTTTGGGTTGGAAAATCCCTAAACAAATATCAATGTTCATGACAAATATGGTAACAAAACGAAACATGCTCATAGTATAAGGGTTGGGTCCATATTTCTCCTTGATATTCTAAATTCATGGACTCAGGTAAGGGTTGGGAAATGTTCATGTAGACACATATTCTCACATAAGACATATTTCTCCCACACTTATTGACCACCGATATATTTACAAATTTCCAAATTTCATTACCAATGCCCTCTAGAATTTCCGTTGGCAAAAAATCCACAAGAAGTGAATACAAGCGGACCCATATTGGAGCTTTAAAAAATTCCTCTTTATCACGATTAAAACATTCCTCCCAATACCTCTTATACAACCTTTCATTGTTGAAAAAACAAGTTCCTCCCTCAAACACCCGATTTTTATCTTCCAAATTAGAAAAGATAACTATAAAAAATCATTTCATACCCAATTTTAGGTCGAACTCACCTTTTGGTTTCCATTTCTAAAGAATCTAGTGATCCAATTATTTTTCTGTCAGCCAACAACCTAAAAATTTGCAAATGAATGTGTGGTCCTTCATTCTCCTACGATGATTTTCCAGAATATTTGAAGGGATGAAAAATTTGGGATTATTTACTACCTTCAATAAATAATTACCCCTCAACCTCACCCACCACTGAGCCCCCAAAATAGGGGTTTCCCTAGAACTCCCTCCCAGTTCAAATTTTCCATTAATTCCTGCTTCTTATTTCACCTAGCCTGCTAGAACAGATTTGGAGGGGCGGCTAACTCGCCTTACCGGGGCACTCATTATTTTCACTCAGACCCAAATAGAGGTTAAAACTACACCAAATCAAACAAATGAAATTGATCCAAATATTGAAACCAAAAACTCTCTAACATAGAAGCCCTCAAATTTGTTGGACATCAATAGGCTACTATTATTTCCAAATAATAGAATACTATTATTTCCCAAGTATTATGTGCTGAAATTGTCACACACACACACACACATATATACTTTGTTGTATAACTCCCAATGGGTTGTTGCTGGTGATATGTTCTTGGAATCCCATTGGCCATCACTTAGAAATCCTAAATGTATCATTCTATATAAGACTAAGGATATTGGGCTTGGTTTTACTTCTCGTTTCGATATATATTTTTTTTATGTTTTTATTTCTTGTATGTATTATGTTGCTTAGGTTTTGTGCAATATTTCTTGAACAAAACCCCTATACTATTACCATCCCAAGAATATAAACAACGTCTATCCCAAGAATATAAACAACTTGGCCCAACATTTGCTCATAAATACTCTATTGCATCTAGCATACTAATTAAAGGCCAAGCATAAATTACACCATCATTTGCACCAAAGATGAGAAGAGAATCTAAGAAATCCAAACAAATCACTAATTTATGGTGAGAAGACCAATGCTGAAGTAATCTATTTCTTAACTTTATTCAATGTGTAAATAAATATTGCACTACCTATGGAACCAGGCTTTTGAACTTGTGCAACTACTAAAAACTGGTTTCCAAAACATACCAAACCATGTGGAGGAGAGGCACATGTTATATGATGAGACAACCCTTCTCTCGTTCTAACATCCCATGTAGTTATCCATATGGTTAGATTGTAATATGAACACACCACTAGAGATTCCTTGCGAGGAGCCAGATTGACCTTGATCGACAACCACATAGATGGGTTCAATTTGGCTTAGACAATGGCTTTGCCCCACATTTTAATTTATTTCATATGCCAACTCAGCCTAGGCATATCCTATGATGAAATCCTTATACCACATAACCAAATGTGGATTGATCCAATTCTCATACTGGCAGTTGCAATATGTATGTGTATTGGCTCGAATTGAATCACTAAATTAGGAAACACACTATTGTGAAAGTTTCCCCATCCCAATATTCCATATGCTGACAAACATTCCACATAACTGAGGAAAGGAGAGTTACACCTTGACATAACTCAGCCTTTTTTTTCAAATGAAAAAAACACTAGTTTATATATATGTACCAGTATAATATTTCATAATTTTCATACATCAATAATCCTATATCTGGAATGTTTGGTTACACATTCCAATATAAAAGCAAGAGAAACATGTGATTGTTATCCGAAGAAATCATATATAAACCCCATAGAAAAAAATAATTTGCATCCATGATGAAATATCCAAAATATACATAAACTAAAGGGATATATCATATCCGGTATAAAAGCATAAAGATCAAAACTATGAAAAAATAAAGAAGACCAAATTATCTCCATGTGAGCACTAAGGTGTCTGCCGCAATAAGTGCATTGTTATCCATGAGGTGGTAGTGCATCGTACTAGACACTATAGAGAGTCCCTTATTTGACATAGCATCAAAAACAATATTTATTTCTCTTAGGATGTGCTGAAAATAAATGTTTTGAAGTATTTTTTAGATGCTTTATATGGTTGAGCCAACTCGCAAGGTGTGGGTGGGATAGGATAGAAGTTCCATTCATACCATAAATGAGAGCTTTAGAATCCCCAAAAATGTGAATAATATTCAGTCCTATGTGATTTTCAGACCACATAAGTCGCCATAAGGCTAATATTTCAGATCTCATGTTGGTATCATTTCCACTAGACTAGAATATCTTTTAATTCTTCTCATGGCTAAGTCTCAGCCACGCTCCACAGCCACATGCCCCTGCATGAGATGTGTCATCAAACTCACCAGCTGAGAGACTGATGTTGTGTGGGATATACCTGTAACTCATGTATTTCACCTTAGGATTTTTCTCCCCCTTAGAATACATCCATTTCACAATGTTGGAGACAATTTTGTGTGTGTTAAGTCCCATTCCATAAAAAATTATAACATTTCTAGCTTTCCATATTTCTCAAAATACAAAAAAAGGAATTGCTTCCTGTTGTAAACTTATCCTACTCCACCAAATAAGGCATTGTTCAATCGAGAGGTGAGTATGTAGTGGAAAAATAAAGTATTTATAGATCCAAAGACATACATGGGAAGCTATCAGACATTCCAACAGAAGATGTAGATTAGTCTCAGAAGTAATCTTGCACAGGGTGCACCATCCTGGTCCATGTATGCCTCCATTTTTTAGATTTTCCCATGAAAACGTTTTGTCTTTCTAGACCAGCTAGGTATATATGATAATCTTGTATCGGATCTAAAGTTTCCATAATTTACAGAACCAATACTTGTGTTGTAGAGCTAATTAATTGCATAACATGTACTGATAAGTATCCGCTACCGTGATAAAATCCTTGTGGAACAATCCTTCCCACATAATATGATCGCCTTCCTTTGTCCTGCATAAACCTGTGCTGGTAATCGTTGTGATATAGTGCTCCCAACCATTTGTGAGTATTCATGTCATGCCTAAGTCAACTGCATTCTTCCAAACAGAAAATCTTCCCCTCCAAGATTTTATGGCCTATGGCAGATAGAATATTCCATTGGTATGTAATCTGTTAATTATATCCACTAGGAGAACATTTTCCAGTCCAACACCCATAATGTTGTCTCATCCAATGAAAATACTGCTACTAGAGCCAAAAGACCAACAAATACATTTGAGGAACCAATTTTTATTTTGTTGAAGCATATCCAAATGCATGAGCCAATGATTTTTCCAATGTGGCCATCTTGGATCCATTACTCTGCCTCCTGATTACCAAGGTATTTAGGTCGAATTATATCTCGACAGGTACTCTCACATAAGAAAGCACACCATAATGACTTAATAAAAAATTCCCATCCAAATGTTTTCACATCTAGAATCCCCCAGCCCCAAAATTGGTTTGGAATTGTGATCCTCTCCCATTTAATCAAATGAAATTTATGATGGTCCCCGGAGCCATCCCAGATGAACTTGCCCATAATGCTACAAATTTTTCTAATGATATTAGAAAGAAAAAAAATATAAATGAGCCAAAAAAACTAATATATGTTGGAGTACAAACTATACCAGGGTGACCCTCCCTCCCACAGAGAGGCACTGATGTCCCCAACCAAGAATTTTCATGCAAAAATTTTCAACAATCCATAACCAAACATCATCCCTGTAGTTTTTTGGTTTGATCCTAGAACCCAAATATGAAAGGCTCACACTCATAGGTTTTGTAGCCACTCCAAATACACTGGAAATGTATTCAATCTCTATTTGATCACCACTTGCATATAAGAGAAGGGATTTTCCTTCATTTATATGAAGTCCCGATACCTCTCCAAATCTACAAAAAATATGGTGAAGTGAAATCCATTGTGATCTGGATAACATCTTGAATGTAAGTATATCATCTACGAAAAAACTGTGACAAACTTTAGCTCCCCTACCCAATTTTATGCCACAGAATAAGTCCATAAATCTAGCCGACCTGATCTTGTGACTGAGTCCATCCATAACAAGTATAAAAAGAAGGGGCGAATGGGAGCAGCCTTGGCGTAAACCTCTCCTGGCTCCAAAAACAATTGAGGGATAACCATTAATAATAACAACGAAATGAACCGAGGTCACACTAGCCATGATCCATTCAATTTTATACATCTATTTTCTGATCCTAGATATAATGATTCGTAGAAAGGCCTAATCTATGCAATCATAAGCTTTCTACTGATCCACCTTCACAAAAATCGCCTCCATTTTCCTCATGTGGATGGAGTGGAGGCATTCTTGTGTCGTAGAAACTGCATCATGGATCAATCGATTGTGTGAAAATCCATATTTCTCTTTGGAGATGAGTAGATAGGGTCAACTTAAGGCACTCCACAATAATGTTCAAAATCAATTTGTACGTGATATTACACAGTGACATGGACCTGAAATAAATAAACATGTCGAGATCAAATTTATTTGGTATGATAGAAATGAAAGTGGAATTAATGGCTTTAGGGATATTGCCATTTTTCTGAGAAGCTTCAACCATATTCAGTAGATCCATATCCACAAGATCAAAGAAATGTAGAAAAAATTCTACGGCCCAATCATTCGGCCGAGGAAACTTGTCTTTCGCAAATGAATTGAGGACCTTATGTATTTCTTCCAAATCAATAGGCCTATATAAATATTGATTTTTTGCCAAATCAAACATGGTAGGATAGAAATCTGAATCCCATATTTGGTCCTCAATATCGGTCCCATTTCGTGCATTGTAGAAAGATTAAAGATATTGGACAACCTCCCTTTGTATCCTAGTGGTATTGTGCAGCATATTGTCATTTTCTCCTCGAATGTGCCACATGGTGTTTATATTCCCTCTATGATTAGCATACCTGTGAATTTTTTTTGTGTTTTGGTCTCCCTCTTTTAGCCACAAAGCACGAATTTTAAAATGGAAAGTGATTTCTTGAATATACATAATCTTCTTTTTATTTTCCTCCAGCTCCTTCAATTTTTCAATAAGTGATGGGGAAGGGTTCCCCCTTTCCATAATCTTACGAAGGTGTTCAATATCCTCCATAATATTCTATAAATCCTCGCACATAACTTTTTTATTTGTTTGCTCCCAGGTGCGAACATTAATTTTCAAGGCCTGAATTTTATCATGGATGAAATGAATAGCTGATGAACCTGACATCATTTGCATCGAATTCCAAGTGGAATGTACGAAAGCACTGAAATCCTCATCCTCTATCCCTATCCGATTAAATTTAAAAGCAATTCCCAATCACACCGAATCGGATATCCACTATAGAATGATGGGGAGATGATCATAAATGTATGTCTGCAAAACCCTGGAGAAAACCCAATCCTTCTAATAGGTTGTCATGAACAAGAAAATTATCTAATATTTTTCCAATATGGTGTTCCCCAGATCTTCCATTATGCCATGTGGGAGCCATTGGGAGGGCATGATGTCCATCATATTGTTTTCATAAAAAAGTTGTTGTAGTCTGTCTACCAGAGGGTCCTTCCTGCAATGTAAACCCCAAAATTCATCCAAAGATAGGGTAGCATTGGAATCGCCAGCTAGAATAAGTGAACCAATCTTTAATAAGTCGCAAGCCTCTAGATGATCCTAGAAAGATGCTCTGTCTCGATATGGGGCATATATATTTAGAATATGAATACGTTTTGCAAGACCATGAAAATGTATAGTTAGGAAGATACCAGCAAAGAATTTGAAAGCATACAAGATGCCCAACAGGGATCCCAAAGTGTCGACGTCCCGCCAAAAAATCCGCAAGAGTCAACCGCCACCATATACCAGTCCGAGATCATATGCCTGAAATATTCATGAAATTTTTGCGAATTCGTCATGGTTTCCTGTAAAATTATGATACAAGGGCAAACCGAGGAAAATAATTGTCTGAGGGAGAGAAATTTATGGGAATCCCCTAGACCTCATTGGTTTAAGGAAAGAAACATCATCATAGAGCATGGTTCACGGGAAAATCTGCTCTAAGGGCTCATGGATCATATGAAGTCCAAATCGGAATATCATGCAATTCATAGTATTCCAGGAAGGAGATGGATTTCAAATTTTAGTGACGAAGAAAATGTATGCTAACCCTTCCCCCCTTACGACAGATGGTGATATTGAGTGCATAATTCATACTAGTGGAAGGGGAAACCATGCTTGAGCCACAGTGAATTGAGAGAGCGGCTAAATCCAGAGTTGGGTTAGGAATAATGAATTCAATGTCACTTCCCACCAAATTCATAGGGGAAGATAAGAGAGTGTGCTCATCTAGAGGGGGGAGGGAGAAAGGGGGTTAGGAGTGTGAGGGGAAGCCTCCAAAGGGACAATTATAGGGGTTCCATCATTGTGTTCAGGGATCTCACGGGGATCAACATAAGTGCCCAGGGTTACAAAATTATGAGGATATGTGGATGAGGGAGGAGAGTCTAGGGATAGTGGATGTTGTGGAGGGCTCGATTGGGGGGGATAAAAGTGAAAGCACGACAGGATGGGGTTCGACGTCACGTGGAGATGGGAAAAGTGGAAGGGAGGAGAGCGGGGAGGGTGAGGAAGAGGAATGACGAAGGTCAAAATTTTTATTAGAAGACAAAGGATTACATATAGAGAAATTACCTAAGTTTGAGCCATCCTGTGCAGATTTATGATGTAGGCTGAACATCCTTCGTTTGCTCCTTTTCCCACCCACGCCATCCGTCGGACAGAGGCATCAAGGACAATGAGCCATAAGATGTCCAATATGATGGAAAATAAGACATCGGAAAGGAATTCCCCAATAATCCAACCTTTGACAGATGTGGATTTTCTCCCATGCCAAGTCAATGTGCATCGAAAGGCCACACAAAAATCTCAGTTCGACTAGTATCCATGCCACCCTCTTATCTCGCACACCCAAGCATCGAGGATCGACATATATTTTTTTTTCCGATAGAGTTCCCAATATCCATCATGACCTGTCTGGTCCAAAATTCAATGGGAATTCCAGGGAGTTTAACTCATATCATCTTGTTCTTCAGCGTGTCTATAAGGGGATTGAAGCTGATATACCATGAGTCAGAAGTATGCAGATGGAGTACTTTATTATTTGCAATGTTCCACCGAGTTTCTGGGACGGGGAAACGCGAGAGTGGGGATACGCACAAGGGGGGCATATATAAGCAACCCCAAAATTTAGGGAATTTTGGGGGAAACAGGGGACGCCAGAGCCATAAAAATTATAAAATTATTAAAAATTTAAGATATAAAAATTAAAAAAAATAAAATCCCAACAATATGTTAATAACTAAATTAGTATATAGTAAATCTTATTAATTATGAAATGCATCTAAATATGATCATCATTTCGTATTAGACTATTTTGAAGTACAATAATCATTTGGCATTTCTGCAATCATCAATGTAAATCTAAAAATAAATTACTAAATTGAATCTATCATTTGACATTACACAATGTTCCATCTAAATTCATCATTTGGCAACGGGAATTAATATTATGCAAGGTACATATAAATTAAATTCACCATTTGAAAATTGAAACTATGCAATGCACATAAAAAATTAAATTCATCATATCGCATTGACATTTGTAGTCTAATACAACCATAGAAAACTGAACTAAAAATAAACATATAAAGCAATGAAATACAAAAATTGTTTTTTTTTTTTTTTTTTTTTTTTTTTTTTTTTTTTTGTGAAAACATTTGGGGGATGCGTTCCTCTTGCATCCCCTCATCCCACACAAAAGAGACGCATTTCATCACCAAAAAACACCCCCTAGATTTTCCCCCAAATTTTCCAAAAAAAAGATGTGGGAAAAGTTTCCGTAGGAGTTTCGCATCTCGAGAGCGTGGGGGAGCTGGCAAGCACATCCCCGACCCTACGAGACACACCCCCATGAAATACTGATTATTTGCATGCCAAACATGTAGAAAGGTGACATGAGATGAAGCAAACAAAACATGCGGTGGAGATGAAGGAGCGAAGTGGCCAGCCACCTATCTGGCTTTAGAATATTCCATTTCAACATCCAAAGTATCCCGAATAAAATACTCGTGATCCGATGTGTCCGATTTAAACAATTCCATAAAATCCATGACACGAACTGCCAGGTAGGATATGAGGCCCCAACTCAAAAATGTAGAAATATAGAAAAAACATATCTTGAAATAGGCTAGCAGTGAAACAAACCCCCGTCACAACCCAAAAAGCAAGAACATCAGCAAGTGCTCAGAAGCACTAGCTAAAACAGTAAATGGGCGTAAATGAGGATGTCACACAAAGTCCTCGAGGAGAATCCTGTTGAGTCCCAAATCCCATAAAGTGATAAAAAAATACAAGAATCTCCTATAGGAAGAGGCATAACTTTAAGGCACATCATTGAAAAAGTTTGGGAAAAAAAGGAAGAAGTTTTTTGTTGCTTTGTTGATTTCAGAAAAGCCTTTGACACGGTTCCTAGGGATAAGCTTTGGGGCAGAATGGAGGAAATCGGGGTTCCCAGGCATTTGAGAGCAGTTGTGCATAGGATGTATGAAGAGGTGAAAGTTAAAATTAGAACTTCAGTAGACATTTCTGAAAGTTTTAGAAGCGATATCTGGGTCAAGCAAGGTTTCCCATTATCTCCTAACCTTCTTGGGTTATATATTGACAAGCTTGAGGAGTGGCTAAATTCACAAGGGGGTGATGGTATCCATTTGGGCAAGTTCGTTATAAGGATTATTTTGTACGCATATGACCTTATATTGATTGATAAATAGGCTCTTGGTTTGCAAGAGCACTTATGTTCACTTGAGAATTTTTGTAGAAGGGTGGGAATGCAAGTCAATATTAGTAAAACGAAAGTAGTGGTTTTCTCTAACAAAAGAAAGTATAACCAGCATAAGTTCTACGTTGAAGGCAACATTCTGGAAGAAGTTGTAGACTACAAATACCTCGGAATTGACTTCAACAAAAATTTAAGTTGGGATGGTTGTAGAAAGAAAAGAACTTTAGGGGGTTGGAAAGCATTTTATGCTCTTCAAAAGAGGTGTAGAGAGGCAGAGTTGTGGGACTGGAAAACCACTCTAACTCTTTTTGGGCTTCTACTGATTCTGGAGATTTTTTACAGTTGTGAACTGTGGGCCAGCAGCACAACTGAGATGCAATGGAAACAAACTGAGAAAAATTAGAAGCATTTGATTACAAACAAATTCAAAGTTAAAAGTGCATTTCCTTATGCTATCCTGTTAAGTGAAACAGGGGCTGCTCCTATTGAAGCAATTGCTATGGTGCGAGTCATAAGGTATTTGAAAAAAAATGAGAAAATGGAAGAGGGTAGATGGCCTAAGGTTGTGTTTAATAACATATTGTGCAAAATAAAGAAGACTTGGATGCGGAAAAATAACAAATGGTTTAGTAAATGGGGCATTTTCTTGAGCATGTGTCCTACAAACAGTAAATAGATAAAAACTTATGTTATGGATTAGTTCCACAAACATACTTGTGAGAAAGAGCCAGGGAGAAAGAAGAAGTACTACATTTAAGAGTTTAATCCCACTCATAACCATCGGCAAAAGGCATACATATGGGCCAATATTTCTTGGAGATCTAAAATTATTATTTCTCAATTAAGGATTAATTCTCATCAACTTCGTTGTGAAACAGGGCGCTGGAAAAGGCCAAAAGAAATGTGGGAGGAAAGAGTATGTATTTGTTTCTCTTCCAAAAAAGTGGAAACATAAAAGAATTTCATTTTAGAATGTGAGGCCTTCAAAGACAACATGGAAAATTATGCAAGTATTCTGGTAACTAGTTCTTGGGATAATCTATTCAGCGAAGAGTTTTTCAAGAAGTTGAGAGCGGTTATTGTAAAACTTCACAGGAAAAGGGTCGAATACAAAATCCAGATGGAAAAGTAATCTGTCCCATAGGATATTTAGCCTCGTGGATGTTAAAAATACTTTCTTTATTTTTCTTTACATCCACGTTGTCACTTCCAAAATCCCAATTAGGAAAATTATGATGGCACGAGAGAAAAGTGGTGGTCTCAAAAGTAGAAATGAGAGCGCGAAATTTATAGGGATCCAAACCACCCTGATCCTGAATCTTCTTCCATAAATGTTTAAACTCTAAAATTGAAAAGGAGCCATCCGATCAGGAGAATGTAATAAAAGTTGAACCATCAATCAGTGAAATAGATGTCAGCATATTTTAAAAAAATTCAGTGCCAGAAGAAGGAAAAAACGTTGCCAAAAAAATATTCCACCCCAGAATCAATGGAAGCCACAAACTAGAGAACTAAAAAACCCAAAAAAAACCGATGAAAAGAAGAGTGGTCATTCCTCACAACAAGCAACAACCCATACACCTCCACCATCTGTCGCAACACTGAAATCCAATATCTTTACATGGCCTGTAAATATTGAAAGAAGTGATCCACTTCTACCACAGTAGAGAGAAACCCGTTGTTTCAATCTAGGGAAAAAAACCTTTAAACGTTCTTTCCAAAAGGACATTGGTCCTCCGAGGATAAACAAACAAGTGTTCCATGAAAAATTGATAAGTGAACAGAGGAAGATGATGTCAATGTGAAACACTTCCGAGGAAATAAGAGAAGATAAAATTAAACCAGCCACCAGCCACAAGAGATAACAAGTTCAAAGTAAAGAAAGCATAAAAAAATATGGCTTTCTGGTGTAAACATGGGCAGCAAACAAAAAAAATTTCAAAAAAAGGCCAGAAAGTATAGATTCTCGAGAAATGAGAGAGATAAATAACAAGTAACAGAGACCCCAAAACTTTATAACACCGCCTAAACCAGATCAACGTCAACTATAGTCATGAAACAATATACATACCACGACAACAATAAAAGAGTAGCCCTGAATCCCCCAAAGAAAACAAAGAAAACATGGGAATATTCAAATCCCAGTGTTTGTGTACTCTGGTTCAGATGTCTGGATGCCATCTCCCTCCACAGCCACAACCTCCTCCCGCTTTGCTCCAAATCCTGTAAACATTTATGTCATCTTGCTTCAACTCCTGCAACGTACTTATATGAACAAAGAACAAAACAATTATGGGGAAACAAATAAATGAACGCTAGGATTGCATTATTTTGGTTTCACATTTCTTCTTTGTGATGAGAGTGTTGGAAAGGCAGAGAGGAGAAACACAAAACAATTTACACACAAACCGTATGAGTTGTTGCTCTTCTATTAATCTTCAATCTATCTCAATCACAATGAAAACAATGAACTCGGTGAAGGGTATTTATCCTAAATTTATTTACATGCACACACTTACCAAACTCAACTTGATCATCACTCACTTAACTGGCTCTCTAACTCACTTACCAAATTCTTCTATCACACAACCTGGTTTTCTTACTTAACTGATTGTCTAACTCTTCATGCGAGAGTAATTACCTTAATTTAACACTCCCCCTTGATTACGATCGTATGACTCAACATAACTCAAACAAGACTTAACTACACCTTTTAGGCTTACAATAAAAAAATGACTCAAATATCACTCAAACATGCCTAGTGGTCTATGTCTCAGCTAGGCTTACAATGACTCAAAAATTTTGCAATTTCTCATTTTATTTTTCTCTTCTTCCAAATTTTATATCCTCAAAATTGCTTCATGCTATGTTGCACTTTCTTGCTGTAGGCTTTCTTCACTTGTTGCTGCTGCAATTTTTCTGACTCGTCTCGAATTTGTGCTGAAAAACAATCTGATCTTGTCTTCTACACCTTCCTCTTCAAATATTTGTTCAAACATGGACTGCTGACACAACATTACATCTTCAAATTGTCTTCTTTTCTCTACTTCTTTCGCTTTATATTCTTTAATTTATTTCTGCTATATTTCTTGATAGCAGAATCGTATCTCTTCTTGACTCCTTTGTAGAAAAATGGTTTTATTGCATTGTTCCTTGTTTTCGGAAAAATTCCATATCGTTCTCTTCACATTCATCATCAAGTACTGCTGCTTTCTTTATGTAATCTTCACTCTCAAAATCATTATTCACCATTTCATTCAATTCTTTTATTCCAGCTTCTTCTTTAACACTCACATCAATTTGTTCAATTGGCTTCTGAATCCATTCTTCAATGAACTTCAAATATGTGGTGTGAGAGACGAAGCTCCATGGAAGACTAATATAGGGTTTTCGACAACCCTCACAATGGTGTGGCTCTGGCGCAGGCGGATCCACCTATGACATCTCTCTTCTCTATGGTTTCGAAAGTAGACGACCTCCGATACTTACCCAATGGATCTTCCAGCGGGTGGGGGCGGGCGTGGGGGGGATAATATGCCTCCCCCTACAGGCAATCAGGTCCCTGTCAATCCTGATGCGGCATAGACACCATCCTCTGTCGTGGTAAAAAACCAAACTGACTCCTCAGATGCGCAAAAATCCAAGACCACAGAGCCCCTGGACAAAACGGCTCTGCCCCAAGGCAACCTCAGCTACCTGTCGACCCATCGTAGCAAAGCGCCCGAAGACAGATCTACCAAGCCACCATATTAATGCACAAATACAGTACATGAAGGATCATGCACTCATCGGAAAAAATTTCGGCTTCTGGCCTACTTAGAAAGATCTGCATGGCTAGCTAAATTCCAAATGGAAACCAAAAGGACATGTTACCCTTTAGTTAAGGCCTAAATGTTTCTTCAATGCAATCTTTAACTGCATCGAAGACAGAAATCAGATCTTAGATGGAGGCCCCTATTTTTTCAACTCAGCAGGCCTTTATCTCAGAGATTGGGTTGAAAGGTTCAACCCCGACAAAGAGGACTTTAGTTGGGCGCTTGTCTGGATCAAGATGTACTCCCTGCCCCTGGAATACTGGGATGAAGAATCGTTAAAGGACGTCGGAAATGGACCTGGGGAGTTCATCAAGATAGCAGAAGAGACCAAGCTCAGAAGATACACTTCATACGCCAGAATATGTGTCTACATGCACTTGGCCAAGGCCCTCACGGAATCGTTAAGCCTCTATCATGATGAATTTGAATGGATAAAACCCATATATTATGAACATGTTCCCTTCCGTTGTAGAAAATTCCATGCACATGGACATTTATTTTGATATTTCCCTCTAAATATTTCCCACAAACCCAATGTCACCACTGAAACCTCTGATGCAGAGGCATTCACCAAGGTTCCGAACAATAAAAGACACCATAAGAAATCCCCCTCCACCACTAAGATCCCCAACCGAGCCTTCGACATCCCCTCTAACAATAACAACTTTTACATCCTAGCGAAGCAAACTCAGCTCGACAATGATACTCCCAGTCAGACTGAACCTTCTTCAATTCCGTCCTCCTCAGCTCCCCCCTCTGACTCTCACAAGCCTCAAGTTCCTCCAAAACCTTCGCTTGAATCTTTACTCATCCCTACCAACCTCAATACAGAAACGAATCTAGTCATCTGGCAACCTAAAAATATGGACATAGATGGCTCTGCTGTTGAAGGTAGTCATCCTAGTCACATGGAAGAGGAACCAGAAAGTATTGATATGAGCGAACTAGACATTTTTGGTCTTGAGCAAGCTTGCAAAAAGAAGGAATATGACCAAATAATGGCTAGATAGATAGAAAGTCTAGAGGTGGTTCTCTTTCGGGCACAACAACAAATATCACTGGGCATACAACCAGGTAGTCAGTGGGATGGGAAAAAAATCCTCAAGGAAATCAAGAAAAGAGGAAGGAAAACATATCTGCAAATAACCATCATAATCAGGGAAATGTTGATGGAATCTGGAAGATATCCCAAGCTTACCAAGTTCTACCAACCACTTGAAAATATTTCCTAATGGAGCTCACTTCTTGGAACATAAGGGGACTAAATGGTCCCACAAAATACAGAATGATTAAAAACATGATCTAGCAAAAAGGACCCCAAGTATTATTCATACAAGAAACCAAATGTAATAGTAACACCCTCGGCTCCATTGTCTCTAGAGCCCATCCAGGAAGCCATTCAGTTGTTGTAGATGCCTCAAGAGCTTCGGGTGGCCTAGCCATAGATTGGGATCCGCAAGCTATCTCGATCACTGATGCTCATGCAATGCACAACCTTATTCAAGCTAATTTCCTTCTCATTGGAACCAATATCCATGGGCACCTCACCAATGTATACTTCCCTCAAGACTCTTTGCAAAAAATAGTGCTGCTCAACACAATGGAAGCTCTCAATTCAAATAGAACTCACCCACTCTGGATTATGGGTGGGGACTTTAACATGATCACCAAACTAGAAGAGAAGAGAGGAGGACGGGCCAAGCTAGAAATGGACAGCACCCACTTCAAGAATTTCATTCAAAAGAACTGGTTAATAGATCTTCCCTTCTCCAACGGTATGCACACCTGGAATAAAAAACACTCTGGCACTCATAAAATTGCCTCTAAACTGGATCATTTTCTCATTTCAGAAAATGCCATCCACATAGGAGGAGATATTCATTCATCCATTCTGCCTCTTTCAGGCTCTGACGATTGGCCCATCTCACTCCAATGGATGTGACCTGGAGAATCCACCAAAAGACCCTTCTGATTCGAAGCCTTCTGGCTAACTCATCCGGAATTTAAAGATATGGTCACCAAAGCATGGAAAACATTCAATCCTCCGGCTGGATCCAGAATGTTTCAATTTCAGCAACATCTCAAAAATCTCAAAACAAAAATAAAAAAATGGAATCACTCTAAATTTGGGAACATATTCCAACAACAAAATATTCTAGAACACAACATGTCTGAGCTTCAACATCGTACAATTCAAGAAGGCAGAACTGAGACACTTGCAACTCAAGAACAGACCCTCCTTAAACAACTGGACGAATGGAGAAAGCAAGAGGAGATCCTCTGGAAGCAAAAATATAGAATAAGGTGGTTAAAGGAAGGGGAGAGAAACACCAAATTCTTTCACCAGTCAACAATTCAAAGAAGAATGCACAACAAGATCACTCAGCTGCAAAACCAAAATGGAGAAAGGTTGGAAGACCATGGGGACATAGAGAAAAAGCTACTAGCCCACTTTAAATCTGTGCTTCAGGAGAACCAAGACAGCAGCCAACCAGCAATAAGTAAAGTTCTCCAACACATACCCAAAATAATTAACGAAGAACACAATCAGATGCTACTTCACCCCGTCTCTCTCCAGGAAGTAGAAAAAGTGATGGCTCAATGCAAGGATGGAAAGGCACCAAGTCCGGATGGCTTCACCTCCAAATTTTTCCATCACTTCTAGGATCATATAAAAACCAATATTTGGCAACTAGTAGAGGAATCTGGATCCATGCACTTTTTTCTCCTGTCCCTCAATGCTACCTTCATAACTCTCATTCCTAAAGAGGACCACTCCAGTACTCCAGATAAATTCAGGCCAATTTCTCTCTGCAATGTCATCTACAAAGTTATCTCAAAGGTGATCACCAACAGGCTCAAGACCCTGCTGCCTTTGCTCATTTCCCCTGAAAAAAAAGTTTATGTGGAAGGCCATCAGATCCTTGATGGAATCATTCTCACGCATGAAATCATTCACCCCTGAAACACAACAAAAAGGCAGGTATTCTTCTTAAAATTGATCTATCTAAATCTTTTGATAAGTTAAGTTGGAATTACATCTAGAAAATGCTTTCAGCCTTTCGCTTCAGTCCGACTTGGATCAGATGGGTTATGAATCTTATTTCCTCCTCCTTCTTCTCCATTCTGGTCAATGGAATTCCCTCTCACCCCTTCTCCCCCTCATGAGGTATTCGCCAAGGAGACCCCCTTTCTCCATTCAGCTTTGTTCTCATGGTAGAAGGGCTTGGTCACCTTATCCAAAATGCTCTTCATACCCAGCAACTCCGAGGTATCTCTATTCATGGCACTCCAGCTACCACCCACCAATAGTTTTCCGATGATAACATGCTCTTCAGGCACCCTTCAGTCCAAGAATACCTCTCCTTCAAATCCCTTCTCGACATATTTTTAGAAGCCTCAAGCACCTCTGTCAACGCTGCTAAATCTCAAATCTTCTTTTTCAACACCCCGGTCAAAACCCAAAACAACATCGCCAGAATACTTGGTTTCACCATAACCCAACTACCATCCAAGTACCTGGGTGCTCCTCTGATCGACTCTACAATCAAACACTCTTCCTGGAAATCACTCCTTGAAAAGCTTGAAGCTCGACTCTCTTCTTGGACTTTTCGTTCCCTAAACCTGGCCAGTCGCCTCACCCTAATCAAAGTTGTTCTGAAATCAATGCCACTTTATTTATTTTCTATTCTTGCAGCTCCAAAATGGGTTCTCAAGTAGATCAAATCCCTGCAACGCAATTTTATTTGGGGCTACTCGGGGAAAAATAGAAAATGGGCATTGGTCAAATGGACAACGGTCTGCAAGTCGAAAAAGGATAGTGGTCTTGGACTCCGTGATCCTTACCACAGTAATGCAGTAATGGGTGCCAGAATATGGTGGCAGTGGATGTCAGCACCACATATGCCATGGGCGCTACTTTGGACGGCCAAATATTATAATAATAGACCACCCGAGGATCTCATTAGACTGACAATGGTGGAAGCAGGTTCCCTAATCTGGAATGCAGCTAAGTAACATAGAATCATTATACAAGAGCACAACTTTTGGGAAATCAGAAATGGGAGAACAACACGCTTCTAGGCTGACTCATGGAAACAAAGACCCAAACTATTCAACATCATCAGACCTTAGCTACAACTGGACGTGATCAATCATCTTTTTGGAAACGTCAAACATTACTGGACCACAACACCAACTTAGGCGTACCGGCAATGGAAACAAGCTTCTCACTTCTTAGACCACAAGCAGGAGACCACACACAGGGACATAGATACATAGCTCACCAGCAGGTAGACTAGATACTCAAAGGAAAAATATCTGCTCTGATTGGGATACACGCCTTGTGGTAAGTTCACCACCAAAGAAGCCTACATGCTATTGACATAAGGCCAAGAACCAAAAGACCCTATCTGGGAAAGTAAATGGTCTCCAAGCATATGGACCAAATTCTCCACGTTCGTATGGCTCCTATGTCATAAAAGAATCCTCCCTTGGGAAAACCTCATCAAAAGGGGCTTCATAGGGCCCTCACGATGCTCCAACTGCACAAACCACAATGAGACCATTCAGCATCTTATCGACACTTGTTCATTAGAAAATATTCTCTGGGAAAAAATCAGCTTCAGATGCAAAAAAGAGGGCAGAATATTAGGGGACATAATCAATACCATACGCAATTGGCCTTGAGCTCCATACAATAGTAAGTTGTTAAACTCTCTTTGGAAGCTACTCCTGGGACTCATATTGTGGACAATTTGGAAAGAAAGGAATAAAAGAATCTTTAAGAATCAATGCACTCCTTTGGACACAATATGGAACAACTTCTATTGTAACATCCAAGAAACTCTGGCTCTTTATCAATGGCAGAAGGAATATCTTCCCAATCAAAATCTTGAAAGGTCTATCTGGGAGAACTGGCAACTCTCGCTACCTCTAGGTCCACTCAGTGAGCATTCTCCCACAACACATCTAGATTCTCCCGTCAAGCTGGACCCCCCCCCCCTTAGTTGGCCCTCTAAAGATTAATTTTGATGGTGCTTCGAAGGGTAATCCAGGAGAAGAAGGGTATGGAGGCATCTTCTGGGACTAAAAAGGCAATCCCCTCTTAATATTATTTGGATCAATAGGGTGGGATTCCAATAATTCTGCAGAATTAGAAGGTTTATGGCAAGGTTTGTGTCTGGCTCAACAACACAAATACTTCCCTATTGAAATAGAAGGTGATTCTCAAATCTTCATCAATGCAGCCAACCAAATTCTCATGGGAGCTCTTGCTTCCAAAGTGGCTGATAGTTGGAGGCTAGCGGTGAGACTGGAACTCATAGAACAATGGCTAAAGAATCACAGAGCCATCTCCTTTAAACATGTCAAAAGATCTGGCAACAAGGTGGCAGATCTTTTGGCTAATACAGGAGTGGACAGTCCTCAAATCCTAACGGTTGGACCCCTCACTATTCTTAATGATAGCACTCTTTTACAAGAATGCACCAACCTGCTGTACAAAGACACAACGATCCCGGATGCGGGTGTTTAATACGGTTGATCTGGAGGTAGGCTTTTGGGCTGGCAAGTGGCACAGCCACATGGCCACCCATAGGCCCCAACAACGAGCATTAAATTGCTTCAGCCACTCTCACACTTGCCATTTAATTCAGTTTAGAAGCCGAGGCTGCTGCCATCCTTTCAAAATGAAGGCTCAAAATCATCTTATTCCTCCTCCTAGTTATTCTCCTTGTCTGTCTGGTAGCTTGCCTCCCTCGCCTCAACCTCTGGGATGCAACTGTCCCCCTGGAGTCGTGGAGCTAAGCTCCTGCACACGTACAGGGAGACATTGTATTCTTCTATGTTGTATTGAGGTTCTTCCATGCCACCATTTCTCGCAGAACCTCCACTGTCAACTTAATTTCTCCCCGGCGGATAGCCTCACCCCAGCTTCTTTGCCTTCGGCCCCTTGGCACCACCACCCTACTGCTTCTTTGGCTCAGAGCACCCACCATCCTCATTGCTCCACCATGACTCGTCTTCGGCACCGCATGCATTGTAGACGTGGTAGCAGCAGAAGGCGGGCCGCTCGCTCATCTCCCTTGTCCCATTTTGACACCTCTCGCTCTTCCCTATAACATTCCCATGGCCATTATCCAGCTACACGCAGTGGGCGCAGACGAACTACAGGCCAGTCCCATCCTTCTACTCAGCATACCTCTACCACGACCACTTCTCTGCCTCTGCCCCGTCTGGAAACCATAGCCTCTCCGCAGTCTACCCACTCGGCTCAATTTCAATTCCTCTGCACCTTGGACCGCCCATGAGTCACAACCACCATCACTGTGTCCTTCAAATAGGAATCCACCGAGGTGGCTGGCTCCCTCCCGACCAAATCGTAGAAACTCTCCCACCAAGAAGCCACTTCTGCAGCCGAGAAGAGCAAGCCTGGTTCCACAACCACAGTAAGAATTCCGACAGCAGCAGCAGCAAAGGCTCTAGTAGCAGCAGGGATGAATGGAAGAGAGGAAAACAAGCTTAGGGCAAAGCTTGCACGACCAATGTGCCCCAGCATGCAGAAGACGCCACCCAAGATACACAAGCTAACAACACCGATGAATACATGTGTCTAATTTTGGAAGAGCCACCTCCCACTCCAAACGACACCTAGGCTCTCAGGTTATTTCTGTTTCATGGTTTTTGGTTTCAAGGTCCTTGGTTACAAGGTTTTTTTAGCTTCTAGTTTCAATGTCTGGCAAAAGTTGCAAACAATTATCAGTTTTCTATGTATAACGCTGGTTTCCTCTCTCAAGGCAGTGAAACAACCGCTTATTGGACTGGTTTCCCCTTCATGGGCAGTTCCATTTTTGCTATTTTTTTAGAATTATGCCTTCAAATTAGGCTAGAACTGCAGAGGCCTATGCCTCCATGTATTTTTATGTTACACTAATAGAAAGTAGTCTTATATAGAAAAAAAAATGAACTTCAAATCTACATCAAATTTATTAACAACCTTGTTTTCATCTTCTGCTCCGATGCTATTTTGAGCACCTTCATATTCAAAAACAATGTTAAAAACATCTTTATTATGCTCTTCAGTGAGAGCTTCTTCCTCTTCATCTTCCTTCTCTGCCTTATTTTGAACTGTATGAAGGTTGTCTTCCACTGTTATTCTATTAATGGATATTCTCATCAAAAAATCTTCAATGACTTTATTCTCTTCTTGATCATTAGTTGCTGCTAGATCATGTACTGCTTCATGAGCAGTTTCAATAGTTTTATATCTTGCTACTACAAAGGCAGCTTCAAACTTCAATGCTTCATCAAACATGGTGCTTACCATATTACCATAATCCTTGTTTCAAAAAATAAATCACACATATCATCAACATAATGTTCGTCCACTCTATGGTGGGATATCCAAGCATGCATATGCTCATTGTCAATTTCAGCGACAAATTCAGATTTACCAAATTCATCGACTGTCTCTAGATTCACCATTGCACATATAACTTTGCATTCATCATCCACATGTGTTTCATCACAGTGGGATTCACCATCTTCTTCACCATCCACGTTATGGTGGAGTGTTTGAGCATTGATATGTTCATGCTCTGTTTCACATACAGAGGCTTCAATTTCTTTCTTTGCAATCTTTGTTGCACCTTCTTCATCCATATGCATGCTTGCATAATGGGTTTCACCATCATCTACACCATCTATATTACAGTGGAGTGTTTGAGCATTGATATGCTCTTGCTCTGTTTCACATACAAAGGCTTCAACTTCTCTCTTTGCAATCTGTGTTGCATTTTCTTCATCTGTATTCTTTCTTGCATAATGAGTTTCACCATCATCTGCACCATCCATGTTACAGTGGAGTGCTTGAGCATTGATATGCTCTTGCTCTGCTTCACATACAGAGGATTCAACTTCCCTCATTGCAATCTCTGTTGCATTTTCTTCATCCATATGCTTGCTGGCATAATGGGATTCACCAAGCTCTTTTTTCCTCCCAGAGTCTTCCTCATCTACTCTCAAATATTCGTCTGACATCTTTGCATGTGACATATCTTGTTGCTGCATGTCACTCTCCCTTGCACAAAATTATACTTCCAGGAGCTTCCATGATTCCTTGGAAGTTGTAGCTTTTTCTACCTTGCACATAACTATTTCATCCATTGCATGTTGAATGAAACTCAAAGCTAGGGAATTTTTGTCTTCTGTTAGACATCTTAGTTCCTCAGCTATGGCTCGAACCTCTTTAAACACGACAATAATATTTGACTTTTATTTTTTATCCTTTTTCTTAGTCTTCTTCAGTCGCACTTTGCGACCCATGACTGATGTTATAGCTACTTGCATTCTTGCATGAGGCTATCTTCCATATCGCCCTCGAAAAAAAATATGATTTTTAATATGCGCCTCCGTAAGGCACAATCTTCTCCAAAAAATCCTGTCATGATTGAAAAAACACCAAAATATTTTGTGGACTCGCGGATTTTGAAAATCCCTAAATTATCTTGCCAATAATAACCACAAAATATTGTATAAGCACTTTCTTGTTTTTTTTAATAAAAAAAAAAACAATTTTTTTTATACCATGCACTTTTGCAACCCTTATTATTATTATTTTTTTATATAAAAACAATTTTATATAAAGACAATCCTCTTATAAAATCCCTTTCCAAATAACCTTTTGATAAAATCCCTTCACACTCTCACATCCAAAAACTTTTAATACCTTGCACATGTCAAATAATAATAACTCCCACTTTTCCAAAAAAATAAAACCTTTAAAAATATTATATTAAAAAGCTCTTTTTTTTAAAAATAATACGCACTCCTTTTGAAGAATATCAAATCCTTTGTTTTTTAAAAAAATGCATACGTATATGCCCTTTTAAAAAAAACTAACGCAATCTTGACTGGATTTGCGTTGACTTGCTCACAACTAGCAGGGTTAGTTAAGCCGTAAATGCAATTGCGCACCACCAAATCAAGAAAACTGTGGAATAAACCGATTTTTTGATGAATCGTAGTTTAATGATATTTGTGCAGTTTTTCAACCAAGAAGGTGCAGACCTGATCGTTTCGTGCATTAAAAACGTGCAGACCACCGTGCTTCCTTATCCGTTCAACGTTTTTGCAAAATTAAAAAAAAAATTGTTGGTCTTCTTCTTTTGGTCTTTTCCTCTTGCTTTGCTCGCTCACAGATCTTGTGATTCTTCTTTAGCTTTGATACCAATTTGTTGGAAAGGTAGAGAGGAGTAACAAAAAACAATTTACACAAAAACCATATGAGCTGCTACTCTTCTATTAATCTTCAATCTCTCTCAATCACAATGAATACAATTAACCCAGCGAAGGGTATTTATCCTAAATTGCTTGACATGCACACACTTACCAAACTTGACTTGACCATCACTCACTTAACTAATTCTCTAAATCACTTACCAAATTCATCTATCACACAACTCGAATTTATTTCTTCCTCCTGCTCTGCTCCAACTCCTGTAAACACTTATGTCATCTTGCTTCAACTCCTACAACGTACTTATCCAAACAAAGCACAAAAACATTACAAGGAAACAAATAAATGACCCCTAGGATTGCATTATTGTGGTTTCACGTTTCTTCTTTGTGACGAGAGGCAAGAAATTTTGAAATCTCACCATGCTTGTTTGTTGTGAAGTCTCACCATACTTGTTTGTTGTGCATGTGGGGAAATGCTATCTTATTTTGTAATATTCATTGCTCGAATTTCTTGTTCATTATTGTGTAAGTAATTATTATCCTACTCTAGAGAAATAATTCATTCACAAAGTATATTGAATACTAGAAAGATATATAGATCTCGACAGAGTTGTAATTCACATTGAATTGATTAAAATAAAACATATTTTGACTCATTGCAACTTTTCATAACTACCAAATTGAATTTGGTATGATATGAAAAATTTGGAAGGAAAATATTCAGTTCAGAAAATATTTTAGAGTACATCTTTTTTTTTTCTTTTTTTCTCTTTTCTTTCTTTTTTCCAAATAAGAAACATAATTTTTATTAAGAAAAATAAAAATATTTTGTATGTGCTTAGAACACCAAAAAAATGGCAAAAACTTGCTAGTGACTAAAAAGAGATACATATCAGTGGAACTAAAACCAAACCAAAACTATACTTTAGAGGATCATCACTCCATTTTCATAATAAATACATAACAGTACTTAAGCCTTTTATAAAAAGCATAGAGTCATAAAGGGGTCGAGTTTGCATAAAAAACATAAGATACTAAAAATACCTTCAAACAAAGATCAGGACTGTGGAATGTCAATATGACGCCTTTTGATGAAGGACTTGTGATAGTAATCCATGGATACTACATTCAACTGCTCGATGATTTTCCATGTTTCCAAATCCTGTGTAGTACCTGCCTTAGAGAGTGTATCTACGTCCTGGTTCCACTCCCTGTAAATGTGGCAACGAGAAACAATATCAAGGGATTGCTTGAGCTGTAAAACCTACTCAAGAATGGGACTGAGCGTGTGAATGTGACAACACTAGATCTCATCAAACCAATTAATAACAACCATAGAATCACCAAAGATATAAAGAGTATGGAATTCATTTTCAATTCCAAAAAGAAGAAGTTTAAGGCTGAGAAGTTATGCATAATTGTTGGTTCCCCTTCCTAGGTTGCTCTAAAGTTTATAAGAATAATTTTCGTGGGTGTAAATGATTGCCTCCTCTCAATCACCATTTGGTGAATATGATCCATCAAAATAATCCCAAGGATGGGATCTCTCCACCTCCTCAATGACAATATTTTGTGGAGCATGAGATACTTCATCATTAGGAATCATATCATAATCAACGATCACTTTTGTTTCCACCCAACCTGGAATAGAGATTTTGTCTTTAAAATAGCCTTGTCCTCGCAATACCATGCCCAAAATATTAATGGAGGTAGATTTTTTATTTTTTAAGGGATGAATGCTCCCACCATTCCTTTCATACTTCTTGGAAGGATATCCCTTGCCAAATCAAAATCCCTCCTAAGAAATTATGCATGACATTCCAAACTACTTTTTAGAAAGGTAAATGAATGAATAAACGAGCAACAGATTCATCTACTTTTTTGCACAAGGAACACCAGCCAGGACATTCATACAACATTTTTGAAGATTATCCCAGGTTGGTGCTTTGTTTTCAAGTAGGCACTAGCGGAAGAGATGTGTTTTTGGGGGGCTTCTTAGTTTCCAAAGCTTTTTCCACTGCCAAACAATAGCCTCAAGTTGTTTTTCACTACTGATAACTACATACCCAACCTTTGGAGATTATTTCCCCCCATGGTGAATGAACCTACTGTAGGGTGTTTGTTTCCTCTCTCAGACACACATGTGCAATATTTAATGCCACTGTTTAATTATTCCAAAGACAATGAAATTGAGAAGGAAGGTTCAAGTGTTGAGCATTAGCCCATCCCTACACCCAAATGGTCATGCTAAGAGGATCGATGACCTAATTTAGTGCGACCCTACCTTGGTTATTTAGCAATTGAATCATTTCTAAAGGAAGGAAATAATTTTCACTGCTTCCAACCTACGGATCCAAGCCTATCTTCAGCGTTTAACCAATCCCCACTTTCCAAGACATTCCATCTTTTACTACACAGCACAATGATAAAACCTCTTTCCAGATAATGGATATCCTGAGCCTTTTGTTTTCTGGATATCGTAGCCATTATTCCATGGAACTAGGATAGATGCATTTTCTGTGGGATATTGTAGCCTAGAGGCTTTCTATAAACAACAATTTACATACAACATTGGAAACCCGAGCCTTTGCAAAAGAAGGATGTATTTTCATCCCCTAGCCGCCCCATCGCTTTGATAGAGAAATTCCATCCCATTTTGTTAGAAAATCAGAAAGGGAGAAATATTTTATTATGTTGACAATTACTTGTGATATTCTTGTGTTCTTATTAACTTTCTTATGCTCTTGTTTTATCTTTGTTTCATCAAGAAATCATCAAAAATAAAACACGAAGATCAATGACACCAGATGTAGGCACTCAACTAGGGCTAAAACCCTTTTATAGCAGAAACCCTAGTCAAACTCCTCCACTAGAAAATTCAAGTTGAGATAGATCAAGACCCTAGACCAAAAGACCTTCCCTCCTCCACCAAGTCATCCCTTTCTTTAGATAGATGATCTCTCCCAAAGTAACCAAGTAGCAACTTCTAAAATGTAGCTTCAACCTAAAATTTTGACCTCCAATTTCATAACTTCAACCCTTAGCTTCAAAATTTCATCCCAGCTTCAATACTATAGTTTCAACCCTTCCAGTAACTCAAAAACTTCACACGTGCGAGAGAAAGAGAGAAAATTTTGATTTCTTTTGCTTGACAAAGTCCTCTTTCCTTTTCTCTAGCCCTTTCCTTCTTGTTCCTTGAATTTCATAAATTTTATTGTCCCACCAATTGTAAATCAAACTTGCTGAGTGAGTGTACCAAATGAGCTAGAGTTGTTGCCTTTATATAGGAGATTTTTCCCCTTAATTAGGCCGACTTGTCTAATTTGAGGCTGACTTGGTGGAGGAGGCCTAGAAGTCCTAATTTACATCAAAATACATTTTTATCCTCGCCTAATAAAGTTCAATAAGGGCCCGTTACAGAATGATAAGGACAAGGACTCTTCACACAAACCTTAGAATCCTGTAATGGAGGCTTTGACCTATTAAACATTGACCCAAGCATGAAACCCATGCTTTAATAAGTCAATTTAATTTATAATAATAAAATATTTTTCTTTCTTTTGACAAATACATTACATCATGACTCAAGTAAATTTATGAATACCAACACTAATTACATTTTTCAACACTCCCTCTTAACTAGGGAGGTATTCATAATTACATATATAGAGGTACATGGAAGATATCAAAATGATATGATCTATGAAGAGTCATAGAACACGTAATGCTATAGATTAGATACCTGACCATGGTACTCTAATCAGGTGGGACTAAGGTCAACTCAAGCTTTAGCCACTCTAGGTAGCATCAATATTTTAAGCTCTATCATCAACATAGGGATCTAGGTGTGTATCCAAGGTCGGAGCTCCATAACAAATTCAACCTCGTAATATTCCAAATTGAAATTTACAGCTAATAACATACGCATGAACTAGGTTATAGAAAATAAAATTATAATTAAGCATGCACCATCAAAATCACCAAGAAACTTTGTGAATAAGATGAGCCTTTTATCTAAATCTGGAATAAATGGGAGTATAATAACAAGGACCAAGTGCGCCTAGGCTTACATAAGCAAGATGCATCAACCTAGGTGAGATAGATGTCTCCCAGGAGTAGAAAATTCGACCCCCAAATGGCCTCTGCACTGAACCAGGAAATTGTGCCACTGTTGTTACCTGAAAATGGTTTGAATCCCCTACTGGACTGCTTGGATTGGCCTGAAATTGATGATGTAGCTTCCTCTTAATTTCCCCACATGACCCAGAAAGGAATTGGTCCCAATCCTTCAAACCAAGAAACCTACAAAAAGGAGTTAATTAACCACAATTGTTGGTTGGAAAGAGACACCTATTTAAGCCCTCTATAGTGCTTCAAAAATTCATCCAAATTAATCTTGAGCTCTCCTGAAAAAGCCCAGAAAATCCTATAAAGGGTTGGGCCTAATTTCAACCTTCCAAGATTGACCCCAAATAATGTGAGCACCCTCTAGAACTAGGTAATTCGTATTGTATGAAGAATGGATTCCAAGCCCCTCCAAAATTAGTTGAGAATACCTCTATAATTATTCTTATTCCCCCTTGTAAATGTATAACCACCAACTCTGGTTCAAGCCTCCATAATCAATGTGCTCCTCTGCGGACTACGCAGGCCCAACCAAACCACTTGTAGGCTCGCTCAGGAAGAATAATTTTGACCTGTATATAATCCACTCTGCCAACCCTTTAAACCACTACAAAATTGTTGCTAGGTGCCAAGAGAATATGCCTCTAAATTCTTGGAACCCACGTTGTCAAGAAGCTCTCTCCCCATAAGAGTGCGTGGTCCTTTACTGCGCCCAACTTGCACCTCAATAGCTCAAATCTCCCTGTGAAATCCCTCTAGAAAATCTCCAAGAATGCAGCAAAGATCCTCTAGGGTGGCACTCAAAATCCACCGAATTAGGAATTGAGATTTCCCCTAAGAAATATGTTGGTGCTAAACAACACTTCGTTGACCCAGATAAACAACTTGAGCAAACAATGACTTAGATGATAAATAAGAAAAAAATCCCCAAAATGAGGCCCTCCACCTCTATTTATCTTGTTGCCCCATATCTTCCTTCATGTGGCCCCCACAAATCGAGTTCCCTCTCATCTTTCTTCTCACAACTTCAAACTCTCGTAAGGGGTTCAAATTCCCTTTAGAGTGGTGTTACACAGTAATTTGTCACCGTCCCTACAATCCCTTGCCCCGCATATTGGAGGGTCTTTCTCGTGACCTGTGAGAGGTGTCATACCCTACAAATACTTTCTTTGCATCCTTCTGCATAAGGATATGATTTCTCCTGTTGAACATTTCCTTAAAAAGCACCCAAAAACCCATGTTTTGGCATTGGTGTGGGTAGCCAGTTCATCCCTTGTGCCAATGGGGAAAATATACATTAGAGGTCATGCCAGCTGGCGCTCTGTCCCTATGTTGTACCCGCGCCAACCTGTTTTGGAATGTTTTTTAACAAATTGGAGGCGGAAGTTTCCTTTAACCACCTTGGGAATGACTCATTGCAAGTGGTTAAACTCGATGAGCCACATATCTCTACCTTTAGGAAATGGTTGATGGAACATTCTAAGAGGATAGGACTCCCTCCATGATTATAGGGATCCTAACTTCTTCTTCTCCTTCTATATAAACAAGCCTTCTCCCTTTACATCAGCTAGCTGAAACAGTAGCTGAACATATAGCCAAGAAGCTGAGCTTGGAAGAGACATTATAGTTGAGTAATCGTTATAGAGAAGGTCGAACCAAGGAGGATCCAGTAGAGAGAGTCCCGTCTGAATTCCCGACAAGCTTGTGAGACATGCTCCACTGGAACCCTACTGGAGGAGATCGCAACGTCGAAGCACCGATTGTACTTTTCCTTCTTTAAATTTAATATACTCGACTATGATATTGTTTCCATCTCTGTGTTATGTTTATTTAATGCATGTGATTTAGTCTTCTTTGACTGACTCAGAGTTAGGAATGCGAGATAGTATGTTGTGTATCGTTTTCGTCTCTTGTGTATGTGCAGGCATCCGGGCGTGAGAACGAGCGGGTCGTGATCTGCCGAATCAGGAGCGGGAGGCAGCCATTCTTCCGAACGACACAACAGCGCAGGATCTGAGGTAGGTGATTTGTCGAGTCTTTGTCCATTCTTATCTAGGAATTGATGTCATAGCATTTTTTTTGTGGCTAGACCCACCCTAGGGCTAGTGGGATCACCTCTATCTGCAGAGGGGATTTACCTCACCAACAAATTGGCAACTCCGCTGGGGATTAGTGCGAGTTTGTATTTTTTTTATTAGATCTTCTTCTTGGTCTTTGCTTGCTTAGCTTGACTTTTTGGATTGTTTTGCTGAGTTTCAGGCTTATGTTCAGCCCCAGAGGATCAGTTTTGACCTCTGTTTTTCCAAATTTTCATCTTTTCATAGTTGGCTTGATTGGCCCGGCTTCCAGCTTGACAATCACACCCACTGGCGTGATTTTCCAGTTTATCACCCGCACCATCCCCTGCCTAGCACGGATTATAGCCAGAAAATTGCGCCAATTCCTGTAGGTGCTAGGGTTTTCCTTGTTTTGGGATTTTTGGTCCATCCTGGTGTCTCTGGGTGTTTTCTTGACTTTTTTTGAGTGCTTTGGGTTTGTTTGTGACTATGATCAGCCTTCTCCCTTCGGTTTTTTGTCCATTTCTTTTAACATCTTGGCTTTAGGGCTTTCTAGTGCTTTGGTATGTTGAGCCTTCTGTTGGAGTTCAGGTCTCTTGTTTTGCGGTCACCTTCATTATTTGTTTGATTACATCCAGCTCCCTGGATTCGTTTTGAGTGGTTGCTTTTGGTGAAATGAGTCTTGAGTGAGTCTTGTCTGTTTCATTCATTTTTGCTTCCTATCATTTCGAGCATAGCTCACATTGCTTGTATGGGTCCATTTTGACATCTTTCTTCGATTTGAGAGATGGTGACATTGGTTTGAGTTCTTGTCTTGTTTGCTTTTGAGTTGTTTGAGTTGCTTTGTTACAGCTCTTGCATTGGCATTCTCGAACTAATGTGAATATTCGTTTTTCATGTTATTTAGTGCACTATTTTCTCTATTACATTGAAAAAATCAAAAAATATATTTTGTGCTTGCATTTGTTTTGTTTGCATTGTAGAATTGAATTTTTTTTTGCATAACTAGCATTCGGAATTCTAGGAAATATTTTTCGTTCTCATTAGTTTGCATCAGGTTCTGTAGTGGATACTTCTATGTGTTTTCATTGTTTGCTATCGCTCAAAACTCTTAACCTTCTCGTAGATAGCTCTTCATTGAACGAAATGGTATTTTATGGCATGTAGCTTGCATTCAGGGATTTGTGAGATCCAACATTCGGTAGGACCTTGGAATTGAAACATAAATACAAGATCAACTTAAAATTTATTCAATTAACCTAAGGCAACATTGAAACTTAATGAAACATTTAGTGTTCTATGTTATAGACGTGCTCCAGCGTCTTAAATCCTAGCAGCTATCACTCGCCACCTAGCTTCAAACAACGCTAGTATGGACTTGTGCTCCCCGTACCGTCGAGTATATAAAGGGAGACCCATATAGGTTGCAATCCTTTTATCCGTAGGAAGTTGAGTCTATCGCCTTTTAACCATGATACACTGAACACAGCATTCGGGGAGACTACCTGCACATACGTCAAGTCCTTGGTTGATTCTTCTTTCATTTTATAACCAAGGTGTATATGGCAGTTCACGGGAACCTGGTACACCCTTTTACCTAGACTACCTAAGTAGTCATTTTTGATCTTTACTGACTCCATAAACTTGAAAATATCATTGAGCACTTGTCCTTTCGTGCTCGCTTAAAACTGAAAGAGACTAGAGTCATCTTTGACTGTTTCTTGAATCCTAAAACATGAAACATACAACTTTTGTTTCAATGTGGTAAAATAAACTACCTATGATTACACGTCCATTAAAGATTAATTAATTGGCCTGTATTTGTTTTTCTTTGGTTTTGATCCAAGTGTCTTCATTTTCGATCTTTTTCCCTTTTCTGGTGTGCTACAGTCACAATGGCAGAACCATCAGTTTCGTCTACTGGCAGTCCTTTCTCGGACGATTCGTCTGAAACTTCACAGATCTCCGGGTCTGCTGAGCTTCAACAACCTGTAATCCCATCTGAGTATCCCTTTGGGGAACCAGTTGAGTTCCATTGGCAACTTTCCAACGCTTGGTTTGGATTTGGGATTGGAGATCATTTTCCTCCTCTTACATCAGGATCACCGTTTTTGGCTGCTATCATACCTCCTATGCCCCGTACTCTTTTGCAATATCTTATGGTGGATTTAGACATGGATTTGTCTGGTCCTAATGGTAGTGAGGGAATTCCAGTTTCTGATGAACAATACCAACTCTTCCCAGAAGACATGCAAACAAAACCTGCTCAATATTCACCTTCGGTGTCGCTTCCAGCCGAGTATAGGTCTTTGGGTCAGATTATGGCTGGTATTGCCTCCATGGCAACATCAACTCCGTCAAGGGGTTTGGTCCTTCCATCCTTAGGGATGTCGCCGTCGACTCCTGTCTCCTGATCGACACCTTTTTTCATGTCTGTTCCCACTAGGCCCATTGTCTGTGTGGTTGCTTCGGCACCGGTTGTCACTGCATAGTCGTGAGGAGTTTGAACTATGGTACAAACTTCGATTGCCATGACAATCCTTGACGACTTTTTGTTTGAGGAGTATCGGCTGGTTGTTCAGCAGCAGAACTCCTAGGCTTATCAGTCCCCTCAGGATCCTTATAGGTCTTATTTTTCTCATTATGGAGTGGACAATACCCCAATTTATTCACTTCCATTTCAGCATGACGAGCAGGGAAACCCTATCTACTTGCCTGCTCCTGACGCCTATCAATTTCTTTCCAACATTATGCATCCCTCTAACCAACAAGGACAATCCTTTCAAGGACAACCTTTGATTCAGCAGGGGTATGCTCATGACCAACAAGGAAAATGCTTTTAGGGACAAGCTTTGGTTCAACAAGAGTATGCATATGACCCACAAGGGAAACCCTTATAGGGACAACCTTCGGTCCAGCAAGGATTGTTTTACAACCCGCAAGGGCAGCCTTACAATCCTCAAGGTCAACCTTTGCCAGCGTAGCCTATGATCCAACTAGGGAAACCTCAAGGACCAACTAGGTAGCCGGTATATCAACCCGGACCTTCATACGGTCTTGGGGGGCAGATTCATCCATCTCAACCTTTGGTGCAACCTTAACAACCCTATCTTCTGATTAATCCAAATGTTGCACAGCCAAGGCCCTCTTATGGTCCTGCTCCAAGTAAACCTGTTTATCAGGCACAACCTAGCCCACCGCAGCCATCAGGCCAACCCGCTCAACCGGGGCAACCTAGTGGCCCTCATCAGACAGGTCAACCTGCCCAGCCAGGCCAACCTGCATAGCCTATTCACCCTGCTCAGCCGCCGCTCTACTCTATGTCGCAGCCAAATCAACCGTTGCGCCCGACGTATCTGGCTCAGTAGGGCCCCACTTATCAGCAACCTGTCCGACCCCAAGGCGGTTATTTTCCTCAAGGTCAATATCAACCGGTCTAAAACCTGCCTACAGGTTCTTCTTATTACCCTCAACCGCCAGGCTATACTTATACTCCGCAGCAAAATCATTATGCTGCTCAATCGGGACCCTCGTATACTCATAATCAGTATCCCGATTTTCAACCCCCGTATCCTGGTCCTCAGCCACCATATCAACCAAATTATCTAGCTTATACCGCTTATGGTCAGAATCCTTCAGGACAGAACGAATGGGGGCAAAGTTATACTCAACCAGGATGGAGTATGGGTACGGGTCCTTATCGAGGACCTGCGATGTCGTTTAATCCTCAATTACCTTTCCTCACTACATTAGAGCTATCAGATGTGTCCAAATTGAAAAATGATCCCATTCTTCATAATCCATATTGGCATCCGGTCCTGACAAAGGTTCCTAGTGATTGTCCCAAGTTTGAGGGCAAGTCTGGAGAAGACCCCCAAGCTCATGCCATGACATACCATTTATGGTGTTCTTCCAATTCTTGGGTGGACGACACTGTTCGGCTCCGTCTCTTCCAACACACTCTTACCGGAGTTGCTGCTAAGTGGTATATCAACTACCGCGTGGAATCTTTCAAGATTTCAATACTCTTGCTATGGATTTCCTAACTCATTTCTAGTTGCCGATTCATTATGAAGTTGGGACACATCTCCTTACATCCTTGAAACAGAACTGAGCTACCCATATCTCAGACCACATTCATGAATGGAGACAGTGTCGTCGTTTGATCAAGTTTGAAATTCCTGATCAACTCCTTACTCATTGGTTCACTACCTCTTTTGTCAATCATATTGTGAAAGACATTGCCATGGGGGCATGTGTAACCGAGGAACAAGCCATCGTTTGTGCCTAGTACCTTGATTTAGTGTACTCTCAATCAGCCATTTTTTACGACATCTTGACTGAAGCTCCACGTCCCGGGACGTCTAAAGCTCCAGCTACCCCATCAGTCGATGGCGTTATTGGTTCTGTATCTTAGAATTCACGTAAGTCTTCTGATAGGAAGCAGAAATCAAATTCTTCCAATAATTC
Source organism: Pinus albicaulis (assembly GCA_034641835.2). NCBI lineage: Eukaryota > Viridiplantae > Streptophyta > Pinopsida > Pinales > Pinaceae > Pinus > Pinus albicaulis. The sequence goes on along the minus strand of CM076582.1, from coordinate 660,433,273 downwards.
TGCTCCTTAGGCTACCCCAGATTCTGGTAAAACTGCGGAGGTCAATGCCATTCAGGCCAATCTTGCAGACAAGACTTCCAAAGGGAAAAAGAAGGGTAAAGGCAAGGCCAAATCCGATGCCCCAAAACCAGAATCATCTAAACCTTGTACTGATGATGGTTCACAGCGAAAACCAAAGTATCCATGTCTGATTTGTGATGAGGACCACTACACTAAGGATTGTCCTATATGATCCAAGGTTAGTCAACTACTTAAAGGTGCTAAGGGAACTCTGGAGGTTCTTAAAGAACCTTTCCCATCTCAGTAGACCTAGATGGTCGAGCAACCTCCACCATCTGCGTCGTTTGGCTCTCAAGTTTTCATGATGAACGGTTTTGCACCTGTTTCCATTGCTACTCGGTCAAAGGATTATGCCAGATCACGCCCGGTAGCCAGAAAAGAGGTCGTTGATGGTCCTCCTCCCCCACCTACCTCTAGTCCCCTTGAAATTGAAAGGCCCAGTGCTGAACCCGTTACACGCCCACCTTCTAAAGGTGTTCTCCAGAAATCTTCTTATAATCCTAATGCTTGTGCTGCTCAACATTACAGTATTGTTGAGGATTTGGCGTAGGTTCCTTCCGCGATGTCTGCGTTAGAAGTTCTCCAGAGTTGTCTGTCTCAACAGAAATCATTATTATCTGCGATCGGCGGGATTGATCCTGCTGATTCTAGCATTCTCTCCTTCGATCCAGAGAATTTTGTCCCCCGACTTCCGCACCAGATTGCGCTTGTTATCTAGGTTGGTATCAACTGTCTCAACATCCATAGAGTCGTAGTGGATGAAGGTGCATCTACCTGCGTCATTTCATCTGCTTTCTGGAAGGCTATTGGCTCTCCAGCCCTTAATTCATCACCCAATGCCCTTGAGGCATTCGATGGAAGGGAATTAAAACCCTTAGGTGTTCTCGCTAGCTGTCGATTACATTACAAGGAAAGATAGTCAACATTGAAGTAGAAGTCGTTGATGCCAAACTCAACTACAATCTTCTACTCGGTCGCAGTTGGACTCACTCTATGATGTGCGTTCCGTCCACCCTCTTTCGACTCCTGAAGTTTCCACATGAGGGAAAAATTATTACTGTTGATCAGTTGTCATTCCTTACCTCATCTTCTGAGAACAACGTGCCATACATGGATCAGATTCCTAATCCCCCTGACATCATAGGGCTAGGTCTTTTCAAAGATCCCACTCTCATGGGTATTTTTCCCTTTCCACCACCAAATACCGTTCAATTCAATATGGTCTCTCGGTCAGATGACCCTTGGATCATCCCTTCACTTGAATAAGTTGATTCGTTTGGAGATTTGATGCCGCTTAGCCCCATCGAGATCAAATATTGTGAGCTAATAGCTGCATCTGATTCTCCCCCTCCTGAAGCTGCTCCTTCTTCCTCTGAAGATCATATATCGGACGAAACTCTCTTCCTGATCAGCACCCTCGACCCATGGTACGGTGATATCATTGTGTACCTCCAAACATCTAATTTCAGGTCTAAGCTAACGAAATATGCCCGACTCTGCATTCGACATCAATCACAACCTTATCGCATCATTAGAGATACCCTTTATCGCGTCGGAGTTGATTCTATACTCTGCCAATGTCTGAACCTCGAGGAAGCAGAGAAGGTTTTAAATGACTACCACAATGGCACCTGTGGTGGTCACATGTCTGGTTATGCCATTGCACAGAAGATCCTTCGTGCTAGCTACTTCTGGCCGTCTATTTTTAAAGATTGCATCATTGCAGTATGTAAATGCCATGTGTGCTAGATTTATCAATGCAAGATGCGTGCACCACCTGCTCCACTACACCCTGTCATTAGCGTTGGCCCTTTTTCCAAATGGGTCATAGATTTTATGACATGTAACCCTTGTTCGGCCAGGGGGTATGGCTATATTATCATTTTTGTTGATTATTTTATGAAATGGGCCAAAGTAATGCCTACACTAGCAGCGGATGGTAAGACAACGGCATAGTTCATATTCAATCACATTATTTCTCAGTTCGGTGTCCCTCAATCCATCGTCACTGATCATGGTTCCCATTTTCGGGATTATATGATGGCGGAGCTGACATCTAAGTTGGGTATGCGTCACAACAACTCAATGCCTTACTATCCCCAAGCTAACGGACAAGTTGAAGCTGTAAACAAGGTTTTTGTTACCATGCTTCAATGAAAAATCAGGATCCACAAATCAAACTAGCATCTTATGTTTGTCTAAGCTCTATGGGCTTACCAAACATCGATAAAAAACGCAATCGGGTTTACCCCATTTCAATTGGTATACAGTCTGGAAGCCACACTTCCGATTGAATGTGAAATCCCTTCACTTAAGTTAGCTGTGGAATTACTGCCTGATACTTCACCTAAAGAATAACGTCTCCTCTATTTAGATAGATTGGATGAAACTCATCGCTTAGCTACCTTGGTCATCGAGACACAAAAGAAGCGAGTCAAAGCCCATTTTGACCAATCAGTTTCTCCTCGTTCTTTCATCGAAGGCGATCTCGTTCTTCTATACAACCAAGCTCATGATAAGCTGGGGGCAGGAAAATTCCAACCCATGTGGCATGGGCCCTACATCATTAAACGTGTGTTGCAAAATGGGGCTTATGAGCTCATTGAATATGAAGAGTGTCCTTTATCGTAGCCCAAAAATGGGTTGTATCTGAAAAAATATTATGCCTGGATTATTCACGTGTGATATGTGTACATAGGTGATAGTTTTCATTTTTTGTGCATGCTTTGGTATGATGTGACTTGTTAGCTTTTTTCTACTTATTTGGGTCTTGTTTGCTATGTAGATGTCTATTTCCCCTTATGTCGGTTTCGCGGATGGTGCCTCCCGTAGTACCAGGAAGTTGTCTTCGGCAGCCTGGGTAATTTATGATCCTGCTGGTGAGTTGATGAACTTACAAGGTATTTTTCTCGGACCAGCCACAAACAATGTCGCTGAATATAGTGCAGTTTTGGAACTATTAACCGAGGCAGTCAACCTCAACATACACGCATCGCTTGTTAGGTTGGATTCACAACTTGTTGTTCTTCAACTGAATGGTCATTATTCGGTTCAAAACCCATGCATTTTGAGATTGAATTTGTGTATTCGTTTACTTGAACGACATTTTGATTTCAATACATATCAACATATACCAAGACGAATGAATACCTTAACAAATGAAATAGCTAACATTGTGCTAGATAGACATTTGCGCAATTTATAAAAACATCATCATATGTACATAGACCCATGTAGAAAATAGATGTATATATATATATATATATATATATATATATATATATATATATATATATATATATATATATATATATATATATATATATATATATATATATATATATATATATATATATATCATTTGTTTACAAGCCGTGTGCATCATAAAACCCACAAAAAATAATATATGTCTGTTTCGACTACATCATGAGATAACATGTCTCTCCAAAATATGCAGAAATAGAGCCTAATTTCCTAGTCAGCGTGGTGCTCATGATAGCACGTCACCACCCGTACCAACCACCTCAGCAAGCGGTGGATACAGCTTGGCACTCCTACAGTGTGCCTCTGATAAGCTCGAGGTACATCATCAAAACGGGCATAATCTGGGACCCCACGGGTGATTCCCTCCAGGTTCTGCACTAACTCCTCGTCAATGCCCTCACCCTGAGGATCGAAGTCATGAGGAGTCTGCGTCGGTATTGGGGACATACCGGCAGGACGCTCTAGGCCAACATCTGCATCCATATGATATTAACTATCATAACATGCATATATACCAAAAAATCATAAAACTCGTAAAAATAAAAATGAGTCTTACCAAGTTATTCGTCCCAATCCTCTCCCTCCAAGAGTGGGAGGTCTGGGTCTCCGGTAAAGTCTGTGCCGGCATAGGGCCAATCCTCCTCGAAAATCAGCTATCATCGGAGCCAATCAAAAAAATCTGGCCTCTAGGACATCTGCTGGCCACCCCCTGATCTAGGCATTAGTTCCACCCATCGGGCCATCCGTGGCTCTCTCAGTGGTGGCTTCGGGACTATAGCCTCTTGGCGCTGAAATATGGGTAATCGTTCCAAGAGGAACAACACCAGAATCGACCCATATCCAAACTGATTTAGTTTGGCCGTCTTGTATTTGGTGAGATGTCGTTTGATGCTCATGGTTACAGCCTCGTCCCAGTCGAAGATGGTCGGGTTCATACATTTTGAAGCAAGAAGTAATTGCGCCTTCGTGGCCTCGTGCAGTGCCTGCGATCCCATAGCCAGCGTAATGGTGTGTAGCACTACTCTTAGTGCTAGATCAGGGATGGTCTGGATGTCTACTTACCGCTCCCTGTTCCTTTTCATGCCCCTAGGCACACCCTGTTCATGACCATTGTCATACTTTCCCAGAAGGCCTAGTACCAGTCAGAATAGGGACTGGACCCCTCCATGATAGTCTAGTGATGAAATATACATCTGATACTTCGAGCTCAATCTCTTGATCCCGAAGTATGAATTTCTCCTAATCTTCATCCCAAATGTTGATAAGATACTGTAGCAATTCAGGCTGAGCCCGGAGACATGGCGTCAGGAAGAAATTTTTGAGCCCACAATTCCTGACGGCATTCATGCATTGCTCATTTTCCATTTCTTGTTCATCCTCTTCGCTATGTTCTCTCTCCTTCCACTCGATAACCATATTTTTCACTTGGTACCTGCAACAATTTATCATGGGAACATTGTAAGCCCTCTTAGCTATTCAAATTTGTATGCTATTGGTTGCATTTTTTGAAATTTGATGCGGATTTTGAGTTGCGCGGTTGGCGTGACTGTTTGGCTAATAGTCGCACCATCTAGCACGACCCCTGTGTAAAACTGGGTCGATTGGCGCGGGTCTGTGCCTGAAACCCGCGCCAGCCGCGGAGCCCTAGATTTTTCCAATCTTCCCCTAAGGGATCTCAAATGGAAATAAAATTCAATCAAATATAACTTAAAAGATGGAAAATGGGGTCGGCTCTTACCTGAAATAGATGGAATTCGAATTGGTCCACTGGATTGTTCACAATCGACGCCCGAAGATCGCAAGAGAAAAGGGTCACTGTTGCTCTGCAAAGAGGTAAAAAGTGAAAAGTAAATATTTTTTACCATTGTTGGTCTTTTATAACTTTTCAAAGTCCTGAAATAGGTTTTAAAACATATTTGTCGATATATTTTCACATTATTTTCATGGAATATGTTTTACACGCGTCTTTTTGTGCAGCGACAGGTTTTTCATGTGGTTTTGATGAAGAGACGAGTTGTATTTTATACTTTTTCGGGCTCGGTAAAAACACGAAAAAGTCACTACTGGAGTCACCTTTCAGCTCTTTTCTGACTCTCTAAAACTGAAAATATTGTCGAGTTGCTTGTCGTTTTGAGCTCATTAAATTGGCTGCGAAGCGATATCTACCCAGTATACGTTTACCCCTTTTTCGGGCTGGGATAGATTATTTACGAAAAAGGAATACCGTAGCCTATCGCGACTAGGAGGTTTTCTCAGACACAGTTTTCTACCTTTTTGGATCTGAGGGACTATTTATGAAAAGGGACTGCTGGAGTTTTCTTTTCCGCCTTCTTTTCAAACTCTCTAAATATGAAAAGATGTCGAGTTCTTCCTTTGTCAGACTCGTTAAAACTTGATTACATCGGACTCCGTCATCATGATGTTACTCGAGTTCCTCCTTCCTAGGGCTCGTAAAATGTACTAGGTTGGATTTGTCCGAAGGAAAAACTTACATCGCAAGCACATGCTATCCCCTTCTAGCTTGTTTCCAAAAATAATTTTGGTACTCACTAGAAATGGTGGGGGAAAATGGAACCAAGATCATAGTCGTGTTGGCAATATGTCACTCTTGAACATGGCACTTGTCTGCATTCGTGTCGAGTTGGGGACATCTCATCTCGTTCTATGTTTGCCTCCATGGGTTTGGGTAATCTCTTTAGACCGCTCATCTGCTCTTTTCCGAGTCACCATGACCTCAGATCCCTTGATGTCAAATACTGCCAAATCTAGTGTCATGCCGCCGATATGTTCAAGAGAAGTTGGCCTCTGTAGTTTTCAACCTCCCTCTGATTCTCTGTTGGTCTTGATTCAAAAACATCATATCCCTCTGTCTCATGTCGATGATGTGGGAAACATTATGACCCACCTTCGATCAAGGTCCCTTCCTGTCGACTCCAACTCATTATCTAGGAAGTTGATCTAGAGAGTCCCTTCAGGTACCTTGGAGCCTACATGCCTCAATGGCAGGTTCTTCACACTTGACGTAAGGTCCACATCATTGGCCTTCGATCGATTGACTCTGCGGGTGTTCGAAGTCAGATCACTGTTCACATGCCATGGATTGTACCTTTTGTACCTTGAGAGCCATTTCATTATTGGTGGTTTCTCTCGCATATGTTAACAGCTTTCATCATTGGCTGGTAATCAGACGATGTTCTTGCATGTTCGACTTCAGGTCACATATTCACATGCTTGAATCTGTACTATGTTCGGGTCGAGATGGAGTACAAGACCCTGGGTTTTGTCTGATGAAATCTAGGCTGTGGGTTCTTTGCGGATTATTATGGTTCATTATGACTCCTTTGATTGGATGGCTACGACCATACCTGAGTCTATTTATTGATCCAAACTGCTGGATGGCTGTTTCCATACCTCGGATCTCATTGTTTATGTACTCTATTATGGATGGTTGCGACCATACCACATGTCATGTATAAGATATATCAGTTGTATTTGTACTTGCAGGTTTTTCGACAGCAGGGTTTTGGTTGAACGCATTCTCATAAAGAATTTCACCCCTCCCTCTGTCTTGGACCTCATGATTTAGGGGGCATCTGTTACACAGTAATTTGTCACCTTCCCTATAATCCCTTGCCCCACATATTGCAGGGTCTTTCCCGTGACCTGTGAGCAGTGTCATACCCTACAAATACTTTCGTTACATCCTTCTGCATAAAAAAATGATTTCTCATGTTGAAAATTTCCTCAGAAAGCACCCAAAAACCCATGTTTTGGGATTGGCGTGGGTAGCCAGTTCATCCCTCGCGCCAATGGGGAAAATATACACTAGAGGTCGCGCCAGTTGGCGCTCTGTCCCTGTGTTGTAACCACTCCAACCTCTTTTGGAATTTTTTTTAAATTGAAGGCTGAAGTTTCCTTTAACCACCTCGGGAATGACTCATTGCAAGTGGTTAAACTCGATGAGCCATAGATCTCTACCTTTAGGGAATGGTTGATGGAACATTCTAAGAGGATAGGACTCCCCCCATGATTATAGGGATCCTAACTTCTTCTTCTCCCTCTATATAAACAAGCCTTCTCCCTTTACATCAGCTAGCTGAAACAATAGCTGAACATATAACCAAGAAGTTGAGCTTGGAAGAGACATTATAGCTGAGTAATCATTATAGAGAAGGTTGAACCAAGGAGGATCCCGTAGAGAGAGCCCTGTCTGAATTCCCGACGAGCTTGTGAGACGTGCTCCTTTGGAACCCTGCTGGAGGAGATCGCAACGTCAAAGCGCCGGTTGTACTCTTCCTTCTTTAAATTTAATATACTCGACTATGATATTGTTTCCATCTCTGTGTTATGTTTATTCAATGCATGTGATTTAGTCTTCTTCGACTGACTGATATTTAGGAATGCGAGATAGTATGTTGTGTATCGTCTTCAGGTCTTGTGTATGTGCAGGTATCTGGTCGTGAGAATGAGCGGGTCGTGATCTACCGAATTGGGAGCGGGAGTTAGCCATTCTTCTGGACGACACAATAGTGCAGGATCTGAGGTAGGTGATCTGCCGAGTATTTTTCCATTCTTAGCTATGATTTGATGTCATAGCATGTTTTGTTTATGGCTAGACCCACCCTATTGCTAGTGGGATCTCCTATGCATGCAGAGGGTATTTACCTCACCAACAAGTGGTCCCCACATTCCACTTTCACTTTGATTTATTACCTTTTCTAATGTTTGGAAGCCTTCTTTTCCTAAAAAACCAGGTGGTGTCCTCCTAATCCACCTTTCCTAATTCTTAATGCCAAAATATATCCCAATGTTCAAAATTGAAAAAATGGGAATTCTTCTTAGCCATATTAATTAATTGGGGATATTACAATCCTCCCCACCAAAAAATTCTTGTCCTTAAGAAATGCTTGAAAAATAACACCCCCTCGATCAGTTGACCCAGATAGTCACTGCAAATAATACTGGGGTCCCAAATGTGCCATTGAGTCATATATTATCTCTATCATGTCATCCCAGGATCCCAAGCCATCCTGATCGACATGAAGCACCCATCGCTCCACTCGTTGTCTAGCTCATCATAGACTCTTGACGCCCTCTACATGTCGCCACTAGGTAGAGCATCATGGTAGTATAATATCTTAATCATATCCTCATGAAACTGCTATATCAAATAGTCCCTATCATGCACTTCAGGGGTGAACTCCTGGAGATGAAATCCAATCCTGGTGGGATTGAACCCTTGACTACCCGAGCTTCCCCTAATCTTCTCCTAACGGTCACCCTGCCACACTGGTGAAGTTCCCCACACCATTAATGAATCACTAAACCCAATTGGAAGATCTGGATGAAATTCCCTTGTAGAAACCATCTAACCTCTATGGGTAGTTGAATTTCTCAGCTCTTCTATTCCACAATCCCCTACTCGATGCAGAAGGAACCCATCTTGATGACATCGTGACACCCCAGTCATGCCTGACTGCTCAAAATGCTAGTACCAAACCATCCTCTCTGGTAACACGACCATTACATCCATCACGATCAAAATTATGACCAACCTTCCAGGGAAACTATGCAATTCTCGAGTCCATCACTCCACGACTAGCCTTGATCTTGGGTAGAAACCTGCCTTGCCATATGCTGAAGGTCTCAACAAATCCCCATATTTAATCCTAGTTAAAATTTGGATCACTCTCCATCTCAACCCTACCCATCGATAAGTGGAGTGGTCCTCTCACCAACCTGATCCCTGGATCCCCTAACCATACTGGGAGCTCACCACTCCCACTTCCCAAGGGTTTCCACTACGTAGCACCACTTCCTGCCAAAACCCATTTGGTCGTCATCTCTAACCCTTGTATGTCTCCCATAGGTGGACCCAAAGTGTTAAGAACCTGTCCCAAGCATGCCAATCTGTCATGATCCCACCATCCCATACAATGAAATCCACTATCCCAACTCCTAATGATACGCATAGACACAACTCAGAGTCTGGGCTGCCTATTGTAGATGAAGTCTACCATCCAATGTCCCTCAGGCTCTTGTAGCACCTCATAGTGTCTAACCAAAAGTGCATCATGCAACTCCCTCGCAATCACCTCCCCAAGTGTGAGCCCAAGGGTGTAACATATGCTACCTGGACCATCAACCACCTGATCCCTAAGCCTGTATCCATCAAATTTTGTGTCCATCATATGTCTCAAATAGAGAATCTCCTCTTCACCCATGACCCATGAGGTCTCACCCAATTTCCTAGGGTGGGCCTCCCATGTCCTACCACCCAAACGAAGAGCATCGTGGGGAAAAAAATGCATTATGAATGTAAGAAAAATTGGATGATGATGGGTGGGTAGGTACTTAAGGGTATGATCGAGATTCCATAAGGAAATGGGAGAGTAACCCTATGGACGACCCTCTCTCCATCTCGGATCTACTAAAAACCCCCTTCAAGCCATGTCTCCACTAAACATGGTTTCCCTAGATCCTCAACCATGTCCTCATCGATCCTAAGTGAGTTTCTTCCAATGATACACCTACCGCCCCAGTCCATAAGTTCCTTTGGAGGAAATGCTCCAAGAGCTCGTTGCACCACATCATCTGCCACTGCATAGCATCCAACGTCACCAAACTCCTCGACATGCCACTATATGCTGCAAACTGTCCCTGTACACCACTGGATATCCTCGACTATGACCATACCATCCTATATCATCTTGCGTCAACTTCACCTGCCACTCCTTGCATGTACTCAATGCGATGTGAGGCACTCCTACTTCACAAAGCAGTCCAACATACCATGACACACCCCCATGCATTTCCATGCCCATTTGTAGACCACTTCTCCATGCTAGATGTTTCTATACATGCCTGGATGTGATGGTATAAATATGTTTCTATATGCGTCGGCCCGCACCCAACTGGTATCATCACCTCCACTATCACATCAGCATACTCTCTGATGAGTGGATCTCCCCTCCAAATTCTCACTGAGGGACCCAAGAAGTGAAACTCCTTAGGTACCAGTAGTGATGCCCAAGGATTCTACCCACAAAATGTTTGGCCACTGGTACTGACCAAAACTCCCCTAGAAAATGTGTGTGCTCAACTATTAGGTCAACTACTCCATCCAAGTTGTAGACAACTGGTATACTTAGGAAATGATATGTGGTCCCTCCTAGATCCCAATGGCAGTCTAGGCTTTCAACATCCCCAGTGCCTTGAATATCCGACTGAGCTACTCTCGGATCCACTACCATCTCCATATCCCACTCCACCAGGTACCAACTCATAATCTCTCACCATCCAACCCCAACAGAGGGATCGAATGCACAATCTCCCACACATAGAACAACCCCAACATGTGGATGTTGCACCCTGTGCAAATCAAGTCGTCTCATATCACTATCCTGGTCAACGCATGAAATATGACTAGGTATATTTGTATCTCTCTCTCCAATGGGAAAATTTAACCTAATAGTGTTTTCAGCCTCGTCTATGTATGCCTGAAGAGGGTTTCTCTGATGCTCCAACATGCACCCTATCTGCACTAGTAGGGAATCCAACAACTCCCCAACGTGAGTCAATTTGGTCATGGACTCAACACAAACATGTCTCATGCCCTCTAGTCCCTCGTTCTGCTACAGAATAGCCTCTCGCACTAACGTGACCTTCCTTTAACATGCTAGAAGGTCAGCCTGAAACTGATGGAACTATTTTGGATGACCATCATCTAATACCTTATATCTCCTAGTGCTCCATCAAGGGGGAATATGTCTCTTGGAACCTCCCCCATCTAATGTGTGCTGCTATCACCCAAAAAACTAGACACGACCTTGGTCACCTCATCAATGGATGGCACTACTGATGTAGGCTCTACTCTCCCCACTAAGATATCAACCAAAGTGGTCAAGAGAGTCTCCAACGAGGGTGAATCTTGCGTCACACTTGGTGTATCTATGTGCTCCCTACAATCTCGTGTGCCCTTGGCCTCATGCTCAACCTCCTCCTCAAGCTCCTAATATCTATAACCAGGTCTCCACTGTCAAAAGCACCCCCTAGTCTCAACCTCTAGTTCTCCCTGGTTATCTCGACTTCCCCCATATGATGTAGATGGTTTCATCGCCATGGCCTGTGAAACTCTTGTGTCTCTATTGTAAGTATGAGGATGGATCTATTCTGACATCTTTATCACTGGGTGAAGAATTCCTGAATACTAAATCTTCTTTCTGCCAGGAGTTGTCTATGGTTTAACTTGTCATTGTGCATACATGCACAAATATCCCATGATCTAGTTCACTTTCCCACATTTGGCCAAGATCATGGCTCTGATACCACTGTAATATTCCAAATTGAAATTTACATCTAATAACGGACACATGAAATTGGCTATAGTAAACAAAATTATAATTAAGCATGCACCATAAAAAACACCAATAAACTGGGCAAATAAGTTGAGCCATTTTATTAAATCTGGAATAAATGGGAGTATATTAATAAGGAACAAGTGCACCTAGGTTTTCATAATAAATTTCGATCAACCCAGGTGAGATAGATGTCTCTCGGGAGTATAAAATTTGACCCCCAAATGGCGTTTTCTTTGAACCAAAAAATTGTTCCATTATTTATACTTGAAAATGGTTCGAATCCCTTGCTGGAATACTTGGATTGGCCCAAAATTGTTGTTGTAGCTTCCTCTTAATTTTCCCCACAGGACCCAAAAAGTAATTGGTCCCAATCCTTCAAACCAGGAAACCCACAAAAAGGAGATGATTACCAACAATTGTTGGCTGGAAAGAGACACTTTTTTGATCCCTCTAGAGTGTTCAGAAAATTCATCCAAATTAATCTTGTTCTCTCCTCAGGAAACCGATAAGAACCTAGAAAGGGTTGGGCCTAATTCCAACCTTCCAAAATTGACCCCAAATAATGTGAGCACCCTCTAAAGCTAGGTAATTCGTAATGTCTAAAGAATGGCTGCCAAGACCCTCCAAAATTAGTTGAGAATACCTCTAGATTTATTCTTATGCCCCCTTGTAAATCTACATCCCCCAACTCTGGTTCAAGCCTCCAAAATCAGTGTGCTCCTCTAATGACTATGGAGGCCTAGCCAAAACACTTGTACATTGACCTAGGAAGAATAATTTTTACCTTTATGTAATCCACTTAGCGAACCCTTCAAACCATTGCAAAATCATTGCTAGGTGCCAAGATAATATTCCTTTAAATTCCCGAAACCCACGTTGTCATGAAGCTCGCTCCCCACAAGAATACATAGTTCCTTACTGTGCCAAACATGCTCCTCAATAGCTCGAATATCCCTATGAAATACCTTTAGAACAACTCCAATATTGTAGAAAATCTTCCCTAGGGTGGCACTCGAAGTCCACCGAAGTAGGAGTTTCGATTTCCCCTTGGAAATTTCTTGGTGTTAAACAACACCCCATTGACCTAGCTAAAAAGCTTAAGAAAACAATGGTTTAGATGATAAATGAGAAAAAAATCTCCAAAATGAGGCCCTCCACCTCTATTTATCTTGTTGTGCCCTCTCTTCCTTCATGTGGCCCCCACAATTGGATTTCCCTCTCCTCTTTCTTCCCACAATTTTGAACTCTCCTGAAGGGTACGAATTCCCTTTGGAGTGGCTCCCACATTCCACTTGCACTTTGATTTATTACATTTTCTAATGTTTGGAAGCCTTATTTTCATTAAATGCCAAGTGGGGTCCTCCTGATCCACCTTTCCTATGTACTAATGCCAAAATATCTCCCAATGGTTAAAATTGAAAAAATGGGAATTCTTCTTAACCATATTAATTAATTGGGGATAATACAAACCTCCCTGCTTTAGGATCTAGATATCAACACATATGTCATCCAAGTGTCCTCCCACACATCTTGTTATAAGATGCTTCGTCTCTCCCTATCAACTAAATTAGATATATATCAACCACTTCCAGGCATGCTCCAAACATTCAAACTTTTTATGGAGAGATCTTGCACAATCACAACCACAATCAGTAATAAAATTTCAAATACATACATAATTAAACACAAACCTGCAGGTTCCTTAATCATCTTGATGATACTCATATCATAGTCAAGTTATCCATATACAACTTTCTTTCTTCTTTCACTTCTTCAAGAACACCATATACAACCTTCTTCAAGTCTTTTGTTTGCAAATCCATATGTAGTACTTTAACTCATTCTTTATTCAAGGTGTTTCTCATCATATGCCCTCCCTCTTAATTGGGGAGATATGTCCTTTCTCTTCTATCCAAGATCCCTCTCAACTTAGGGAGATCAAAAACTTACTTCTTTATAACATCGAAGAAAATTCAAATTTTCAAGGCTTCATTCTTTCTTATGGTATCAAGGCCATATTGATCATCATCATTTTTATAGTTCCCTTCATCATGCTCATCATTTTTAATTACAAACATATCTACAAAAAATTAATAGAAAGTAAAAAAATACAAATATAAAGAAGCATGAAGTCAACTGAAATTATGTCAATACAATGGAAGCATCAAAAAATTCATCAAATACCTAAACCTAGTTAGGTTCATCATTAATAAGGGTCACATTTTATAAACTAGGCTTCAACAACTTTCTAGTGTTTTGTCATAAACCCTATACTCCATTGTCGAAACAAAATGCCTTACATATTAGCAACCTAGTCAAGATATCAATTCAATCATAGTATTATACATCTAAGGTTTCAAAAATATGCTACTCTACTAGGGTTTGTTGCAAACCCTAGATTTTATCATCAAAACTAAAGCATATCAATGATCGAAAACAATATCTCCATGTCCTAGAATATCAATCTCAATCAAGATAACATACTTGCATATGCATATCTAAGGTTTTATTATCGTGCAATAGTATCTCATCTCAATATATATTAGGTAAACTCTTGATACAAACATCAATACATCAAAGTTAGATATACAACAATTTTGATCAGGCTAGAGTTTCGATCATACAGGCGAATATATACCTAGTGTTTTATTCTTAGGATCTTACTTTTGTTATTATAAGGGTTATGTTCATAAACCATAATTCACCAAACCCTAAAGATATATATTTTTCATTTGGAAATTAACAACAAAAATTAAAGGGTTATATTTTTCACAATGACATTACCAAAAACCCTAAATTTCAGAAGAATAGGATTTCTAGATTTTATCAACAGCCCCTAATTAAATTAGGGTTTCATTATTGACATACCCTTAGAATCACTAGGGTTTTACAGTGAACCTTGAGTTATGGTTTCACAATAATTATCAAATGATATTCTAATAGAGATAGATTCAATCTAATGATTATTCACTCGAACAAGAATCTTTATGATTCAAAATCCTAGACATAATGATGTTAGTAATATAAATACAAATTCAAAAGAGAATGATCATACCTTTTATATAAAAAAGTATTGTAGTTTAAGACATACCTTGAGTTTTTATTTAACAAACCTTTTAGGGTATCATTCATAAGGGATTCCTATGCAACATATCTTTTGTAGAAATTTCTTGAAGATTCCAACCGTTAATTGTAATTTACTAAAACAATAGACTTGAATATACTCTACCAAATACAGAAACAATTAAATGATCACGAAATCACGAAGAATACAAGAGAAAGAATTCAATCAACGCATTACATAATGATTTCCTAGGGGAAGCCACAATTAAAAACCCTGCTATCTATATATTGCATTATTCAGAAAAATATGAGAAGATTACAATGTTTTTCTCAAGCCCGAGAAGCCTCTACACTATCTTGATCTATCTCACTGCTTCCTAGAAAATAATTGTCCAATACTTAACCAATTTCCCCTATTTTCCTTGGTAATTAGCCCCTATTTAATTATGAAATTCCTCATCCAAAACTACGCAATCCATCATAGGTATTCCTTTGATTGCATGCACAATATATACAATTTGGATGATTATAAAACTCATTGTACACTTCCCTAGAACTCCAATATCAACGAGGTAACTCATAGATCACACATGCATGATTTATTTATGGCTGATTTATTAGTTAACTAGTTGAACATTGAAGCTACACTCCACTGCTAGACCTCATACTAGTTCCTCCAACAGTTGGAACTAGTTTAACTGAATTTAACTCAGTTTAACTGAATTAATTAATTACAACTCAAAATAAACTCAACCAAGGATCCTATAAAATATAAACCACTCTACATGACTCAAGTTAGACCCTCAACTCAAATTAAATGAACCAACTAAGTCAGTTTGACTTAGTTAACTTGTACAAGTTGTCATGTGATGTGGAATTACAATTTTCTCCTATTTTAATTCAAGAGAAATTTAAATTAGAATCTTTCTTGGTGCCATTTTCAACATCATATTTCATGATTCAATTATTTCCTTTGAAGTCCCCTCCATAACTTTGTGTATTCTGCAAGCTTTCCTAACCAAGGAAAATATAAAGAAAATATTATTAGTATACAATAAAAACAAATATTAATGCGAGGAGGAAATCAAACATAAAAGAGGAAACAAGGAACAAGATACTTATATTTTGGTAAAGTGGTGAAGGATCCCTCTTAATCCAATATTTCTGAGGGATGCCTACAACTTATCAAAATAATTCAAAAAGTGTTCTAACAAGACATGTTAGACCTACAAACTCTAGAAATCAAAAGGAAAATAACACAAAAACTTACAATATAAGACTAAGAAGGATATGTAAGAGAGGACTTAAGTCTTTGAATTATGATCCTTCAATACTGTTCTTCTTAGGTGGAGCTTCATCAATAATATTTTCTTGTTCCCTATCTCTTTTCTTATTCCTTGGATTCTCAGGAAATTTATTTTTGTAATGACCCATCTCATGACAGTTGTAGCATTCAATATTGGATAGGTCAACTTTCTTCTTTGGTCCTTTGAACTTCCTTAATGTAACCTTATTTTTTTGATGACCATAATAGGCATTGGAGGTGCTGTAATTTTAATCATGCTTCTTATTATTTACTAATGATATTCAAGCTTCTTCTTGACTACATGCATTCCAAATTTTTTTGAAAGTTGGAGAATCCTTCCAACTATTAATTCTTGATTCAAAAGCACTCCAACATTTTGGTATACCTAGAAGAGAAATAATTATGAGTTCTTTTTCTGGTACAACTTCATATATTTCTTGGAGTTCATCTCTTATTATATATATCCTTACAAAATATGATGGCATCCTTATTCTCCTTAGTAATAAGGTTTTCTGATGTTTCCTTTAACAAGGTACAAAACTCTGTGCTTAGCGACAATAAGTCTATCCTCTTTTTTCCATGCCATCTAGTTGGAGGCTCCTTCTAGCTTGTTTTCTCTCTTCATTGTAGTTGACATAGTTCTTATAGATAGTAGGTTTTTCTCTTTATATAATCCTTTTCCTTAATGACATTCGTTTTATCCCATTTTCTTCTATAGACATTCAAGTTTCCTTTTTCCTCCTCCTTCACCTTAGCTTTGATACCATGTTAGGAAATTGGAAAGGCAAAAACATTTTCTTATGTTGACAATTAATTGTGATATTCTTGTGTTCTTATTAATTTTCTTGTTATTTTTTATCTTTGTTTCATCAAGAAATCATTAAAACTAAAACACAAAGATCAATGACACCAGATGTAGGTACTCAGCCAGGGCTAAAACCCATTTATAGGAGAAAACCCAATCAAAATCTTCCACTAGAAAATTCAAGTTGAGATAGACCAAGACCCTATACCAAAAGACCTTTTTCCTCCACCAATTCCACCCTTTATTTCAATATATGGTGTCTACCAAAGTCACCAAGTACCAAATTCTCAAATGTAGCTTCAACCTAGAATTTTTACCCCAACCTCAAAACGTCGACCCACAACTTCAGAATTTTGGCCCAGCTTTAGGACTGCAGTTTTGGCCCTTCTAGCAGCTCAATAGCTTCACACATGTGAGAGAAAGAGAGAAAAATTTGACTTCTTATGCTTCAAAAAGTCATCCTTCCTTCTCGCTATCCATTTCCTTCTTATTCCTTGAATTTCACACTTTTTCTTGTCCCAAAAATTTTCATATCAAACTTGTTGAGTGTCTGTACCAAATGAGGTCAAGTTACTACCTTTATATAGGAGATTTTCCCCCTCAATTAGGCTGACTTATGCAATTTGAGGCTGACTTGGTGGAGGAGGGCTAGAAGACCTAATTTACATCAAAATAAATTTGTTTCTTGACTAATAAAGCCCAATAAGGTTTTGTTACATAATGATAAGGACAAAAATCTTGACATAAACCCTAGAAGAATGCAATTCAGGCTTTTATCTAGTAAACAGTGACCCAAGCATGAAACCCATGATTTAATAAGTCAATTTCGTTTATAATAAAATTTATTTTTCTTTATTTTGACAAATACATTACATCATGACTCAAGTACAACTATGAAGACCAACATTAGTTACATTTTTCAATACATTTGACCCATGGAAAGACCCTTCCATTTTTTTTCTCCATCCATATGTACTTGCAACATAATTTATGGACCAAATTCAATACCGCAGATGGAATATAAGATGAGGACATCTAAAAAACTGGGATAACCTCTAACATTGACTTTATAAGAACTAATCTACCTTCTCGGAATAGCCATCTAAAGCACCATGATTTGATTCTTTTCTGAATCTTAGAAATCAAGCACAACAAATCATTTTTCCTATAATCGTTTGATTTCAGTTGAAACCCAAAACATTTTAGGTTAACTTCAAAATACAGAGAAATGAAGGGGAATAAATTGTGTGGATAAGAGGCTTCATTCATAGATAGACCAATTGGTGATAGAGAATATTTTTGAACATTCACCAACATTCCATTATACTTTTGAAATATACATAACAAATCCTTGATACAGGTCCATAGTATAACTCTTAAAGACAACATTCCAATCATTACGAATTCTCAACCCTCACCATGAAATTTCTAACTATCAATACATATTGTTGGACTAACAACTGGTAACTAGTAGCTAATATTACACACCTAGGATTCAAACAGAGAGATTATTTGGTGGCCAATAATCTCACCAAACCCTCCTTAATACTAATAATACTAAGCATGGAAAAATGACTTTAATTATTATATCATGTTGTCATTATAACTTGGCATGTACATAAGACAATACACCCTACAGGATATAGCATATGTATCATTTAGTTTTCATCACCATCCATCAAATCTCCATGTGAATCCATGTGAGATCCACACAATCCTCTATGTTATGTTTGTATATATGAATTAATTCATTTTTTTAATGTCAAATACATTTCATTATTGTATATTCTCGCATACATGTTTTATAATAGTGGAAGAATAGATTTTATTTTTTCAATCTATAATAATTGCACATTTATGTGAATCCTCTCTTTATACGTATAAAGCTCTCTAGACTTGGTTCTTGACTTTTAATAGTCCTTGGTTGATGGCATATATTATTAACTTTTACTACAATTCAACAAGTCTTAGCGATATTCTCAATTCATCTAAGCCTTGGAATCACCATGTAGTAGTTAGGTGAGTGAATTATAACAATGTATTTTAACTTAGCCTATTACAACTGTATGGATTTTTAAAAAAAATTAGAGCTATGCATTGGAAAATTTGGTTACGAAACTTTCCTAAAACCTAAAAAAATTTGGATCTTATGTAAGAGAATTTCCAATGCTTTAAGTGTTTACATTCTAAAGGAAAAATTGAAGTTGGAATTATTAGAAATTGACATGCATGTGTAGAACATCTTAATAAACTTAACATAATTGAACTACAAAAATATATCATTGAGGTGCCTATATCCCAAATATTTAGACAACCACTAAAAAAATTAACGGGACAATAGAAAACTCAAAAAAGAGTGACCATTGCATGTGGTACAATCACCATAATTTGCGATGGATCATGAACATATTAATAATATTTATAAAATTGTAAAACTAATGTAGTGACACCAATAACCAATACAATTGAATATTCTTAAACCAATATACATTAAAATATGTTTCAAACTCCTAAACTATAACTAACTATTGGGTAACTTGGTATTTGTCCTCACCTATATTGATATGTATTAATCCAGTTGCACTAATATAAACAAGTGTTGTTTGAACAAGGAATCATGGTTAGAAGAGGTGCAGGATAGAGTATGACTGCCAGAGGGCGCAACCTAGTGCCACCACCACAACCATCTCATATCACTACACCAAATGAGGGAAAACATGTCACGACGTAAGAACACATACTTTCCAAAAAAAATGAACTTAATGAGGTCATTCCAGCACATGTTGGAGGCATTAATAGCCCATTTGGAATGATAATATGGAGGACCTATCACATAAAATGAAGGGCCACAAAAACCCACAATAAATTATGTGTATATAGATTTGGAAAAGGTAATATTTTCAGAATTTTGGGGGTTTGCAAATGCACAAACTACAAAGCCATGGCTAGAATACATGGCTACGCTTTTTTACCTTGAGGGAATACACCTCAAATCTAAATGCCAATATGGGTGTATTTCAACTGAAAGGAAGCACATTACATTAGTGGAGGAAATTATTACCTGAGTTGGTGATGGATATATCATATGTAACTTGGGATTTATTTGAAGAAACTTTTAGAGAATGCTACCTATTAGAGGAGTTCATAGAAGGAAAACTGAATGAATTCAATGCACTGAATCAGGTTAGTCACTTAGTTCCTGAGTATGATACTTGTTTCATGAAACTACTCTTCTATGCCCCTCACTTAAACATCGAGAAATTCAAAGTGAAAAAATTTGTGTATGGACTAAATTTTAACATTCAGCCTAACGTTAGGATCTTTATTACTCACACATTTCATGAGGCAATTCAGCGGGAAATAATTAATAAGGAAGATATCTTGAAAAATGGAAAAAGTAAGCCAAAAAAACTTGCAGGGTCAGGAGTGTCCAGTGGAAATAGTATGAATTGCAAAAATTTCCATAGAGGACAGGTGTACGGTCAGCAAGAAACTAAAGAACATCATATAAGAATCCATGTTAGAAGTCACGCATGGTATCATAGTAGACTCATCAACCACCATAGTACCATCAAACATAGCATCATTGTGACACACCATGGAAACACTGATCACAAAAGTTTGGGTCTTACCAGTAGGGTTATAGACCAAATATTGATTCAACTACTAGTAGGAGCCAAGATGCTAAGAGGGGGTGTTGGACTTGCATATTTCCACACTACAAGAGGGATTTCCATCAAAATATAAGTAATTCCAACTCAAATCGGATAGAACCCAAATTGGGGGATCTCGAGAAGGCTCATCCCATACATATGGTGGTGAACAATTTTTAGGTTGAGCACCAATCCACTATGTCGGAGATGTCAGGAAATATTAATGGCACAAGTTTTATTATTTTAATAGATCTAAGAGCTAAAATGTCCTTTATTTCTCTAAATGAATTATACAAAATTAAACAAAAAGAAATTGCACAACATGATTTTAGGAATATAGAACGGGAATGTGGTCTGAAAAGAAATATAAGAAATATGGTAAGGGATTGTGAGGTGGATTTAGGAATTATGGATCTAGGAGTATGTACGTAGTCATAGGAATGGGTTGATTGGAACAACAAGAGGTAGTTTTAGACTACAAAGACAAGATACTACATTTCACAGATGATGATGGGGAGGAACCAAGGGGTGTCCCTAAGGTTCATATCATCAATGTAATTTATGAAATGTAGATGAAGGGATGTCAATTTTTCATAATGTAAATTCTAAATGATAAAAGTGACTATGAAAATATCGATAAGAGTCCAATTCTTACTTAATTTAGAAATTTATTTCCAAAAGAATTAATTGGATACCCTAAAAAGGGAAATTGATTTCTCCATCAACCTTAAGCTAGGAACAAAGCCTATTGCAAAGGAATCATGCCACATGTCAAATCTAGAATTAAAGGAGTTGCAAATCCAATTAAAGGAATTGTTAGACTTTGGTTTCATATGACCAAACATATCCCCATGGGGAGGTTCTATATCTTTTGCTAAGAAGAAAGATGGGTTCTGGTGATTGTGCATTGACTATTGCAAGTTAAACAAGGTGACGATAAAAAATAAATATGCTCTACTGAGGATAGATGAATTGTTTGACCAAGTGAAGGGAGATATTGTGCTCTCAAAGAGAGATCTGAGATTATGATATCATCAATTGATAATCAAGGAAGAAGATGTTCCAAATACAACCTTTAAGACAATATTTGGACATTATGAATTAGTGGTATTACCCTTTGTACTGAAAAATTCCACACCTATTTTCATGATTTTGATGAACGAAATATTTCGAGAACACCTAGATAATTTTGTACAAGTCTTTATTGATGATATTTTGATCTACTCAAAAACAATAGAGGAGCATATTGAACACTTGAAACTAGTTTTACATTGTCTCAAAGAGAACCGACTTTATGGGATGTTGTCAAAGTGTTCCTTTTACCAATCCAAGATCCACTATATTGGACACATTATCTTTAGAGAGGGTAGTACAATATACCTAGCAAAGATTGAGGCCATCATGGAATGGATGGTGTTCATGAAATATGTAATTTCATGGGCATGGTTAGGTATTATCGTAAATTTTTCGAGGGATTTTCAAAGATAGCAACCCCCATTATTGAACTCCAAATAAATAATAAGAAGTTAATTTTCACTGGAAAATGTGAGGAAGCATTCCAAAAGTTAAAAATATTATTAACAACGACATCGATCTTGAAACGAGATATCGAGCAAGAATTTTTGGTTTACAACAACGCCTCTGAGGAATGAATTGGTTCTATACTGATGCAAGAAGGAAGAGTAATAGTGTAAGTGCCAAGGAAACATAGAACCCATGAAGAGAACTACACAACGTACAATATGGAAATGAAATTTATTGTGTACACCTTAAATATTTGGAGGCACTATCTACTAGGAAGGAAATTTGAACTAAAGAATGATCATTATGGGCTACAACACATATTCACTCATAGACAATTTAAAAGCTAGATAGAGAAGGTGGTTAGAGTTAATAAGTGGATATGAATTTGATATTAATTAAATAAAAAGAATAATAAAAAGGGTGGAATATGATTCAAGTAGGAGACCTTGAATATTTTTAGTGATTCCATTAAACACAAACCTGAAAGAGAAGTTGCCCAATTTACAAATTGAGGACACATAGTACAAGGAGGTTAGCAATAGTTTGAGGAAGGATGAAATGATGATCCCAAATTATAAAGGGTACTCCCTATATAGTGATGAACTACTACAATTCCATGGGAGGATAAATGTGCCATAAAATGAAGATATATGCCAACTAATTTTGAGTGAAGCATATCAAGAAATATACATGGAACACATTGGTGTTAAGATAATGAGTGCAGGTTTGAAACTAGTCTTCATTGAAGGAGATGAAGAAGGACATTGTAAAATTTTTAGTAATATGTTTAGAGTGTTAATGAGTAAAATATGAGGACAAACATATAATAGGTTTATTTCAACTCCACAAGGTACCATATTTTTAATGGGACGTTATATCACTTGATGTTATCATGGGACTAGAAATGACCACAAGAAGACATGATGTCAAATTTGTAGTATTATACTCATTGACCAAGACTTCCCATTTTATACTAGTTAAGACTACATATAAGGAACTAGAGATAGTAAGAGTTTTCACTGATGATATTTTCAGATTAGATGGAGTGCCAAGGAAGATCATATAAAATAGGGGAGAAATGTTTACAAGAATTTTTTGGACCAGTTTCCAAGAATCCTTATGAACTTATTTGAAATTAAACACTTCTTATCACCCTAATATAGATGGTAAAACAAAGAGAACTAATCAAAGCTTGGAGGACATGCTATGAATGTATGTAATGGATCAAACAAAAATATGGGAAGGTTTTTTACCTATGGTGGAATTTTCTTACAATAACAATTCCCAGAGTCCCATCAAGATAGCACCATTTGATTGCTTGTATGGGAGGCATTGTAGAACACCTCTCAGTTGTGATCTACTAGAGGATCGAGTATTAATAGGACCAGAAGTAGTACAAGAGATGGAAGAAAAAATGATCATGATTAAGATGATGCTAAAAGAAAAATAAGATTGACAAAAGAGATATTTTTATTCTCATTGGATTGATCAAAGTTATGAAGTGGGAGACAAAGTTTTTTTTAGAGTAAGACCCCAAAATAGCTCCATAGGGTTTGGGAAGAGTGCAAAATTGTTTGCATGGTTTATGGGACCTTTTGAAATCGTAGAAAGGAAAGTGACAATGTAATATGAGTTTTCCTTACCTTCATTATTAGCACATATGCATGATGTGTTGAATGTGTTTTTATTACATAATTATATTTTAGATCCTTCACATATTATTGAATTAGGTCAATTGTAGTTCTTAGATAAGGCCACGGGTGATGGCCATAACAATTCACATTTTGGACCAACAAATTTTGCAGCTTATAATATGATAGGTGGACAAATTTAAGGTCCAATGGGACAATTATAGTCCTAGTTTAGCCACTTGGGAAGACGTTAAGGAGATGTGTCACCGTTTTCCTTTCCTATTATAAGGAATTAAGAAGAAATTATATTGTTAAGAGGGGGTGTATGTAGTTCCCTTCTTTGGTTGACTGACCCTGATATAATATTAGCATTGGAATAACCTTATGGCTTATACATTATTCTTTGTGGACCTCAGGTCAAGGATTCGAATATTTCAATTCACTATTAGTGGATATGATAATAATTGTGATGTGTTATTTTAATGTTATGATGATAATGACTATGTTTGAATTGTTTTATGACCATATCTAATCATGTGATGGATTCATTATGTTTTTTCTTTTTACATTAGCTTCTTGATCATAATTAATTATCATGTTGGTGATTATGTCATGGTGATGATTTAACATACAAAATTATATCAATGACTAAATGAAAAAATATTATTGATGATTATTGAGTGCAGTAGGAGACCAACGAAATGAAATTGTATGTGATTAGTTGATGACCTCTAATTTGATTAAATTGAATATTATTATCTCAAAAAAACAAAATTTAATTTAATATTTTTTTGTGAATTATAATGAAATATTAGTGGTTGCAGACACGGGTTGTTTACTTAGCATAATGAATCACACATGTGTCATGGGGCTATATATATAGATGGAACTTCATGGTAGGGGTGGGGAAATGACCCTGATTTCACCTACTAGCACTCCCAACATGACTTGGGATGGAAGGTGTTGGGATACCTTCACCTTGAATATGATGATGACACAGGGGAGACCCCAGATTGGGTCTCTCATGATAATTTACCAGGGGGTGTGTATCAAGGAATATTCCTTGATCCCCAACACCATTAGTCTCATAATATCGGGTGACATAAGAGACGACAGTAGTCTCCATCATCGCACCTAGTTTTTCCCCTCATAATTACAAGGTTCCTAAATGGAAAGAAAAGTGGCATCCTTAGAAATTCAAAGGGAAGTTCTTGAAGGGAACAACATACTTGGCACCCTTGACATCAAGAAGAGAAATGAGAGTGGCGTGGAACCCTGTGGATTTCAATACAAAAGTTCTTTAAGGGAATGACCAACTTGGAACCCTTGGAATCATGGAGAAATATTAAAGATAATTAAGAATTAAAAATCATACCTTGATTAGCACTAATTCACACCATGAAGTAAGTGAGAGTTTACAATCCAATTAAATAAATCAAGAGTAAACCTTGGATAAAGGGAGAATATGAAGGAATATAAAAAATGGAAAATTGAGTAACTCTACCCTTCCCACGTTTAGAAAATATTAGGTAGACAATGTGCATTTAAAATAACTCCAAATTATATAAGTGTTCTAATAAGAAAACGAGGAAAAATGGCATAGATTTAATCAGAAACATTAATCCTAGGATAATTGAACCTAATTAATAAAATAGGTTGGTGAATGAAATTAAAGAATAACCATTTAAAATATATATAAATTTAGTTTAAAGACAGAAACTCCATGTGGCAAGATCCAACACAAATATTTCCATCTAAGAATTCAATTTGAGATAGACTAGGGTGTAGTTGGAGAACCAAATGTGAGACCTACCAGTTGAATTCAATAATGAACACAAAATAAGGAGTATAAAAGGGGGATCAAGAGACAACTAGGAGAAGAAATATGAAGTCATGTTGAGCTGAGGGAAAATATGTTTTCTAAAAAAAAATTGATAATTTAAAATAGCCTTGGTGAGAGGTTGACACATGGATGGGAGGATAATCAAACTTCTAAATTAATAGAAATAATTATTTTTGCATGAAGTGACAAGTGTCACCTATGAAAACTCCTATAAAATATGGAACGAGCTATGGGAGAAACAATTTTTTTCAATATTGTTTGATGAGTTACATAATTCTATTTTGATAATGACTATAGTGTCTATAATGAGTTTGACATAGTGAAGGTGATTAGAGAGACGAAACTCTTGATCCAAGAGTGATCACCTCCACTAAATATTATTTTTCCTCTACTTTATAGTCCCATTACAGCTCGAGGGTCCATTGGGAAGAAGAGTAACAAAAGAGTAGGCTGGGAAGTCAACTGGTAATTCAACGACGTTTGATCGAGATGCAACGTTCTTCACACATGTAGGCAAACAACAACAAGGGAGCACAAGAACCAACGAAATCGAGATCAAGCCTCCACCACTTTGGTTAATGGTATCTCAATTTTGGCATAAATGTATATTTCATGCTTATTGTTCTATCTAATTATCAGATTATAAAAGTGAAGGATATGAAATTTGAGTTGTAAATTTATGGAATATTTATGTATGTGCCTTAAAATAATTATGTGCTTCTCATGTTTGATGTGTATTGATTTTTATGTGATCTTGATATAGGATGTTGCTAATGTATGAATGGTTTTAAATGGAAATCTATATATTATGTCATTACTTATATTACAATAACTTAGATTTGCGCCTCTTAATTCATTGATAAAAATGTGAGTATGGTTTTCTACATCCAATAACTTGTCGCTACTATCTAAAGTTTGGTTGTGAAAAAATAAATTAATAAATTTTTAATTTCAATACACATTTGTAATTAGTGTGATCCGAAAGGTCCTTACAACAATAATGACAAGTTTTCATTTCTTAAAGAAAAATATGAATCATTTGAGAAGTTTAAAGCTTTCAAATCCCTAGTTGAAAATGAGATTTATTTAAAAATAAATTACTTATGATCATATAAAGGAGGTGAGTTTCCCTTGAATGAATTTGATGAATTCTATGAGAATCATGGAATGAAGAGACATTTTTTAGTAGCAAGGACACCACAACAAAATGGAGTTGTATAAAGGAAGAACTAAATTGTATAGGAAATGAATAGAATAATGTTGAATGATGGCAAACTACCATCCTTATGGAGAGAAGCTTTCAACACAATATTTTACATTTTGAATAGAGCCAAAATTAGAGTGATAATCAGTAAAACACCTTATGAATTATGGAAATATAGGCTAGCTACAATCAATATAATTCAAATTATTTGGGATCAAGTGATATATAGACATAATTGAATATAGTTTAGGTGAGTTTGATTCTAGAACAGATGAAGGTATATTTAGTGGTTATGCATTTGGAAGAAATGCCTACAAATTCTACAAGAAAATATTGTGCAAGGTTATTTAAAATATTAATGTAAAAGTGGATGAAGAAATACCTTTGAAAGAAAATTCACAAACAAATGAATATTCAAAGGAGACAATCTACAGAGAATGAGAAAAAGAATAAGAAGAGGAAGAAAAAAAGAAAGAACAATAAATAGAATGCAAATATCCAAAGACACCATCCATATTTGTCCAAAAGTAGCATCCAAAAAATATAATTTTTTGTGAAATACATACATGAGTTTAGGCTATAAGAGCACTGGTAAGTACACAAAAAAAACAAATTGTTATTTGTTGTCCAAAATAGAGACAAGAACTTTACACAAGCTAGTGGAGCTAAGCATTGGGTTAATGGTATGGAAGAGGAATTGAATCATATTGAGATGAATAATACATGGGGAATTGTGCCCAAACCAAAAGAAAAGAATGTGATTGGCACCAAATGGGTCTTCAAAAGCACGATGGATGAAGACAGGCAAGTATTAAGGTATAAAGAAATATTGGTATGTAAAGTGTTAGTATGAATCTTAATTCCAAGCGTACGAAAAAAGACCACTTTAGTTGTGCATAAAAAACAAACCTAATAGAAAATATGGCTACTAATTTCCTCAGATCTGCAGTTAGGTGATTAAGATAAATGCTACAAAAATCTAGATCTATGCATTAGAAGACATTAAACAGTAGAAAAAACAAGATTTACTCCATGCATCCAATAGACAAGACAAGAATATGTTGAATGAATTTTGTATTAATGGCACCTGGGAGGAAAACACATAAGGGTGTTACCAGTTCTCCTCAATGAGATGGGTTCTTGTAAGTCCTCAACACTTCAGATCTAAAATTCCTCTCTCTTGATGGTGTAGAAAACCCAGACAAAACTGGTAGCAAAATATGACTATGATGGTGGATCAAAGTCAGACCAAAAGTATAGATCCAGAGTGATCTTTAGGCAACAAAAGGTGGTAAATGAATGGAAAAACCCTTCTATTTATAACAAAATATTGAGTTAGTCTAGATATTGGTGTATAATTAAAATATTATTAACCAAATCAAGATCCAACTTTTATGGAATATTTTATTATATTTGTTGGAGGGAAAAGGAATTTGACTTGGGTCGAATCCTTTTATTTGTAAATCATAAATAAATGATTTATTTATCATTTTAAGGATGTGGTTGAAAAATAATCAAATAAATAATGATTTATTTAATTATTTAAGGGTGATTTAGTCATATTCAACAAAGAATATTATTTAAATAAGGTTTAAATAATTATTCTTAGGAAATAATAAGATAAATAATGATTTATCTAATTAATTTCCCTGTTTTGCGTTAAATATAACCAGGAATATTAATTAAAATACTATTTAACTAATTATTCCTTAAGGAAAATCAAACAAATGTAGATTTATTTAATATTTCCTCATGGGGTTTCCAGTTTAGACCATAAACAACTTAATAAAGGTGGTTTACTAAGTTATTTTTCATAGTGAATGCAATTTTACTTAGGGTAAAATTGGTCTTACATGGTGTACTTGGGTCCATCTAATAAAAATAAGTTAGATGACCAAAAAATGGTGTAATGGATTTCCCCCCAACGTGTGAGTGTTAGGAGCTAATCGTATGACCGAAGTACGTTGTAAGAACTCAATCACTAGACACCGAAGGGGAATTCAAAGAGAGATAAGTATAAGGTAGACTAAAGTGCTGAAAGAACTAGACCCTGAGGAGGCGAGACTTACAGGTGCAACAAGTCTTTTTTATGAGTGAGTACTTGTGCTATAAGCGTCGGGGGAGGCATACCTATGCTCACCAAGGCAAAGTAAAAATAATAAGGTGTCCAGTAAGCAAAGGGACTAAAAAATATAGTACATGCTGGCATAAACATGAGCCAGATAAACAACATGATAATGAATCCCACATACATATTGTGCTTGGGATAATAGCCAAGAATTGTATAATAATATCTGAGTGCATGAGATACAAATACAACCCAGATGCCCTTGTAAACAGGAAAGGAGTCTAAAAATCTGACTGATACATGAAATCAAAAAGGTGTTGCAAGCGGCTGAGGCCGACATCATCAAATATATGGAGCTACATCGAAGGCTGCAAGGAAGAGGTCATCTAGGCATGTGGGGGGCTACCTGTAGGGCCACCCCCTCATGAGTGCTAAGACATCTCACACACACATGGGAATCACTGATATCAGCTGCTACATCATTGGACCATTAAATATATGGATCTCTATCATGCTGAAAGGAGTTGGAGCTGAGAAGCAATCAAGTCAAAGGGAAATAAGGAGTCTCTTTTCCTGATCCGAGGCACTGAAAAAGAGTGGAAGCTAGAACCAAGGTACACTGCCCTCTAGACCTGTCTTCTGGAATGAATGATCTGATGTCGACAAAAGGAGGTCCGCCATAGGTGAGGAAATAAGGGATCCTCAACTAAGGCATGAGAGAAAATAGTAGAGTGACTGACAGACTGACACCAATGATGATGAAATGGGGGGTACTGAGTAGCGAATGGACGACTTCCATTGTTAGAGCATAAAGGGCATGGATGACTTGGAAACGACTAACACAATATCATGAGGGATAGGGGATAGTGGGACTGAAGGACATAATGTGCGACACGAGAAAGGGACCAAGAAATGCAGGATGGAGGGCTATAGCAGGAGACAAAGGGACTTGGGATAGACTCCATGAGTGCAATGATGACTCAACTCGGATGCTCTAAACAAGGGTGACTCGATGGTGCTGCCACACAGAAAAGGTCTAATGGAGACCATAAAAACATGAGTACATAGTGGTTACTCACGACGAAAATCAACACGAGCATGGAAAAGTATGGAGGCAAAGTGGTTCCCCCAAGTACAAGTGTTGCAAGTGAAGAAATTCGATTTTGGGGAGTAGTGAAGTGACGCTTCATAGAAAAAATGTGTCATGGTGAAGTATCAAATCATAAAAAACATAAGCTGGCTACCTAAATAAAATAAAACATGTATTTCTTGAAGGAAATGCTAAGGGTAATATCTCTTCATATAGAGTGCATTGCGAGGATTGGGAAGGGGATGGCCTTCGAAGTTCTCTAATAGATATGCCCCCTTACCTAAATTCTTACTGATGATGTAAGGTCCTAGCCATAATGAGTCAAAATTCCCATGACCAAGGACATCATAGGCCTGGTCATACACCAGAACAAGATCACCTTCGTGAAAAGTACGAGGATGGAATTTTCAGTCATATTGAGCTTTGGTGCGTTTCTTAGCCACCTCAATCGTTTGCAATGCAACACGACAGTCTTCGGAAGTGCGCTCAAGCATGATAAGTCTTTGTTCTAAAGGTTGGGTGTCAGGGAGAAGTTCGACGGCTAGATGAGGGGAAGGGATTTCACACTCGATCGATAAGACAACCTCCTCTCCAAAAACACGGTGGAAAGGAGTAAACCTGGTGGCGGTTTTAATAGAAGTTCTATAGGCCCACAAATCAGGGAAGAGCATAAGGTGCCAGTTGGTTTTGTGCTTATCCACCGTCTGTTGAAGCATGGTTTTAAGGATTTTATTGACTGCTTCAACTTGGCCATTACCTTGGGGGTAATAAGAGGAGGAATAATGGTGCTCAAAACCCAACAGTGAGGATAGCTCACACCATATCTCATCTTCAAAATTTCATCCATGGTTAGAGACCAATTGTTTCGGAACTCTGAATCAAGCGATCACATGGTTAAAGAAAAAGAGGGTTGCGGTAGCTTCCGTGTTGTTAAACTTTGGCATGGCCTCAGCCCATTTGGTGAAATATTCAACCGCCATGATGATATACTTATGGTTACCATCCGATGATGGACGACACTCCATAAAGTCGATGGCCCACTTACAGAAGGGACTAGATGATATGACAAGATGGAGGGGAGTTGGAGGAGCTCGTGCCTTAGGGGCAAAATGTTTGCAATTGGGGCAATGTTTGACTGCCTCAATGCAATCACCAAAGAGAGAAGGAAAAAATTACCTAGTGCACATGATTTTATGGGCAGTGGCCAAACTGGAGAGCTGGCCACCACAAGCGCCGCTATGACATGCATTGAGGACTTGTTCTTCTTCAGTGTGTGTGAGACAATCATGAAGGAAAAAATCTACACCACGACGATAAAGGTCGTCACCGATAAGAAGTTAGCGAGGGGCCTAGTGTCGGATACGTCATTGAGCATCATGGTCTAGATGGAGGGCAAACTTTTGGGTTAGAAAATAAGTGAGGATGTCCCCATACCAAGGGTCATCGGTGGTAATGGAAAATAAATGCTCATCGAGGAAATTATCATTAACTAGAGGATCCTGCGTACTTGTAGGTAGTTTGGAAATGAGTTCAGCGAGGGCTAAACCTTTCTTACTTTTTGGTGTGAAAAATTCAAGATCGAATTCCTGGAGGATCACGATCCAATGGGCGTACTTCCCATTGATGATTCGACGACTCAATAGGAAGGCCATAGGGTTGGAATTAGTCATGACCTTGGTGGAACACATGAGGATGTAATGAAGAAGTTTTTGGACCGAGAACACGACAACCAGTGCTAATTTATCTTCATGTGAGTAGGATATAGGAGGTCCTACCAGGTTCTTACTGAAATAATAGATAACATGCTCAATTCCATTGTCATCTTCCTGAATGAGGACTCCAACGACCGAGTGGGTGGAAGCAGAGATGTACAGGATGAAATCCCTATCAAAGTCAGGTGGTCGAATCAAGGGAGCAGACATGAGAGCATGCTTCAGGGCATCAAAATACTATTGAGCATAGGCATCCCAGACAAAAGGGATATTAGAGCGAAGGAGTCTAAGGAACCCATGGGCGGTGGTGGCATAGTCAGGTACAAACTAGTGAAGGAAATTACCTTTGCCTTGGAGGCTTTGTAACTGGCGTGAAGTACGAGGGATAGGAAGCTCAAGGATGGCTTGAAATTTCAATGGGTCAAGCGTGATACCATCTTTAGACACAATGAAGCCTAGAAGATGGTTGGAAGGTACACAAAAGACACACTTTAGCGGGTTGAGGTGGATATTATACTTGTGACATCGGAGAAAGATGGTACGTAGTTCATGGAGGTGTTGCACCTAATTTTTAGAACATTTAGTTAGGTCATCTAAATAAGCAAGGATAATATGAGCCAAGTCATGGAAACAGTAAGACATAGCCCGCTGAAAAGTGAATCCTGCATTTTTAAGGCTAAACGGCTTGACTCGATAGGAAAAGGTTCCCCATGGCCTAATGAACGCAGTTTTAAGTTGATCAACATGAGGAATGACAATTTGAGGAATGAAAATTTGGTTGTACCCGTAGAAACCATCCATAAAGGATAGAACCTCGTGCCCCGCACACTCATCAATGATTTGGTCAATGAATGGTGTGGGGAAGTTGTCTTTGCGACAAGATTTTTTCAGATCGCGAAAGTCAGTGCAAACATGGATGGTGCCTTGTTTCTTGAGAACAGGAACTAGATTGGACACCCAAGTGGTGTATTCAATGGGATAGATAAAACCAGTCTGCTTGAGCTTATCGATTTCGGCTTTGACAGCTTCTTGTCTAGAAGGATTAATGGGTCTCAGCTTTTGACGGACAGGATTGGAATTAGGCCATGTAACTATATGGTGTTCTAAAATGGCAGGATCAAGTCCATGCATTTCTAAATAGGACTAGGAGAAAATATCATGGAATTATTTGAATAGCTTGGTGTAAGCCTCAATCTCTTCTCAGGTGCAATGGGCACCCAAGGTGATATTTTCTTCTATCCCTGGTTTGTCAGAGATGTCAATTTTAATGGTAGGAGAGATATTGGCCATATTTCCTTCTTCAAAAGAATCAGGTGCAGGAATGGGATTTCTAAACCAATCGATTTAATTAGGAATGAAGTCTTTAGTTTCCACAACATATTGGTCATGGGACTGCTGCGGGAGGAAGTACGCACGGTGGTGCATATCATCCCATGGAAAGTTAGGATCAGTCATCGCTTCCATAATGTCTTCATCAGAGTGAAATATGGGGTGAATGGAGGAAGGGAGACCACCTAACGCGGTAGATCTACCTAACTCATCATCATGTGAAGAAAGGCTCACATGCGTAATGTCATGGGGGATGACTGAAGAGTAAGCAGATAAAGGATCTACCGATGTCGAGCCCAGGGTGATCGCTGAAGGGAGGTCAAGTGGATCATCAGGGGAAGTCTCCATGGGGGCTTCCACCGAGGGTCTCATGGATGATGATAGGTAGAAAATGGTGGCTGAAGGCTCCATCATGTCGACATCAGCAGGAGGGATGTAAATGGGAGTAGGCAGATCCTCTGGTTCTCCCGAAGCAGAACTCGTGAACAAGGAAGGGGTGCACTTGTTACGCTTGGCCTTGAATTGGCGGAAAGCTTCTAAAGAGGAATGATACTCTTCAAGGCGAGGACAGAGGTGAGTGTAGTAGCCATGGAAATCACACAAAGAACAAGGGTGATTTGTGCGCAATGATTTGAGTTTCGGGACTGAATCAGGTATAGTGACATAGACCTCAAGGATGTCAGATTCTAAAAACGAATCATTAACCATGGGCTTAAGGTGAGGAAACTCTGGACAAGTATGAGTGGCATGCCCGACAACATCACACAAAGTACACTGGATAATGCACCTTGGCAGTCGAGGAGGGGCAAGGTTTGTCACGGTAGTCTTGTCTTTGGTTGCTTTGTTGGCTTTTCCCCCGTTACCCGAAGCTATCACAATAGGAGGAGGTTCCTGTTGAGGTGGCTAAGGCACTGTAGCTGTGGGAGAAGTCATAGGGACCGGTTGAACCGGGGTCAAAACAAGATAAGGTTTGGGGTGACCAGGCGGGGTAGAGGCCGGGGGATCAAGGTACCAGACAAGAATCCCTAAGGTTAGGTTAGGTAGAGAGAGGGTGGCCATAATAGGTGTTTTCACCAAAATAGGACCTGATAGGCTGTTGGTCAGGCTACCTCAGTGTAACTATTTCAAACCAGACTTTTAGTTGAGGCTTAGCCTCCTCAATCTGAGAGGGCTCTCTCACTAGGTTTAAGATTTTGAATTAAGGATTAGATGGC
Source organism: Pinus albicaulis (assembly GCA_034641835.2). Classification (NCBI taxonomy): domain Eukaryota; kingdom Viridiplantae; phylum Streptophyta; class Pinopsida; order Pinales; family Pinaceae; genus Pinus; species Pinus albicaulis. Next base: position 660,399,147 of record CM076582.1, on the reverse strand, counting down.
TAACTCTAGGAATAAATATTGTAAAATTATATGACTGGTTGAAATAATGATCAACAAAAATCTATTGGGCTATGGATTCTAGGTATTTTACCACAAAACATCAACATCATCTCATCATGGAAGTTAGGGCATTTCAGAGTTTTTAGGTGTATTAGTGAAACAAAAACAGAGTGAACAAAACATAGTTTACAAACATATGCAGGAAGTTAGAGAATTTTCCAATGAATTCTAAGTCACATATGTTTATACCACTACAAAAATATAGATATATAAAACCGAAAGAAGATCATACATTAAAAACTCTTTATGAATCCTGAGTAGTAAGCCAATATCTGTATTATGATAAAAACACACAATTTGCTACAATAACATAGTCTGCTTGTTCATGAAAATTTCCAACCTTGAGGAATTCGACCTCATCTCTCTTATAGAGTCATTACAACACTATGATCCATCTTCAAAGGAATTCAAATTCTATCTTAGATTGACACCTATTTACTCAAAACTGACTATTAATTACATGTGACAGTTAACTGTCTGTTCTAGAGTCCTAATACAAGTAGGAGTAAAACTCTTTCTTATGACTAAAACAACCTTATCTAAAAGTTAAATATTTTTTTTGACAGTTTCTCCTCCTAATCTTCGACCTTGATGATGTCCATAACCTTGTTGTCATATTCTGTTATCTTATCTAATATCTGTCCTGAAAACTAGGAACATGTTTCCTACAATATAGCTGTAACCTTCTTTTATGCTCCTTGAATCCTTTTATTGACAAAATGGACCTATTTAGACAAGTGATATGTGTTATCACCCCCATAGAACCATATCCTTCAATCTATGAAAAATTAAGTTCCTAAAAGAGTGTGAAGAGATCTGATATGTCCGCGCTACGAAAATATCAATTGTTTTCACAGCGTAGTAGCTATGCTTTTGTAAAATATCTATCAACATCTAATCTCCTTTTATTTAATAGCTAGAACTTCATTTCTGACTGATTTCCATCTTCTAACAGCATTAAAACTTCAAAAACCTGGTGTTTACCTCTTGGAAGCTTATCAAAATGTTTAAAACTGCACCTACAGTGGTTTCGTAGCACGCTACGAAACTGCTGTGTATGTCACCTACAGCAGTTTCGTAGCACGCTACGAAACTATTGTGTGTCTCCATATTTACACAGTTTCTTCATAATATTTAAACCTTGAGAATATCTACAGTCTTTAATGATGAATTTGATTCTAATGGAATTTGAAAACAATAAAATTCAACTTTTCCATGATTTCCAAAAGTGATGACCTTCCCAAAACAAAATTATATCAGGGATTTGTCACTTACTGTCTTACTTCTGCTGTAGTTGAATTTCTTCAGAGCTTTCCAATTGGATTTCAAGATCCTCAATGTGCCTATTTAACCTCCTATTAGTAGCCCTTAAATTCACATTTTCCCATCTCACAAACTTGGCCTCTTTGATTGCAGGCAGGGTCTAGGTGAAAAACTGAGCTTCACTGCTGATTGTTTCAGGATTTGAAACTCTTCCAAGTTCCCACAGAGCTTTATTTCTGTCAAATTTTATCTTCTCCACCACATGTTTTCTTACTTTCTTCTCAAGCCTAGCAATTTGAAGATTAACTAGTCTTAATTTTTCTTTCATTCCTTCATAACTGCTCTTTTCTCTTTGTGTATGGAAAACTCTGTTTCTGTCATCCTCAAGCATAGGTGATGAAAGGTCTATGGGTTCCTCATAATCATTTGAAACTTCTCCAGATTTTTCTAATTCCACATCCAATCCTTGCAACTTTTTTTAATTCCTAGTTAGAGGCCTTCTGGGCTTGAACACAAACTCTGAAATTTCATCATTAAAATCCAGTTTTTTGGAAGACTTGATCTTCTTAGATTTCCCTTCATCCAAATTTATAAAATCTTCCTGCACTAAAGGATACTCCTCAATATCAATAGCTTGTAAAATATCATTCAAGCTACCCTTTAAACCTGGATCTTCTTCTGAAACCATTGTTTTGCCTTTTTCCCTTGCTATTTTACTTCTAGTCAACCTTTTCTGAGTTGTTTTACTAGTTGAATGTTCCTACACTGCTTTCTTACCTTTGGTTATCCTCTTTTTTGTAGGTTGAGGGGTCTCTTGAAAAATTACTGGTGTTTTAATCTCTGGCCCTTTCACTTGTTTTCTAGGCTTTAACTTGACAAACCTCTTTGATCTTGTTTCTACAGGGTCAGTGATTTCAGATGGTGATTTTTCTTTGGCCCTAGGGCTAACACCTGTTCCATATGTTTCCACCCCAAATCCATGCAGAAACAAAAATGCTGACCATTCTCTATTCACCCTTTGAAGCTCATGCAAAACTATTAATTTGACAAGACCATGTTGAAATAATGAAGTTTCACATGCCTGAGTTTTCATCTGCACCTTATCTGCCATCTTGGCCAAACTTTGAAATAGAAAGAAAGGTAAATGAAGAGAAATTATTCTAGTGAAATGCAATAAGAGTTTGAAATGGTAAGAATACACCTTATGGTATCTTCCTTCGGAAGTGAAGTACCTTTGAATGTTGGAGAGCAGGTTAGCATATGTATCTTTGACATAACCTCTTGGCACTGCTTTGGTTAAATCTGTGTCCACAAACTCTGGCTTCAAAAAGATTTTACAAGGTTCCATTTCAAACCTGAAGTTCTTCAACAACCTTTCTTCCCCTCTTGGAATCTCTGTCACTAAAGATATAACTTCAGGAGAAATTGGTAAGTTTAAACATCCAATTTTTGTATTTGAACTTGTAAAATTGATGGAAAATTCTTTTGTGACTTGATTATGACCTCCCTGTAGCTTTTCGCAGAATCTCCGGCATCCTAATTTCTTGAAAGCTTCTTCAACTGATTTATCCTTAGTGAGAGCTTCTATGCCTTCGGGTTCCATTCTCAAAAAATGGCCTGATCTGTGGTTTCTTTTTTCCTCTGTCATCTTTCACTTGGAATCCCTGTGGCTTCAGAAAACCTGTAACAAACTGGCTCGCTTGATAACTGGTTCAAAAAATCTGGTTTATGCTTACCATGAGCTTGTTATTCGAAGAAAGACATGCAACAAATTTTTTTTCATGAGAAAATATAACCAAGGATAACCATCCCATTTCAAATTTTAAAATCACGGATACGAATCTCATGATGGTTTTGAATGGTTGCATGTGGGAGAAAGGATTCTTGGACTGACACCTACTCATGAAAATTTAACGGAAATTGATGGATTTGACAGTTGGACAAGATTGGTTACGAATCCCCGATTTCGTAGTGCGTGCAATGTATTTTCAGGGTTTTGCACTATGAAATGACCAACGTTTTCGTAGCACAAAAGAAGTTTTTTACAATGTCTGCGCTACGAAAACGTGGTTTCGTGGCTTATTTGAAAATTTTTCAAAGTGACTAGACAGATGATTTCCAAAACATGACATGGGACCTTTAAAGTGTGAAACAAAATTGTTGGACCTTATTGGATGATGGAGATGATACTCTAACCTTATGATTTAGACTCTTAAAACATAAAAATGACTTAACCCCTATTCTAAGACCATGACTTAGGAACAAATATAAACTATCCAAGTTTGGAAAAACTTTTTATAGTGATAACAATAGGTACCGTATAGACTCCGAGAGGGGGGGCTAGGAACGGTATCTGACTGGAGGGGTAATGACCAGGCGAGATGGCTCCAAGATGGTTAAGGCCCGGAGGAACCATTCCAAGAGGATAAAGAGGCTCATGAGTACTAGCTGAAGGTGAAGGGCTAGGAGGAGGAGGTCCAGAAGGCTGAATCGAAGGGCTAGGAGTAGGCTGTGGAGGGCGCGGAGGCTTCTGACTAGTTAAAGCGGGTTGCTTGAGGGTAGCCCGAGACGATTGCATCATGCAAACATTTGATGAGCTGGGATCAGAGACAGGAGGAGGAAGACCAGGGAATGTACCAAGCAAGGAGGAATCTTTTTAGACTCCAGGTGAGACATTGGTCAAAGGATCGATGATTTGCTTATTGGCCACCAAAGAGATGATGGACTCAGGGGAGGTCTGAGACTTCAGTTCGTAATATGTTAACTGGTCAATGGTGACTATATTTTTGTTATGAGGGAAGGACGTCTTGCGGTGGACCGCGGAAGGGACAACAGAAATCGCATAAGTGTAGCTACGACCCAATAGAATGTTGTAATCTAGGGGGGGCATCTATGACTTCTACATCAATGCAAACAGTCTTTCCCGCAAGAGTAATAAGACAATTGCAGAATAAGCTAATGGGTTGGGAGGCATGGCCATCCCACGCTCAGAGACTAATCGTGGAAGGAGCCAACTCAGGTGATCCGAGTTACTTCCAAACCGAAGTGGACATCACACAGGTGGATTCCCCCTCATCAATGATGCACCGGGAAACGTTGGCGTTCTAGATCTTGACTAGGATTTGGAAGGCGACGGAAGCAAGGAGAGGAGGATTTTCTGACCGGTCAACTTCAAAGACAATCAATCAATCATCGGAAGGATATACAACACCCACGGCAGATAGTAGAGCTTTTCGTTGTGAAGGGAATGACTGGATGAGTTCCAACGTTGAAATGGCAACAAGGGATTGTGCCAAATAATCTACTATGCTATACGAATGGGAAACTTTGCCGGGAGCAGAATTTCAGCGTAGTGGTCCCTTAGGGATATTGGTATGAACCTATGCCTTAGGCTGAGGGATTTTTAAGGGCCATTAGGTGTCGAAAGAGGCTCTATAGAGACCGAAGGAGGCGGCTCAGGGACAGACATAGCGAGAGGCTTGTTGTACTAACGGGACCGAGTCTGAATATTGATGTCTATGGTTAGAGGTTGATCAGAGTTCATCATGATAATTCGAAGGTACTATATGGAAGAGGTTGAGTGGCCACCCGACCTTCAGGTGGTTTGGTAGCCACAAATCCTTACTGAGGGAAAGGATCGGTAAGCACAACCAGTTGACTAGGTGCAGCACTGGGAGGGACGGAAGGCAAGGCTTTTTTTCCTCTCAATGTTGCTTGAGACTCCCACAGCTACCACATCTGTGGAAAAAGAGGACAATCTTGCATGTAATGACCATAAAAACCACAACAAGAACAGGGCTTATTCATGTAAACAGGCCTGTCTTGCTTGGGCTGAGTGCCCTGTTGCTGGTTCATAGTGTTAGGAGAATTACCCTGATTAGGTCTATGATTACTAGGGGCAACTTGATTTTGAGTGCCTTTCCTCTTATTTTTTGAGGGAGGAGGATTAGTCGTGCCCTGCTATGCATACACCTGCCCCTAAGGGGGCGGTGGTTGTTGTTGCGGGGGTTGAGAAGGAAAGGGAGGAGGAGGTGCTAATGTTGGAGGAGATGGAGCACCAGGCTGTGGATACAGATAATAAGGAGGTTGGGTAATAGTGTGGTAAACAGAAGGTTGGGAAAAAAGAGAATGGATGTTGTATCCTGGATACATGCTACCGAGAGTGGGAAAAGTGCAGGAGGTGCTGGGCCCCCCCCCTGAGGAAAACCATAGCCCATGGGAGGTTGAGCATATGGATTAGAGAGAGCTCCAACGAAACCTTCGGTGGCATGAGATGCCCCATGTGCGTTGGCACCAATGGGTCTGGGTAGATTAGGTAGAACGGTATAAACATAACCCGACTAAGCGTATATCAGGTCATATTTTAACACAATTTGGAGAGCGGCTTCTTCAGTTTGAGGAAAGTGCAATGTGACATATTTTCCAATAGTTGTAAAAAGAGATCTAAGGAACCAGTCCATGTAGACATGGTCTTCGAAGGTAGGAGCTCGACATAGGCTCTTTCTTCTCCTCCATTATTGGACATGGTCAGATAGGCGGGTCGCAGACGATTGACGAAAAGAATTCAAGAGTTTGGTACCAGTGTCATAACGAAGGGGAAGCTGGAAGTAAGAAAAAAAATCCTGGGAAATAGTCACAGAGGTGGTATGAGCGGAAGGGGCCTGATAAACATACCACTTAGAAGCTTCACCTGTAAGCATACGTTGGAACAACCGAAGACGGATAGAGTCATCGGTAATGGAGTTAGACGAACACCACATGTGGAAAGATCGAACATGATTTGTAGGATTTTCTCTAGCAAGGCCTTCAAAATTTGGGATGTCGGAATGGAGCTTCATCAGCATAGAAGGCCAACTAGCATCATGGTGTATAGGGTTGTTTATCAACTAGTCAAAATCGGGGAGGCTGAGGCCTGCCATGAAGGGGAGCAAGGGCGCAGCCGGGGTAATGTCCGTTTCGGTCCCACTAGTGGTATTCCCAGCATGAGAGATGGGGTTACCACCAGCATTAGGTCCTGCACCAGACATGGTGAAGGTGTCAAGGGGAGAACCGAAGGTGGGACAAGAAGGAGAACCCAAAGGACCAGAAGAAGAGTCGGTGTGCGGACTCGGTGGAGGACTAACTCGAATCCTACGCGGAGGAGTAAGTCTTCCTACCGAAAATTGAGGATGAAGGCTAAGAAGTCTCCAGGATAAATTCCTTAGTTGCGTAAAGATGACGACACAAACACGACACAAAGGAAAAAGAGACCGACAAGGGAGAGGAGGTGCAGGATCAACTAATTACAATGTTGAAACAAGGGCAGAGAGGTGCAGGATCAATTGATTTCAATGTTTTAGAGTCTTTGCTTGGCGGTGTTAACCAAGCCCTTTTTCACTTAGGGTGTGTATGTGAAGTGTGTAAATTTTAATTTTTAAACCCAAACGTTTGTAGAGAAAAAGAAAAATTGTGTTGTATAGCTGTAAATAAACCTACAAATGACAGTATATAAGCCTGCAAAAATAGAAAATAAACAGCTAATAACGCAATAATCTAAACCCAAGGAGGTAGGTCTCTCAAGAAATAGTCTATAGGTGAGTAAAAAACTAATCAAAACACACTAAAAAAGCCAATATATCTAAGGTTAGGAAGGACAGGGATCTAAAGGACAAAATCTGCTGAAAGTGGTGCAGAACACAACAAATCAGAGGAAAAATTGTTGTAAAAAGAGGTGGTGAAAGGCTATCTCCTGGAGGGAAACAAAGTGAACCCTAGAGGAAAACCAAAACAAAGCTAAATTAGGTGATTTGGATGGATAACAAGCTGATATGAAGCGGATCCGAAGGTGAGGTAACAGATTTGAAAAATGACTGAAGACTCTAAAATTTCAGACAACCTACAACAAAAAATACTCTTCCACAAGAAGTGGAGGGTACTGAAGCCCAAGGGGTCTAGGTTCCCACTTAGTTGAGCAAAACATAACAAGTACAGGTCCAAAACGGGCGGAGATGGAGGTCAGACAACCCTGAACAGAGGCTCAGACAAACCCAGAAAACTTTCAAAAAAACTCTTGCAAAAAAACCAGGTCGCAGTTTCTGACCTATTTTCAGCAGAGGTCGCAGTTTTTGGGTTGATTCCCGCTTCTTGAAGCTCTAGGTCATAGGTTTTGGGCCAAAAAGTGAGACCTGCACTTCCGACACTCTCGGCGGCAGATTTCAGAAAAAATTTTCATCTCAGTTGCGGCTGATGTATGTCACCTGCGTAATAGGTCCGAAAACACACGGAAGTTAGAATTTTTATCGTTTTATGGTTTTATATGTTAAAAAGAACATCAAGAAAAGAAGAAACAAGAGGCTAAATAGAAATCCTAGGGTTTGAAGCAGCTGGATATGCAAGGATCAGAAAAATTACAGCAGTCGTAATCGTAAACCTGTGTGGAGTCGCCAATTGTTAGTATGAATCTTAATTCCAAGCATACGAAAAATGACCACTTTAGCTGCACATAACAAAAAACCCTAACAACAAATATGGTTGCTAATATCCTCAGATCTGCAGTTAGGTGATCAAGATAAATGCTGCAAAAATCTAGATCTATGCATTAGAAGACATTAAACGATGAAAAAAATAAGATTTGCTCATAAAAATAAATAGACAAAGAGAAAAAGAATATGTTGAGATAATTTTGTGTGTGCTGGGGAAAAACGAGGAAGAATTTAACGTGGATTCTCCTCAATAAAATGATTCCTGTAGACCTCACTTATGATCTAGATTCACTCTCATGATGGTGTAGCCAAACAAAAAAATAGTAGATGAATATGTCTGATGGTGGATCAATAGTCAAACCAAAAGTATAAATCCAGAGTGATCTTTAGGCAACAAAAGGTGGTAAATGAATGGAAAAACCCTTCTATTTATAAAAAAATATTGAGTTAGTCTAGATATTGGTGTATAATTAAAATATTATTAACCAAATCAAGATCCAAATTTTATGGAATATTTTATTATATTTGTTGGAGGGAAAAGGAATTTGACTTGGGTCAAATCCCTTTATTTGTAAATCATAAATAAATAAATGAGTTATTTATCATTTTTAAGGATGTGTTTGAATAATAATCAAATAAATAATGATTTATTTAATTATTTAAGGGTGATTTAGTCATAGTCAACAAATAATATTATTTAAATAAGGTTTAAATAATTATTCTTAGTAAATAATAAGATAAATAATGATTTATCTAATTAATTTCCCTGTTTTGGGTTAAATATAACCAGGAATATTAATTAAACCGTTGTTTAACTCATTATTCTTTAAGGAAAATAAAAAAAAATGTAGATTTATTTAATATTTTCTCATGGGGTTTCCTGTTTAGACCATAAAAAACTTAATAAAGGTGGTTTACTAAGTTATTTTTCATAGTGAATACAATTTTACATAGGGTAAAATTGGTCTTACATGGTGTACTTGGGTCTATCTAATAAAAATAGGTTAGATGACTAAAAACTGGTGTAACATAAAGGGTATGCTCAAGTTGAGGGTATTTACTTTGAAGAAACATTTCCTCCAATATAAATGTTAAGAATTAAGAATTATTTTGGCATTTGTATGTTTTAAGAACTTCAAAGTTTATCAAATGGATGTCAAGTTAGCCTTTATAAATGGAAATATAGAAAAAAAATTATATATTGAATATCCAGAAGAATTTCAGTTGTGAGAAAATGAGGATCACGTATGTAGACTAAATAAAACACTCTATTTTCTAAAGGAAGCTCCCAGATCTTGGTATTAAAGACTAAAAATACCTACAACAATAAGGTCTCAAAAGAGGAGTTGTAGAGAAAAATATTTATACCAAAATAAAAATTGTAAATTTGTTAATCATTTTTTTTTATATGGATGATATTATTTTTGGAAATAATGTTGATAGAATGAGCCAAAAGTTTCCAAATAAACAAAAAAGGAATTTGAAATGTATGTGCTTTGAAAACTATCATTATTATAGGTTTGTGGATTTTTCATTGTAGTAAAGGCATATTCATTTCTTAGACTAAATACATCAAGGAGATATTGAATAAATTCAAAATGGAATATTGTGCACTTATCAGTACACCCATGGTCACAAGATGTAAATTAAACAAAGATGATGAATCCCCAAAAGAAAATCAAATAATCTACAAGTAAATGATTGAAAACCTACCATATGTGATAGTATCAAGCCCATACATCATGCAAGTAGTAATATTGATTGAAAGATTTTAATCTACACCAAAGGAGACACGTGTGCAAGAAATAAAAATAATAAGTAGACACATTAATGGTACATTGGAATTTGGCTTATGGTATTAAAGAACTAATGACTTCAATCTAACATCAATAAAATTACAAGTGGAGGAACATTATTCCTATGAAATTGTCTTGTATCATGGTTGAATGTTAAACAACACAAATGAAGAGACAAGATATGAAAGATAAAACATTGAATTACATTTACTATTCACATTGATGTATATTTATACATTTTCCATGAACATTGGATTCATCTTCCAAGGTATCTTGGAGTCCAATAACCTTTCACAATCCACCACATCCCCTTATCGGATTAGGTGTCCAGCATTCCCCCGCTTAATCCAAAAGGTTATATATGAGTCCAAGAAGAAATTTGTAATAAAAATGAAAATATACATGGAAATTATTGGCTAAATATTCTCTTTGAAATAATGGTATAAGGTGGGAGAACTCAAGGTCTCTACCAGTGGTGGTTTAAGGATGACCACCAACACTAGAACACTTAGTGCAGTTGCCATAACTCTTCCAAATCTGGCAAGAAGCTAAAGTCTTCTGCTAGAGGAAGTGATCCCTATTGTTTTGAAAATGGAGACCATTAGGGTATCAACCTAGAATTCTTAGTGAAATTTCCAAAAGAGTTCCAAATCTGGAAAGAATATGTTAGGCTTCTGTTAGAGGAAGTTTCCCTAATTATTTGAAGAGGGAGACCGTCAACCTATAAAAAGGAGGTCTCAACTTGTGGAAAAAAGGGAGAACATCAACCTGAAAAGGGAGGTCTAAACCTGCAGTGGTTTAAGGAAGGTTACCAACCAAAGGCTTGTTCATGGGATTCTTTGTCTTTGGATGCAACTCTAAATATGGGTATGGATGGCTCTGGCTATAGGCTCAGGCAGCAGGTTCAGGTTGTGGCTCAGGATCACATGATGTATCTTTGAAGATTGTATATGACCATCAATTCCCCCCTGTCAAATATAAGGTGAGAAGATGAAGATAACTCAACATCAAGGCTTTTCAATACTCGAGAAAATTTTTTTTGGTATGAGTGAAATATATTCTTAGTTGTTGAAGCCCATTGCCAAGAAACAATCCATCCAAGGTGAATTTCGGTTCTTGCAACACAAACTAAGGAACTAGAAGTCAATACATGCATATTGTATGGTGTCTCTCGACTCTTACCACCAACGTATTTACCATGGATACCAAAAAATCATACCTTCATACCTTGTTGATACCTACACCACATCTACTGCAATCTACAATTGAAAAATCCAGGAGCCTAGGAGAGTAAATCTGAGCATCTCGATGCACAATATGCAGGGCTTGATGTATGTCATTTCGTGTCTTTTTTTCACTCTTGTAGTGCAGAATCCTTGAAACACTCTTGCCCAACATGTGTGACACCGGGAATAAAATCACTACTCAGTGGAGATTAAAAATTAATAGCATTACATGGCAGGTAAATTAAACTAGTGTGATATCTCAAAAACATAGCAATCGAAGGCACTAGATTCTAGTATTGTTCGGCCTTGGCTCTCAAGTCACTTCATGATTTCTAAGAAACCCATGGTATTTAACTGTACAGACTTGTTTTATTTATGATATTTAACTAATGTGAAGCTTAATAAAAAGCAACATGGCCCTTGGCTCCTGAAAATTATGAAGCATAGGTTCATCATATCACCTCATATGAAGACCTTACTCTCTATTGATTTGATGCTAAATGAAAATTTTCTATGAGAGGGAATTCAACAGTGTGGCCATAAGTCTTATTTGCAATGACAAGGTTGTAATGGATGGCACTAGAGGGACAGATAAATGTTTGGGTGGATTTCAGATCAAACATGGATCATAAGGAGAATTCATGAAGTAATTGGCTCTAGGATTGTAACTCAAACTTGTTCTACTCTAATGGATTCCAAAACAGTATGTTCCAACAGGGTGTCGGTTCTACAAAGGGGACAAGTAGAATGAGAACTGATAAAGGGCCAATTGCAAGCTCCAAAGAATATTATAATGGGTAGAACCAAAAGAATATATTCTCTTGGGATAAACAGAAGGAGATGAATGCACATATTGACCAGGGAATATTCCTGAGGGTTGCAGTAGTGACCAAATTGAAGTAGAGATCATAGCTAGCATTCAGTTGAAACAAAATTTATGAAATGAAGAACTGACATGCACAGAGAGGCCACAAAACAAGTGGCTCAAATTTAGGCAAGGAAGGAGTACACATGCTTTGATACCATGTTAAACAACACATAATTAGAGACAAGATATGAAAGATATAACATTGAATTACATTTACTATTCACATTGATGTACAGTTATACATTTTCCATGACCGTTGGATGTCGATTTTTGGTAGCATCGGAAGTGCTCTAAACCCCAAATTTGGTGGAGAGGCTTAGACACTGGTATTCCAAACAATTTGTGAAAATTACACTCAATTCATGTTTTATTATAAAACTTAATTATTTTAATGGAGACCCTAAGTCTAACTTAGGGAAATTAAATAATTAAAAGGTATTAATAAAACATATTGAGAATGATCTAGAAAGCGAAGATCAAGTCATATTACAATCTTAGCCACTGATTAGAGATCTAATCTCGGACGTTAATTTATCAACAAGAATACTATAAAGGAATTCTTGAGGGTCAATTGGAAACACACATGGAGTGAATCTTGAGATCGAATTCTTCTGACGGAGTAAGTTCTCAGACGAAGATCAGATCTAAGTGATTTAGTGCAATGAGGGGCAGAGATAGCATCTGGAGAGAAATATTTTCTCATTTGAAGGATCATACGCAAAGAGAGGTAGAGAGACTTCTAGTAAATCCAATGCAGATCTAGATAGGCTAATGCAAAGGCAATGCAGATCCATGTAGGACTACGCAAGGCTACACAAAGGCTGCACAGTGGTTGAGAGGGTTTCTGAGATTTCACTGTCAAAACTAATCTAGAAGCCAGAAGTCGGGGTGTGAGACCGAGAGGCTGAGATCTGTGATTCTGGTATTCAGATAGATCCATTGCTGGGGTGATGCAATACCTAGAGGAGGTAACGTAGGGCCTACATAGTGATTGTGTAGAGACCTCGAAGGGCATATTTTCTAGTGACTGGATCAGCCGAATTTTCTAGTGATTAAGTGAGGTATTCTCACAATTATTTTTGCCAATATTTCTCTATCTTTAACTGAATAACCCTTGAGGTATTCAAATATTTATTCAGAAATTTCTACTCCTTAATAATACAAAGCCTCAGATTTGTTACACCATTTTTCCTGCATTGGGTTTTTCTGGGACTTAGTCCAAAATAAAGGTGTCCTGTGTGTGATTTATTTCTTGCTCAGTTTCCTTGTTTCATAATCATATTTAATTAAGTGTAGGTTGCTCTAGTAGTTCATTCAATAATTCATTTTGAATTAATTTTGTAAATGAAATTTACATAATAGGAGAAGTAAACTTAGATTGTTGCAGTAGGATTCCTAATATTTTCAGATATAGCAATTTCGACATGGTATCAAAGCATTTGATGTGAAACAGGAAGAGCAGATTTGGCGCTGAAAGTGAAGGCCAAATTGCTACAACATCAATAGATCAAATTCCCAAGGGGATTGTGTATTTCTAGCCAGAAGGGGTGATTTTTCGAGGTTTTATCCCTCTGAGTGATTCAACAGAGAGGTAGGACTTACAGTTTGAGATTTTGTTAAGGTAGAGGGAGCTACGCAGTGCCAAGGGGATGCAGTTTTTCTGCAGGTAGTTGCTCGGCAGAAAAGTGTCAGAAGAAAGAAAATAAAACATAGCAGGGAATTCTTCCTTATTGAGTTCCTAGCAGAGGAATTCAACATTTTTCTAGGATCTTAGTAGAAGATTAGGGCATCATATCTACAAATTCTAGAAGCAATGTGTAAGCCTTCCTAGTGTTGCGAAAAATGGGAAGAAGAGGGAGAAGTTCGATAGTTTTCGGTAGAGATGGAAACTGGTGGGTTACATAACACTGAGGAAATTTCTTCCTCGGATAATTTTGAGCCAAGGAATTCGATTTCTCACTATATAGGAGTAGTAGCCGATAACATATCTACTTACTTCAGCAGGGAGTGTATAGAGCCAATCAAAAACTGTGTAGAGGAGAGAGGAGGCATTCAACATTTTGGCGAGATCATTTCCTTTTCCAGTTTTGAGTTTTCATATTTTTGCAGCTCTGCAGGGATGACCGTATAATATTTCCAAAGAAGGATGTGTGAGTTATCAAGAATGCATATCTAGGTAGCATATCTACTTCCAGCTTCCAGATGCAGTTGCCATTGGAAGTGCGAGTTGTTTAGTGTGAGTTGCAAATAAAGGAAGGATCCCAACCAAAGACTAGGCTTAGAAGGGACACCAGACCTAGGAGGAGGAGTATAAAACTCTATAGTACCATATTGGGTAGGATCCTTGAGGATCCCACCTCATGGATCAGTACGTTGCTACGGGAGCCCATATTTGTAGTAGCAAGATGGAGGAGTTTTCAGTAGGATCCGAGGAGTGATGTAGACGACAATGCAATAGGTAGAAACACCTATTTCTAGCTCAACGTAGATAAGAGAAGAAACAATAGGGTAGTGAAGAGTAGTGTTGTGTAGTGTATCAGAGGGGCAACGCAGTAGTTACCAGTATCCAGAGTCTTCAGCACAGAGGTACATCCACTGAACAATTGTTCAATCTTTGGGTGATTTCATTTGGTTCTCTCAGCAACTGAGTTGGAGTGCAGATGCAATGTTAGCAGAAACAGTGCTAGCAGCATAGTAGATGCATCACTTGAGAAGGAGATGTAATATAATTGTAACAATGCCAGTGCCAGTGTCATGGGTAGCAGTAAAGTGGTAGCAATAGCGCAGTGGTTGATGGACATCACCAGTGTATAGTATCCTTTAGGGTCAGAGTAGTATGCAACATACATATTGTTAAAGCACCTTCCTCACTAAGAGGGAGTGTTGATTTTTTTTAGCATCGGAAGTGATCTAAGCCCCAAATTTGGTGGAGAGGCTTAGATACTGATATTCCAAACAACCCAGAAATCGTTTGTGAAAATTACACTCGGTTCGTGTTTTATTATAAAAATTAATTATTTTAATGGAGACCCTAAGTCTAACTTATGGAAATTAAATAATTTAAAGGTATTAATAAAACAAAGTGAGGTTGACTTAGAAAGTGAAGATCAAGTCATTTTATAATCTTAGTCATTGATTAGAGATCTAATATTAGCCATTGATTTCTCAATGAGAATACTATAAAGTAATGCTTGAGGTTAATTTGGAAACACACATAGAGTGAATCTTGAGATCAAATTATTTTGACGGAGCAAGTGCTCGACGAAGATTAGATCTAAGTGATTCAGTGCAGTGAGGGGCAAAGATAGCATCCAGAGAGAAATATTTTCTCAACTAAAGAATCATCAGCAGAGAGAGGCAGAGAGATGTCCAATAGAGCCAAAACAGAGCCAGATAGGATGAAGGAGAGGCAACATAGAGCCACGTGGGGCTACATAGAGGTTTTGTAGTCGCCGAGAGGGTTTCCGAGATTTCACAGTCGGAACTAATCTAGAAGCCGGAAGCCGGATGTGAGACCGAGAGGCTAAGATTTATGATTCTTATAGTCAGATATTTCAATTGTTGGGGTGACACAGTTCCTATAGAAGGTGATGTAGGGCCTATGCAGTGACTGCACAAATACCTCCAAGGGTAGCTTTTCCAGTGACCATATCAACCGAATTTTCCAGTGATTGAGTGAGGTATTCTCAAAATTCTTTCTACCAGTTTTTCTCTCTCTATAACTGAATAACCCTTGAGGTATTTAGAGATGTATTCAAAAATTTCTACTACTTAATAATACAAACCCTCAAATCTGTTGTACTGGTTTAACCGCATTAGGTTTTTTCGGGGACTTAGTCCAAAATAAAGGTGTCATATGTATGATTGATTTCTTGCTTAGTTTCCTTGTTTCATAATCATATTTGATTAAGTGTAGGTTTCTTAAGTAGTTACTTCAATAATTCATTTCGAATAAATTCTGTAAATGTAATTTACATAATAGGAGAAGTAAACTTAGATTGTTGCAGTAGGATTCGTAAGATTTTTAGATCTATGAATTTTCACATTGGATTCATCTTCCAAGTTCTCTTGGACTCCAATGACCTTTCATATTCCACCACACCAATCCTTAGAAAATTAGGTGCCCAAAATTGAGTAAGAATAAACCTTTAATCTCTCTATCCACACCAAAAGTTGGATATATTGCACTAGAATCATGGTGCGCACAAGTTCTATGGATGAAGAAAACACTGAGGGATATCGAGATAGAATATGATCAATCAATCTCAATCTTCTGAAAAAACCTAAGTGCAATCAAAATTTCAAATAGTATTGATATTCAATTAAAGATAGAGCATATTCCCATCAAGTACCACTTCCTGAGAGAAAAATTAGCCAAACAAAGTGCCAAACTAGAATACAATGCCACCAAGAAAAAGTTTGCAGATATCTCAAAAAAAATTTGGGAGTGATATCCCTCTCATATCATAAGTAAATTGAAGCACGCACCTAGGGGGAGAAACCCTTTTCCATTGATGCCAAAGTTGTAGACAAAGGGAAAATTTTAGATATAAGGAAAGACACAAACAGAGGGAGTGATACAATACTGTTGCAAAATTGACCAATGATTTCCATCAATGAAAAAGGGGGAGATTGTTTGAAATATTTGTTGTCATTTAGGTCAACAGGGGGAGACTATAGATGTCCCATAAAAAGATATCAAGATGGATATTTTTGGGAATACTTTTTTAGACTCTTGATGCCCAATTTGATACCTTGTCTTTGAAGGAAATTTTACTCTAAAAACCTAGCTCAAATGGGAGCATAGGATATATGGTTGAAATGCTTATTTTGATACCTTTCAAATGGTATATGACATTCCCACTAAGTCCATAGGAATTGGGAGATATGAAAAAAAAATCATATCGTTCTAGCCAAAAAGTACAAGTTGAATCAACCAATTTTTACAATTTGGCCCTGTTGTAGCATAATTTGACTCAACTAAAATTCAAGAGAGGTTTTGAGCAATTCAAGGTTGTTGAGGAACAATTGTTAAAATTTCAAGAAGTCCTGCAACATGTTCAGAAGGATAACCACAAGCTCAATGAGGATTCATCATCACATGGGCACTGGAACAAAAATCAGGGAAGCAACAACATTGGAGGTCTAATCTAAGCTAGAGGAGAAGCAAAGAAGAAAATCATGCAGCAAGGGTCAATTCAGGCTTATTTGCGTGTAGAACAGTTCAGGAGTCAGGCCGATTGATGCGTTCAGAACATTACACACAGGTTAGGGTCAATTCGTGAAAATATACATGCAGAACAGTGTTTGAAGGCTTAATCACAATCACATGTGGAAGGCTTGATTGCATATCACAAATCACAATTGCAAAGCTCAGGAGGAATAGAACAAGGTTAAAATCGTTGAAATGCGAAATGTGATTGGAGGATCAGATGCGATATAGTTTGAAGCTCAAGTCTAAAGTATTTAAAGTCTGGTCGTGGGACCCTCTCACACATCACACATCACACAACACAAATCTCAAGCTCAGGAGGAATGACGCTAAGGAATATGCTATAAATGAAGAAATGTGAAATGCGACAAGGTTTCATATCGCCGATTGCAATTTGCGATCAACCTCACCTCCACTTGCCACGTCATCCCGACCTTTATCACACATCGCACATCCCAAGCTCAGGAGGAATGGTGCTAAGGAATATGTTATAAAGGCCGAAATGCGAAGTGCAACAAGGTTTCATATCACCGATTATGATTTGCGATCGGCCCCATCTCCACTTTCCACGTCATCCCTACCATTATCACACATCGCACATCACAATCTTAGTAGGAATGACACCTATGAATCTCTTATGAATTCTGAAATGTGAAATGCGATAATGAAGCTGACGCGATGGAAGTTATCGCTAAAGTCTAAAGGTTTTTAAGTTGGGTACATGGGTTTTTCATTTGTAAAAATCACATTGGAGGGCAAAAGCAGATTATAACGCAAAACGTTGGAATGTTGAAATGCGACAGAGAAGCAGGCACGATATAGTTTTTCAAAGGTAATGGAATACCTTTCAAAGTCCAACCATACGACAGTTACAAAGGAAATTCTAACCGCAGGGCAGACTCGGGTAAGAAAAGACTCGACGCTACGTGCAGAATAGTGGGATGCATTTGTGGCAGTTTATTAATCAAAGACTAAACGTTGCGGGCACGAGCGGAAGAGGTAGAGTCGGGTAGTAGGTGACATGATGAAAATGTTCGAAACGCAAAAACATGGGCATAGTCTGGTAGAGATGAGTTTATGTAGACTGTTAGGATATCACAACAGAAATGGAAGGAGACACATCAGCAACAAATTAGATTCAGAAAAAGGATTATATTTCAAGTTTTATTTGTTAATATCGAAGCTACAATGATGTACTCAATTGCAATGTAATAAATAGTTTAACAGTTTAGGCAGTCTAGGAGTTTCAATAAGCTCGAGCAATTACAAACTACTTTAGTTTTTATTTAAGGAAGAGAGAAAGAGAGAGGAAGGGTTCCGAGTTATGGACCTTTTGGAGACTATATTTTTTACATCTTTTTCTGATGGGTGAATGAAAGAAGCAACAAGTTTCCTGCAGCTGTTGATGGCGATTCATGTTTCTTGTGTCATTTTATGTTGTTTCTTCCTTAAATGAAGTGAAGTAAAGGAGTAGTTGGTCTCTGATTTACGTTTGTAAGTAAGATTTAAATAGCCTTAATAAGATCTCCTTCACTCCAACTCCTCTCCCTTCACAAATTCTCTCTGGAACTTAAAAGTAATAGATTTTTTGTTTACAACATATTATTTTGAGTTTCCTCTCTCTCCATGAATTCTCTCTGAAACTTAAAAGTAATATATTCTGTGTTTACAACATATTATTTTGAGTTTCGTCTCTCTCCATGAATTCTCTCTGAAACTTAAAAGTAATAGATTCTGTGTTTACATCATATTACTTTGAGTTTCCTCTACAGTTCTTCTTTTCCATTCATATATCAGCAGTCAATGGAATTGTGAAATATTTTATTATTCCAGACCATGAAGGGTTTTAGAAAACTAGTTTCCAAAGGGATAGAACAAAGACCTTATGATAAAATTATTTTTGTGACACACTTGTAAAATGTCTTAAGCATCAATTCCTTTCACAACCGAGGGATTGTCTCATAAGATACAACATTTTCTGGCACTGCTACCGAGGACGAAGGAACGAATTTATTTTTCACCGGGTATTGAGATATATTTCTTGATGGTGAACAAGATTTAGATACAAAATTTGGTTGTTTATTATTCACTTGGCGACTCCACTGATGAAGATTTCATTAGATAAAGAATTTTTTGGCAAGAAAATGAGAAAGCATCATGGAAAAAATGGGTATCAGAGTTTGAATCTGTTAAAGGAAGTTTTATTTTTCACTATCATTTTAGTGGTATATTTTCTTTTCATATCAAAAATATTGTTTCGTGCTTTATATTCTTATAAGATTATAAGGCCCAAAAATTACATTCTTTATTGGAGAAAGAATATTTTTCTTCTGCTTGTATTATTGATCTTGACACAAATTTATCTCCTAAATATGAGAGGAGAGATGGCTATTGCATTAAAATTCCTGAAAATAATTAGTCATAGTCTAGGAATAAAGGTGATGATTCATCATCTTTGGGTGATAATATTTTGTCTCACAATAAATCGACTGCTTTTCAGCTAAAAAAAAAGAAATATTTAAACCCTTGGTGCTACGTACAGTTCTTCATCAATATCCTTTAAAAAGATTTAAATTTCTGCCAAGTTTTTCTGGAGAAAGTGACGAGGTTGCAGCCAAACAACACCCCCTGGAATTTGAATATTTTCTGGACAAATTTCAAATTATTTATGAAGATGTGGCTTTAAGGATGTTTTTTCATTCATTAAGCAGGATGCTCAACAATGGTTCCTGTGTTTGGAAGCAATTTCAATTAGTTCATGGCAAGGTTTTCAAGATATATTTCTCAGATATTGGGGCAAGCGTAAGTCATATGAAAAACACCTTTTGGAATTATATTCTATCCCGAGGTAGAGAAATGAATCAATCATTGAGTTTAAAAGGAGGTTTCAAAAAATTTATTTTAGCATGCCAAAAGAAATTCGACTTCGTGAAGTTGTAGCTATGGTTTACTATTTGAGGGCTCTTTCTATTGTCTTCGATTTTTATCTCAATGAGAGAAAGCCTTACACTCTAGAGCTGATGTTTCTTTATGCACAGGAAATCAAAGATAATGTGTGGGCTTGTAGAAATTTTTCCTGTCATGTTGAAAGAACAATTTTTGTTGAAGACAAGAGGGTCTATCAAGAAAGCATTGGGATTGATTTACAAGAGAATGAAAATTCAGAGATGAACAAGGAATTTGAAAAGGTGTCAGAGGATTCCTGTATTGATGAAACACAAGAATTTAAGCATTCCAAAGATTCTAGTCAAAAATTTGTTGCAACAACTGAGCTACATGTTGAAAGCCTGGAAGATCATTACAATTTTCATAATTTTAATGATTTTGTGAATAGAGGAGAGACTATTGGAGCTCCTCAAGTGTGTTTGCAAGAGGGGAAATATTTTTTTCAAGAACTGGCATTATACGAAGAACATCAACATTATGAGGAACAAACCTTATATTTATCTTTTCGGCCTAAATGGTTGTCAGCAAAAAACAAAAATCAATATTCTCACATACAACCTTAAATTGAGGAGTTAAACAATGAAGGAAGTTGCCTTGTTCAAAGAAGTCTAAATCAGAAAGATGTTCAAGAAAAGGAGGCAGCATAAAATTGGTCTCATCAGTTCTATGATCTAGTAGCTAACTATATGAAAACTTTCTTTTGTCAGCAACAAGCATTTATGCAAAGGTATGTGCAAATATTTGTAACTGGAAAACTTTCATGGTACCTCCCTATTGTGGTCTTCAAATTTCAAGAGTATGGAGGCATTAGGTCTAACACGCAGATGTTGGATTGGTGCCATTGGAAGGCTAACTTCACCTGATTAAGTTCATGCATGAATACATATGTAGGAGTTGTGCATAAATAAACTCAGAAGTTGAGCATTTATATTTGTAGTATTTCTAGTTCGGTATTTTCAGTTTAATAATAAAGGAAGAAGTCAAAAGTGTAGCAGGTTTTAGGAGGATTTCATATTGGATCAACTCCCATTTGGGATTGACTCCATGCCAAATAACGACTACTGATCTAAAAGTGCTCCTTGACTCCATGCCCAATAAAGGCTACTGATCTACAAGTTCTCTTTGACTCCATGCCCAATAAAGGCTACTAATAGACAAGTGCTCTTTGACTCCATGCCTAATAAAGGCTATTGATCTACAAGTTATCAACACTTTTCTACCAAATTTTTGTCCCCAATTGGAGCCAGATATTGTAGCATAATTTTACTCAGCTAAAAGTGAAGAGAGGTTCTGATAAATTCAAGGTTGTTGAGGAACAGTTGTCAAAAAGACCTGCAACATGCTCAAAAGGATAACCACAAGATTAACGAGGATTCATCATCACATGGGCACTGGAACCAAAATTAGGGAAGCATCAACAGTGGAGGTGTAATCTAAGCCAGAGGAGCAGCATAGAAGAAAATCATGCAGCAAGGGTCAAGTCGAGCTTATTCGCGTGCAAAACAATTCAGGAGTCGGATCGATTGATGGATTCAGAACATTGCACACAGGTGAGGGTTGAGTCATGAAAATATACGTGCAGAAAAGTGTTCGTAGGCTAAATCGCAATCGTATGTGGAAGGCTTGATCACAAATCACAATTTCAAAGCTCAGGAGGAATAGAACAAGATTAAAACCGCCGAAATGAAAAATGTGATACAAGGACCAGATACAACATAGTTTAAAGCTCGAGTCTAAAGTATTTAAAGTCCATCCGTGGGACCCTCTCTCACATCGTACATCACACATCGCAAGCTCAGGAGGAATTTCACTAAATAATCTGCTATAAATGCCGAAATGTGAAATGCGACAAGGTTTCATATCGCTAATTGTGATTTGTGATCAGCCCCACCTCCACTTGCCACGTGATCCCTACCTTTATCGCACATTGCACATCGCAAGCTCAGGAGGAATGGCACTAAGGAATATGTTATAAAGGTTGAAATGCGAAGTGTGACAAGGTTTCATATCACCGATTGCAATTCACGATCAGCCCCACCTCCACTTGACATGTCATCCCTACCATTATCGCACATCGCACATCGCACATCACAAGATCAGGAGGAATGGCACTTATGAATCTATTATGAATGCCGAAATTCGAAATGCGATAAAAAAAGTGGATGCGATGGAAGTTATCTCTAAAGTATAAAGGTTTTTAATTCCGGGTACATGGGTTTTTCCTTTGTAAAAATCACATTAGAGGGGAAAAGCGGATTATAACGTAGAACGTTGGAATGCTGAAATGCAATATAGAACCATACGCAATAAAATTTTTCAAAAGGTAATGGAATATATTTCAAAGTCCATTATTACGACGGTTACAAAGGAAAGTATGAACACAGGGTAGAATCGGTTAAGAAAAGACCCAACGCTACGTGCAGAACATCGGTATGCTTTTGCGGCAATTTATTAATCAGAGACTAAACATTGTGGGCACAAACGAAAGAGGCTGAGTCGAGTAGTAGGTGACATGATAGTGTTAAAAATGCAAAAGCATGGAAAAATTCGGCCAAAGATGCGTTTGTGCATACTGTTAGGATATCACAGTAGAAACAGAAGGAGACACATCAACAACAAATCAGATTCAACAAAAGGATTATATTTCAAGTTGTATTTCTTTGTTAAGGTCAAAGCTACAATGATGTCCTCAATTGCAATGTAATAAGTAGTTTAATAGTTTAGACAGTCTATGAGTTTCAAGAAGCTCGAGCAGTTACAAACTGCTTTCGTTTGTATTTAAGGAAGAGAGAAAGAGAGAGGAAGGAATCCGAGTTCTGGACCTCTTGGAGACTACATTTTGTACTTATTTTTCTAATGGGTGAATGAAAGAAGCAGCAATTTTCCTACAACTATTGATGGTGATTCATGTTTCTTGTGTCATTTTATGTTGTTTCTTCCTTGAATGAAGTGAAGTAAAGAAGAAATTGGTCTCTAATTTACATTTGTAAGTAAGAGTTAAATAGCCTTAATAAGTGCTCCTTCACTCCAACTCCTCTCGCTTCACAAATTCTCTATGGAACTTAAAAGTAATATATTTTGTGTTTACAACATATTATTTTGAGTTTCCTCTCTCTCCACGAATTCTCTCTGAAACTTAAAAGTAATAGATTCTGTGTTTACAACATATTATTTTGAGTTTCCTCTCTCTCCATGAATTCTCTCTGAAACTTAAGTAATATATTATGTGTTTACAACATATTACTTTGAGTTTCCTCTACAGTTCCTCTTTTCCATACATATATCAGTAGTCAATGGAATTGTGAAATATTTTATTATTCCAGATCATTAAGGGTTTTAGAAAACTAGTTTCCAAAGGGATAAAACAAATACCTCATGATAAAATTATTTTTGTGATGCACTTTTAAAATGTCTTAAGCACTAATTCCTTTCACAACCGAGGGATTGTCCCTCAAGATACAATAGACCCCATAAGTGAACATAGAAATGCTATAGATAAAGGATATATGAATGCATTTGAAGTGTATCCATCCAGGAAGATCAGGTACAAGTAAGTAAATACATTTGAGGTGCGCAAGCAGAGCTGAGGAGCATTCTTTGGGTTTAAAGGTGCACAAAAGGCATCTAAGGAGTTTTCTTGGAGTGTTAAGGGGGGGATATGAAAGATTAAGGTCTATGATGCTATGAAGTGAATTTTTCTAGGGTTGTGATGTTGTGAAGTACACTAGTTTGGTATTATGTACGGGGAATGATAATTTGAGGTTCACTGGGGCATGAAGGCCAAATATGACTAGGATTTGAAGCTATGTTTGTGGTATGAAGCAAGGAGAGATACTAGAGCATGAAATTTAAGGGTATGATGATGATAAATTCATTAATTATGTAGCATGTAAGGGAATTCAAAGGTAAACTATATATGAATATATTAGGTTTGTTCCTATACAAGTATTGCTAAGTTGGTGCTTCGCCAAGGATATTGATGCCTCTAGTAGGTTAGTGCCTACACATATCTTGCCGAGTTGATTCTCAACTAAGCAGATTAGCGTCTCCAGTAGGTTGGTGCCTACAAGATTTGTAATATTAGGTTGGTGACTATAGACATTTATAATGATAAGTTTTAATGGTTTTATACCACAAGAGTTTCCATGTTAAACTCTATTTTTTATGATTCAAGTTTACATGCATTTAATGTTTTGAAGTTAATAAATGTTTGATGAATGTTCATTTAATATTAAAAAAACATATTTGACTTATTCATCCCCGCTCTTATTATAATAATAACTTCAACATGTTACATCTTTATGAGTCCAAAGAAAACATCAACTACTAAATTATTAGAAGAATTTAGAAAAAGAAAAAAAATTGCAAATGAAGTAGGAAAGAAGTAGATTTTAGACAAACAATTTAGGACTTAGGATACAATGCTTTATCCAACTCACCTTATTTTAGATCCATTCAAATATGCCACTGCTATGTTTTGTAAGTTATGTGGAAAGAAATATGCTTCACATTTTAAAGAAGTATTTATTTACTTAATGCATGAAATTGCTAACAATAGATATATTTTTATTTTGGGGTATATTCTATCAGTGAAGATGATTGAGGGAATAACAAGAGGTTTATATGGTATCATAATTTGTGGGTGTTTTTTTTTATGCTAACCCTTTTTTAGTACATAATGGAATTAGAACCCCATTGAAATTCATGTTCATGTCCACTGGAAAAACTTACGGGAACATAAAATTTAGAGGACAATTTCCTAGAATTGGTGACTATTTCATTTCCCCATTAATGTTCTCATTAATCTCTACAAGCCAACCCCAAGTTTTTCCAAGGAAGCCATGAAATTTGTAGGAGAATAGTACATAATCTATAACCACACTTAGAATAGTGTGAAAATTCCTTGAAATGCAACAACTAGAATTAATTATCCTAACTGATTAGCACTTTATTAATTTTCTTATTAATATTGAATTAATTACACTGCAATTTCTTCATAAATAAAATATCGTGGAAGAAAAATTAGGAAAATTCTAGCACACACACAAAAATTATGACACCTTTATTTTTGGAAAATTGTCCCCAGAAAAACCCAATGTGGGAAACCTGGTGCAATAATTGAGGGTTTATATTTATTATATGTAGTAGAAAATATATGCACAATATTGATACTAAAAAGTGGCAATCCTACAAAGAAAATACTAGCAAAAATCTTGTGAGAAAAAATTCCTCACCCCACGAGAAATATGACACTAAAACTAGCCTAAAAAACCCCTCCGTGAATTTCCATGCATCACCCTCTATGTAGGCTCTGCGCAAACACAATTTCACACTACTTGGATCTCTCTCTAAACTTATTTTCCAACCTTCCACTGGATTTAGAAGTGTCTCTCCCAACCTATGAATTTTTTTCCTGTCTCTAGAACTTTGAAACGACCTCCTGAAACTGCAAATCGAACTGCCTTCTAAAAGCTATTGCACAACCCCTGCGAAGCCTCTCTATGGCTACCTCTTCCTCCCTGCAAGTCACTCTCTAGAACTGGAAATCCTTCCTTTGGATACTTCTAACCTCTCTTGCTACCTGCAACTCACGCACTGGCTCAATCTCCATTGTTGAATTTGACTCCTACTAGGAATTCGAATTGCCTAGGGAAGCTAAGTATCCGCACTTGTGTGTTCTCCATCTACCAATCAACCTATTCTTATAATCTCTAGTTAGGACTCGAACGACCAAGATTAAAACTTAATTTATGTTTGAGATCATCTCCAAGTTGATCTATGTGAGTCTCGAGGGAATTATCACCCTTCTCAATTAATTATTATTAATTAATCGATCTCCCTAACTTAGACTTAGGAATTTTTTTAATTATCGGCTAATTAATTTAATTGAATAATCTGATCTAAGTGGAATTTATAGCAATGATTTATAGGTTTTGGGAAACTCCCATGTTTTAGCCTCTCCAAAAGTCTCGAGACTAGAACACCATCCAATGCTACAAAATATAACAATTATAACCTATAGTTTCATTGGACCTTTGTACCAAGGTTTGTTCCCAATATGTTGGTCAATAGAGAATTGACTCAACAAACTAGTGTACATGTATTTAATACCTTTTTAAATAATTATTAGACAAAAAATGGGCCTTTGTTATCCCTTATATCTTGGAATGTGTCAAATTAAAGCCAAATATTTTCTTAAGTTCAATTTTAAAGAAGAAAGGTTTAGAAGACATGATCAAGAGTAAGTAGTGACAAAACATGTTTATCTATGCAAGTGCACCTAACCTTTTAGCCATGGAGAATGGGAAGAAGAACAAATGAAAAGGAGAGTTTCCTAAATATAAAATTTATTGGATAGAATTCGACAATAAAATAATAGGAAAGAGGAGCAAATGAAAAAGAAGCAAGCACAAGAGAAGAAGAAGAATGTTGATGTTGAATGTAAAGTAATAGAACAAGTTATACAAAAGCTAGAAGAATAAAGAAGAACTCAATTGCCAATTGAATACAAGAAAAAATAAATTCAATAATAATATGTTCTTCTTATGTCATTGTCCTCTTCTTCTAATTTCCTTTTGTTTTCATGATCACTTCTCTTCTTTTCCTCCTCTTCTTGTCTCCTTTGGTTATCATCATATCATATTTTCATCTCGCTTGCCTCTTTAGTTGCAACCCATATAGATTTTTTCTTATCTTTATTTCACCTCTTATATTGTTTCCACTTATATTATCTAGCTTACTCTTCCTTTTATTTCTTCTAAGGCATGCTCTATTTTTCTAAAGCTTCTCACTAAATTTATGTTTTTATTTCTTGTCCTTTAATCATTTCTATACTCTAAGTTTACCTTGTATTGCCTAACACAAAAATGATTATACCTTGGGATCCTTAATCTAATTTTCCTCATGAACATATGTGAATATTCACTATCTTCTAGACAATGTAATGTTGATATGTGATACCTAAAGAGTCATGCATTTGAAACCTTTCAAGCCCAAAATGACAAGCATCCATTATCTTCCCTTCCTTCTTGGATCAAAAAACAAAACCAAGGTGTCATTAGTAAATTCGTAAGTAGAACAAAATAAATTAGATGAGGAGAATGGGAACAAAGAAGTAGCTAAGGTTAAGAGGCTTAGGAAGAGAGAAGAGTTATGAAAGTTGGAAGATGCGAGAAAATATAATGTCACTAACAAAGGAAAATAAAATTCCAAGAAAGGAGCTCATGTACACCTTATTGACACAACTATTAGCCATGGAATTGACACACCTTCTCATCCATAAATTATTGGCGAACACTTTGCAAAAATTATGGAGATGGGATTGTTGGGATCTCATAAACTAATAATTACTTCTTATGTTATCTTAGTTTAATATTTTATTGCATTCACATTCATCATAAATTAATTACACATAATATATCAACAATAAAAACAAACAGGCATTAGGATCATAAAGATACAACCAAACAAGAAACACAAACATTTTACCATGGGGAAATCCACACGAGGGAAAACCCCAATAACATTTTCCTTCAGGAAATTCTTCAGTTCAACAAGAGATACATATAAGTCAAATATAAAGTCAAATTGTCTAACAATATAATCTTGTTTAAACCTGGTAAAACAACCCTTGTATCAAGTCATCAATTTTCCCATCAAACTTGACTTGATCTAATATATCTAGGCTGAAATTCAACCTCCTTTTGTGCCTAGAAATTTGGCATTGTTGCTACCAAAATTTTAGACCCCTACCCAAAAAATATTGTCCATAAAACTCACATGTGTGAGGTCAAACAAGAGAGAGAGAATACTTGATATATCTTTGTCCTCCTTCTTCGTCCTTCTTATCTTCTTATTCTTCATTTGGATTCCCAAAAGATGTATTTTATATTGTGACTAGAAATTCCATAGAGGAGGAAGTCGAATGGGATATATATATATATATATATAGTGATTATAGTTGATCAAATGGGGGTCTCTCCGTCTGGGGCCAACTTGACTTTATTTGGGGCAAAATATTCAAAATTTCTCTTTTGAAACTAGCATGAAGAACATGCCTTACATTTTTCATTATATATTTCTAGGGATAAAATGACATCATGAAAATTTCTTCAATAATTAAAGGGCTAAAATATTAATTATGAAGACTGGCCATAGCTAAAAAATTCAGTAGGGATGACTAGATGAGCTAGAGGAGATAGTTGTCAATTTGGAGGCATTTTAATTTAACAAAAAAAGAAGAAGAATTTTGACACAAACACATAAAGAGGGAAAATATTGATGTAGATTATAAGGTAATTATCACCACAAAAACAATAGTGTGAGATGACATAAGGAAAGATCTATTAGCAATAGCGTTAGTGATGAATGCTTTATAGAGGCTAACACCACTCATGTAAAAGATATGTATAAGGAGTTGAATCAAAGAAAAAATAGAATATATTTCTTTGAAAACCAAGTTAATTATCATAAAGAATAAATAAATAAAGTATATACATTCAAAGCTTATGCTTTTTAAATCGAAGGTGAACTAAATGCAACCCATAGATTTCTTTACAAGAGATTATAGGATTTGTAGTAGCATTTGATGGATTCACAAAAGGCTAAACGACAAGTTCAAAATAAAAAAATGATGAGTACATTTAGGCTTTGGATTAATCAAACAATGAAAACATGGACTTATTAATTCTATTCAAGAACCTACAAGGATTAGTGACAAGGAGTTGGTGCTAATTTTTAGGGCTAGGTTGTTCTTTCCTGTAGATAATTACATTTTTTTTTAAATTTCAACATTATTACATTATATTCACCCCATAACATCATATCATCATTAGAAATTATGTAGAGAGAACAATAATATCAACAATGTAGTGGAAAAATAAGGAACAATAGAAGAAAAGCATGCACAATAGAGACACGAAAGTTTTAGTCAAAGACTAGGCCAAAAATCCACAAGGGGGAAACCCATAATCAATTATTCTTCTATTAGATATTCATCAATATTAAACTTAGATAAAAAGTACATTAAGAATGAGATATATGTATTTCATCATCTATCACATTAGGCCCCAAAGGGTCAATCCAGTATAATAGAGATGCAAGAAGAGGCCTCCATATCATACTGCATACTTCATTGTCATTGCCATAGAGGATTTTATGTCACTGTCATATCATCATCATAGAGACAAACCATGCATCAACGTGTCACTACCATACATAAAAGGTTGCTTCAATTTCAATGTCACTCTCATACATAAAATTCCATTGCCATGTCAAGGTCACTGACATGTAAAGGTTGCTACCAAACATAATGTCACTAACATATACATCAAGTTCATTGTCATAAAGGTATTTCCATAGAGCATACTGCCATATATCAATGATGATATACATCACTATCATAAAATACAACCCCACATCATTATCACAGAAGATTTGTCATACAACTTAATCATCATTTCCATTAGAACACTTATTGTTGTCATCAAGAGTATTGTAGACATATTGTGATCACTTTCATCAAGATTAATGTTATCACTGTCACTAAGAATACTCAAGGTGACTCTACCATATGTCATTATCAAAACCTTACTGTCATGAGGATAAATACAAGTATTACCGCCAGCACATATAATTTCCATAATATTGTCAAATAGGTCACTGCCATATAGATAACTTCCATCATACTATCATTCTCCACTATCATAGACATAAAAATTCATAGCTATAAAAGTCAATGAACAAGGGTTATTGCCCTAATTTTACAAGGATCACAATCATACATTACTATCCAAAATACGTTGCCATATATATCAGTCATATGTATTATTAGTACTGACAAGCCATCGTTGTACATTATTCCATACCCCACTGTTACAAATTAAATAAAAGAAAAAAAAAAAAATAGTGTGAGCCTCAGATATTAGAATTCAAACCCCAAAGAAGTATATGTGAGCCTCAATGAAGGTATACGTACCATGAAAATTATAGCGAACTAAAGAGTATAGTGATCCACAAAGAGATATCGAGCCACAAAGAGATGCAAACCATAAAGATATATTGAGCCACAGAATATAGAGAGCCACAGAGAGATAGCAAGCCATAGAGAAATATGAACCACAAAGAAATGAAAAGCACCCAAATAAAATAGCGAGCCAATATAATATATAGGTGCTATAGTGATGCAAATACGAGCCATAATATGGAAGCCTCAAAGATGAAAATACAAGCCATAAAATGTGAGCCTCAAAGATAGATGAAAGTTGCTTGTGGTCTAAAATGAGCCACAACAAATAGCTATTTATAGTTATTTTGGGACATGGATTTTCACACAAGGAGGTTGACATGAAATTTTGAGGTTGACCTAGTAAAACACAAATATAAATTTTATTTTGAATTATTTTCCAAATGTCTTAATGATGCTAGCCCACATAATTTTTTGCCTCTTTAAATAATAATTTCTTTTATCTACTCTGAATTCTCCTTTTGGGGCATTCTGGGATTCTCATGGAAAATTCATCCCATAGTTTCCCCAAACTTCAATGGTTGGACCTTCATGTCATGTCACTCGACAATTGGAAGCATGATTGCATTAAGTTGAAAACAAATGTGGGTGACATTTTTTGAAAATGTCATTAAGTATGGAAAGTTGCTAAGTTGATCATTCAAAGGTGTACTATTCCTTGTTTTTAAGATCCTAATTATCTACTTCCAACTAAGAAAGTAATGTTTTATTGAAGACAATATCAAGTTGGGGCATTGGATTATTGAACAAGCACATTTTGTGACTCAATTAAGATTTAAAAAAATAATCTCAATGCCTTTGAAGGAGACTTCCCTAATTAGTTATTTTGTGCATGCACTAAATATGAAGATCAATCAAATATCACATGGGATTATCATCTACAAGGCCAGACTATAAAAACTAAACCTACCATGTGCAATCACATTTTTGTTGAGATTTTGTGTATTTGGGGTAGCATCAGTTGTGCTCTAGGTCCCAATATTTATGGAGGGACTAGAGTACACTTGATCTATAAGAGCCAAAAATCGATTTGAGAAATTTCAAGTTGAGTTCAGGTTATTAAAATAATTAATTATTTTTAGTGGATTTCCTAAGTCTAACTTAGGAAAATAAAATAATTAAAGTGAATTAATTAACATGTGTGTTGAAATTGTCTTAAGTCACATGGATCAAGCAGTCTTTTAATCTCAAAAGTTTATGGATGATTTAATCTCGACCGTTGAAGGGTTCAGTGAAAAATTATAAGTGAAAGGCTTGAGGGTTAGTTGAATACACACAAATTTGGTAGAACTAAGGAATAGATATGAAATTCTAGGGAGGGTTTGCAAAGAATTCACAGAGGAATTTACTGCAGTGAGGGGTAGTATTGGAAAAGGGGGTGTTATGATTCCAAGGCCAAGAGACAGCAAGAGGAAAGAGGAGTAGCTCAAGGACAGTGAAGCGGGGCTTCAAAGCCATGTAGTTTAGCAGGGATAGCACAGAGGCAGTTAGGGCCATGCAGGGATGACGCTGGCCTAGCAGAGGCAACACAGGGGCAGCGTAGACCCTCCAGGGGTGACGCAGGCCCTCCTAGGGCCACGCAAAGGTTGACACAGGCCTTATAGGGCAACACTGAGGCTTCAAAAGCTACTCTGAGGGTTTCTAGGGTCAAATTTGGGCTGAGTCTTGTAAATCCCATTTGAGGGTGTGGATCAATCAGATATTTAGCACTAGATCTTCAGGTTAGCTGCAGATCTAATATATTTTATTCTCTGTTAGGTATTCCAAGGTTGGAACCCATATTTTTTGTACTTAGAAATACTTTGTTGCATGTGTGTATTATTCAGTAAATGATATGCATGTGTAGGTTGTAGTTGTGTGTATTTTCGATATTTTCTGAATCTAAATTCTAGAAGTAACATGTATTAATTAAATCAAGTAGGAGAGAATAAACCAATACATTGCAGTATAATTTTCACATGGTATAAAAGGGATCTCAGATCAAGATGAATCTCCAAGAATTAGCTGGAGAAATATTTTTTCTACAGGGTGGCAGAAGAAGCAGCAGCTTCAGAAAGGGCATCTTGACAACAAGGGAAAGCAGATCCAGGAGACAACATTGAAGTTGCAAAAGGCCTCTAGGCTTACACATACCCTTCCTAGAGTAGTGCAAGGACTACGTCACCCAGTCTTGCGTTACGCAGTCCACTTCTGAGTAGCGTTGGGACTGCGTTGGGCCAACCAGGAGGACGTTTTCCAGTCACTTCTCTTTTTTCAGAAAATTTTGCCAAGATCTGGAAGCAATGCTTCAGATCTTCAACAGCACTGGTGGGGTATAGATTCTGCAGGTGAAAAATTATCCCTAGATAATGAAACAAAGGTGGGAGGAAGACAATCATTTAGCAGATCTGAGCCAAACAGATCTAAGATTCGATCAGGAGGATTGGAGGATACTTTCCGTTTTAGTTTTGGTGGAATATTTACAAAAGGGAAGTCATTTTTTAACATAAGTAGCTACTAGAGGGTTTCTAGTCACCAAGAAACCCAAATCCAGAGGGAGAAGTACTATTTCTTTCATATCTAAGCAAATATGGCTCGATTTGGACTGAGGGATAGAGATAGATTGGACGACATGTCCAACTATGTTATCTAGAAGGCCAGAATCCTCTTAGTTCTGGATGAGTATGATCTCAAAGATCATGCAGAGAAGAAACTTGTTGTACCAACCGATGCATATCCACTCAAGAAGTATGAAGAAAATCAAGCATGGAAAAATCATTTGATCTTGCACGAAGTCAAGGAACACATTATTCCTCATATTGTTGGTAAGAATACAACAAATGACATTTGGTCAGATTTGGAAGTGATGTACCAAGGAGGCTCTATGCAAAGAAGAATGATTCTTGAGAATCAGATGTGGATGTTCCAAATGATGAAGGTTGAAGAGATAGATCCATTCCTCTTCAGACTTAAAATTATTCGTGACCAACTGATTGGCATGGGTGCTAATCCAGATGAAGGGCTCCTAGTGAGGATGGCCCTGAATGCTATCTCTAAAGAATGGGAAATGTTTTTCCAAAGCATTATGGGAAGGGCATAGTTACCATCATGGGCAGATAAGTGGGCTATTCTATGCCAAGAGGATATTAGGAGGATCACTAAGAAGCAGTCTATCATTAAAAGAATCAGATTAGCCAGAGTGAAGAAAGAAGAGGAGGAGGATGCAGCCCTTGCATCAAGGGAAGAAGAAGAAGGGCCTCTCCAAGGTCCGGTTCTTTAATTGTGGTGATCTTGGTCATTTCGCCAGCAGTTGCCCTAAGAAGAAGGACAAGGGAGCTTCTGATTCCAAGGCTGCAGCAACAAATGACATTGGCTCTGATGATGATGCAGCCATGAGTGCTCATGCACCTTGAGAGAAGAGGTGGGGTGACATGGATATATAGAGTATCCATATTGTTGTGGCAAGATCCTTGAGTCAACCCTACTCTTGGATCACATACGAGATGCGAGAGCCTTAAGACGTTACCGGGATGAGTCAGGAGATGGTTGTAGATAACCACATTGAAGAGAAAGAGGGAACTGTAGAGCTAAAGAGTGAGCATCGTGGAGGTAGAAACACAAAGAGGCCGATGGGACCTCAGGAGCACAGAGAACTTGGGCTCATGCTGTGCAATGTTGCATCATGACAGTGTCTCCAGGGGGACAACGTGATTCAACATCCAGGGAGCTTCAGTGATGGAAGGAAACTTGACTTATCTATCAGAAAGTTGGGAAAAGTCTTTCAGTTGCTTACTTCTCAGAAATTGAGTTGCAGTGCAGCAATTAGAAGTGGCAGTGCTATGGGTAGCATGATGCAAAAATTTGAGAGGGAGTTGTAGTATAGATGTGGTAGTGTCAGTGACAGTGGCATGGGTAGCAATTTAGAGAGCAACATTGCAATATATGGAGGGCAGAAGGCCAAGCATCAACAACACAGATCCAATACTCATGATCTTTTAATACATGGTGTGATGTATTTCTAGAGCACACTCCTAATGCTAAGCGGGAGTGTTGAGATTTTGTATATTTGGGGTAGCATCAGTTGTGTTCTAGGTCCCAAAATTTGTGGAGGGACTAGAGTACACTTGATATACAAGACCCAGAAATGGATTTGAGAAATTTCAAGTTGTGTTCAAGTTATTCAAATAATTAATTATTTTTAATGGATTTCCTAAGTCTAACTTAGGAAAATAAAATAATTAAAGGGAATTAATTAACAAATGTGTTGAAATTGTCTTAAGTCACATGGATCAAGCACTCTTTTAATCTCAGCCATTTATGGATGATTTAATCTTGGTCGTTGAAGGGTTCAATGGAATATTATAAGAGAAATGATTGAGGGTCAGTTGAAGACACACAATTTTGGTAGAACTAAGGAATAGATCTGAAATTCTAGGGTGAGTTTGCTAAGAATTTCTAGAAGAATTTCCTGCAATGAGGGGTAGTATTGGCCAAGGGAATGTTATGATTCCAGGGTCAAGAGATAGAAATAGGCAAGAGGAGCAACTCAAGGATAGCGTAGAGGGGATTTAGAGCCACGTAGTTTAGTAGGGACAGGTCAGAGGCAGCGCAAAGGCATCTAGGACCACACAGGGCTGACGCTAGCCTAGCAGAGGCAGCACAGGGGCAACGTAGACCCTCTAGGGGTGACACATGCCCTCCTAGGGGCACGCAGAGGCTAACATGGGCCTTCTAGGGCAACACTGAGGCTTTAGAAGTTGCGCTAAGGGTTTCTAGCGTCAGATACGGGCTCAATCCTGTAAATCCAATTTGAGGGTGTGGATCCATCAGATATTTAGCACTAGATCTTCAGGTTAGCTGCAAATATAATATATTTTATTCTCTGTCAGGTTTTCCAAGGTTGGAACCCATAGTTTTTGTACTCATAACTACTTAATAATAAACCCTCATATCTTCTGAACCAGTTTTCCCGCTTTGGGTTTTTCCGGGGACTTATGTCCAAAAGTCCATGTGTCACTTTGTTGCATGAGTGTATTATTCAATAAATTATGTGCATGTGTAGGTTTTAGTTTTGTTTATTTTCGATATTTTCTGAATCTAAATTCTGGAAATAACTTTCATTAATTAAATCAAGTAGGAGAGAATAAACCAATACACTTCAGTAGAATTTTCGCATGGTATCATAGGGATAGCAAATCAAGTTGAATCTCCAAGAATCACTTGAAGAAATATTTTTTCTATGGGGTGGAAAAATAAGCAACAAATCTAGAAAGGGCATCTTGACAGAAAGGGAAAGCAGATCCAAGAGACAACATTGAAGTTGCAAAAGGCCTCTAGGCTTACGCAGACCCTTCCCAGGGTAGCCAAAGGATTGCGTCACCCAGTTTGGGGTTATGCAATCCACTTCTAAGCAGTGTTGAGACTGCGTTGGGCCATCCAGGAGGACGTTGTCTAGTCACTTCTCTTTTTTCATAAAATTTTGCCAAGATCCAGAAGTAGTGCTTCAAATCTTCAGCAGTGCTGGTGGGGTAGAGATTCTGCAGGTGTTGAATTGTGCCTAGCTAAGGCAACAAAAGTGGGAGGAAGACATTCATTCAGTAGATCTGAGCAAACCATATCTAAGATTCGATCCAGAGGATCGGAGGATGTTTTCCCTTTGAGTTTTGGTGGAAGATTTCCAAGAGGGAATTAAGTTTTCAGCAGAAGCAACTACTAGAGGGTTTCTAGTCACCAAGAAACCCAGATCCAGTGTGTAATATCCCAAAGGGGAGAATGCAGTAATACTTAAACACAATATAATAACTGCAACTACGTAAACAATAAATCTCAAGAAAACATCAGAATTTACAGAGAAGTTGAGTCATTTTATTATGTGGAAATGAATCAGTTACACAATGTATAGAAAATGAGTAGATCTTGCCCAAGAGAAGGCCTAGAATCACCCTACAATGGTGCTGCAACTAGCACTTCATAACTGGTGAGATTACAGAAGCAATACTATGTTGTCCCTGTTGTTGTTGATATACATGTAAAAGATGCAAAGGAAAATGTATATATAGGGAGCTCAAGAGCTCTGATGATGCCAAGATTCAATATCTGGCCAATGTGATAGATTCCCAAGATAACCCAGAAAGGATTTTCCAAATCTACAACTTTGGAAAATCACCCTCCTAGGGCTTGATCCTTTATCTGCTAGGATTACATATATGAAGCTAGATCTGACAAATAGATGGCTATATGTCACAATATCAAATTTAATCTTTAAGGGTTGATCCCTCCTTCAGATCTACAAGCTAGAAGCTCTAGATCTAGCTTTTCAATCCTCCAATGATGGTTACAGCTGTTGTAACACAACTGCTCATAAAAATTGTGCTGTAAGGGAAAGAGACGCTCTATGCCTGCTGAAATATACTACAATAAACACCAGGCTTATGGAAATACTAATGGAAAGGTGAGGGGATGATCCCTCACAGGATTACTAGCTGAAATGATAGCAACTTTCTTCCTCCTTTGGATCTGCAATAATGGACAACATAATTCTAGATGGAACTACTGCTACTAGGAGGTCAATAAATTTTGGCATGATTCTAGATCTGATATGAAGCTCTGGGAATGTTGATCTTCAAGCCTAAGGTGATAGGAATAAAAATTCACCAGTTCTCCAGCTGAAATATTGAAGACAACCTCCACCTTCCAAACTAATCTTCAGAAATCTGCAATTTCTGAATATGAGTGTTCTGCAGAAAGTAGGAAAATATAAGTGGCACTAATGCCTGATGTAGAATGAAGTAAAATACTCTTTCAAGAGCTACTCAATGAAAGAGGTGGGATTCCTGACCAGGAACACCCTATGCTAAATAGCCCAAGAAATCAATGGAATGTCACATGACAATTCCAGATCGAAACAGACCTCAAAATCAATAAGCAATAGTCTGCCTTCATTGTTTCCTTCATCTCCTATATATAGTTTTTGAGCCTTCCCATGCCTTGGCCCTCATATAAACTACATTGTGCATGTGGACAAGATCCTCCATGTTTGACTGCGCTATCTTTCCAAGTCATCCATCATGTCTAGGTGCAATGTACACTTTTTCCATCATGTGTGCATTAATTGCACAACTTCCTCCATCATCTCATCATGAATGCTCCATGATCTCCTATTTTACTACTTCCAAGATCTTAGTTGACTGATCCATATTTATGCAGGAAAGCAAAAAAATACAGAAATAATCATAAACATAGAAATACAGCGGAAATAAGGCTTCATTTCATTAATATAAAATCACAGAAATATGCTTACAAACATGATGGAAATAAAATAGCTAGGGTGTTGGTAGCGAATCTCTGAGAAGAGATGTGGCAACTACAGACCTCTGAACTGTATTACAATGAGGCTCAAGGGCCTATTATAAATGTGCAAAAACCTAACCCTAGGAGATGAAGCGCCAAAACTATGGGCCCCGTTTGGGTAAATTGGTGTTTCAACTTCCCAGGGACGTAACTTCAGCATACTATCTCCGTTTGGGGCTTCAAAATGGCTCCGGAAGTTCAGGACTCGAAAAACTGCTAAAAATAGTAAGTTGTGAAAAAAACTGAAAGAGACAATGGTGGGGCCCCAAGTGGAATAGGCGGGTGGCCACCAATATCCACTTGGATCATTCCTCCCCCCTTAGGAAGAAATGGTCCCCATTGCATTGAGTTCCTACATGAGATGAGGAAACTTCTGTTGAACTTGGTCCCTGGTGAACCACTTGCCTTGGTGCAGGAGTTGGACAACTTTGACAACCTGATACAGTTGGATCTTCTATCGGCGAGTGTTCTTGATTTGCATGTCCATGATACAGTCTGTGGTGGCCTGTTCCATGCAGTCTGTTTTTAACTCTTTTGATGTGAGTTCTTCTGCAATGTCAGAGGTGTTCAATAGAGGTGGGAAGTAGGGACGAAGGCGGTCTACATTGAATACTGGGTGCAGACCAAGGAATGGTGGAATACTGAGCTCGAAGGCATTGTTCTCTACAGCCTTGGTGATGGTGTACGACCCATATCGAAGTGGGTGAATCTTGCGGTGGGGTCCAATGAGGCGCTCCTTCTGCAAATGTAGACACACTTTTTCACCCACCTAGGAGTTTTGTGGCACCCGATGTTGATCATGTTGTTGCTTGTACTGAGCATTGGCTCTCTCCAATATGTCATGAACCTGTTGGTGGATGTACTGAATGTGCTCGATGAATTTGTTTGCTTTGTCAGCTTCAGACTGGACATGAGTAGAATCGGCCTGAGTAGTTGCAAATGGCATGGCTACGTCAGTGGGACATAGTGGTTGGAATTCCAAGCCCACCTAAAAGGGGTTGTGGCCAGTTGAGCTGTGGAGAGCCCAGTTATAACTGTGTTGTACATAGGGAAGGCTCTCATCCCATGTGTGTGGATGCTTTGAATTTTACATGCATAGAATGTGTACAATCATCCTGTTGACGACCTCTGTCTGGCCATCAGTTTGGGGATGGAAAGCTATGGAATTGGTGAGCTTGGTG
Source organism: Pinus albicaulis (assembly GCA_034641835.2). Lineage (NCBI taxonomy): Eukaryota > Viridiplantae > Streptophyta > Pinopsida > Pinales > Pinaceae > Pinus > Pinus albicaulis. The sequence continues at coordinate 660,360,781 of CM076582.1, read as the reverse complement.
TCCAACATTGACCAGAGGCTGGACCAAAATGTGCTGAGGAACCTGCTATCGCGATTTTATATGATAGACTGTGGGATCCAAAAGTGCACCCACACTCGTTCAAAGAAGAGTTTAGCAGTGGCTTCTGCTGTAATATTCTTCTTGCAAGCCGCCATAATGGCCATCTTTGAGAATCTGTCGACGAACATGAAAACACAGTCATTTCCACGCTTAGTAGAAGGAAGGCCTGACATGTAATCCATGGAGATGGATTCCCAAGATCAACTAGGGGTAGGTAGCGGAGTATAGAGCCCTTGCTTCTTTATGGTTGGTTTGGCAATGGCGCAAGCAGTGCAGGATCTGATGTACTTCCCGACATCCTGTCGAAGGTTTGACCAATAGAAATACTTCTGTAGTACTGCCACTATTTTATCAACCCCAAAACGCCCAGCGACTCGACTGTAGTGCGCTTCCCATATCATCTTGGCATGCTCGCTTGAAGGAACATAAAGGTGTCCCAGGTGACATAATAGTGCATCTTGGAGGTGAAAATTTGGAACTTGCATACCCCCCAAGAGTGCCTTGTATGTGGAGCTGAATTCTGGATCGTTCTTGTAGAGAAGCAGCCAATTAGAAGTCTCATGCCCACAAGAGTTGAGAACGGTGGTTATGGCCACGATCGGTGGTCGGCTCAGGCAATCTGCAACATTATTGGTGCTACCCTTTTTGTACTTGATGTTCAAATTAAATTGTTGCAAATATGTGGAACACTTCTGATGGCGATCATTCTTAAACTTCCCTTGTGTCTGTATGAATTGCAGGGGTCGGTGGTCTGTGTGGATGATTGTCTCTTTCCCCAAAATGTAATGCTTCCATTGTTGACAAGCCTGCATAATGGAATACATTTCTTTGTCATAAGTGGGATACTTTCGAACTGTGTCAGACAATGTCTCACTGTGATATGCCACTGGATGCCCATGTTGAGTAAGAACTGCCTTAATAGCATAGTCAGAGGCATCTGTCTCGATCTCAAATGGTTGTTGCAAGTCTGGTAATGTGAGCACTGGGGCAGAACAGAAGCGATGTTTCAATTCTACGAACGCCTTCTATTGAGATTCTGACCAAAAAAAATTTTCTTTCACTCCTCCCTTGGTGACTTGACTCAAGGGCCAAGTGATATGAGAGAATCCCAACACGAACCTGCAGTAGAAATTAGCAAGACCTAGAAAGATGCAAAGCTCTGTTAGGGTGGTTGGGGCTAGCCAATCCTGAATGACTTGGATCTTGGCTGGATCCACATGCACCCCCCTTTCATCAATAATGTATCCCAGATATTGAACCTGGGTCATGCCAAAAGTGCACTTCTACAAATTGGCACACAACTTGTGTTGCCGCAGTGTTTGGAGGACTTCTCTAATGTGGTGGAGGTGCTCTTCCCAAGTCTGGCTGAAGATAAGAATGTCATCCATGTATACCACTACAAATGAGTTGGTGAATGAACGCAAGATGTCATCCATAAACCTCATGAAGGTTGCGAGAGCATTTTTCAATCTGAAAGGTGTGACGAGCCATTCAAAAAGGCCCTCCTTGGCTTTGAAGGCAGTCTTCCACACATCAGAGGGTTTGATTGGTACCTGGTGATACTCCGACTTCAAGTCAATCTTGCTTAAATATTTTTCCCCTTTGAGTTGGTCCAGAAGGTCATCAATCCATGGGATTGGGTACCTATTCCGCACAGTGATCTTGTTCAACGCCCGATAATCAATACAGAGTCTCCAAGTCCCATCCTTCTTCTGTACCAACACGATCGGGCTCCTACAGGGCGATGAACTTGGCCAAATGTGACCTTTCTACAGCAGCTCTTGAATCTGCCTCTTGATTTCATCATTCTCCAGAACAAAGCTCCTATAGATTGGTCCATTGGGTAGCGGTGCACCTAGGGTTAGGTCAATGGGATGCTTGACCTGACAATGTAGAGGCACCCCTATGGGTGAGGTGAAGATGTCCCCATACTCCTCCACAACCTTGTCCATTTTTTTTTGTCGTGCAGAAGACCCATGTCTAGAGGTCGTGGCCACAATATTCTTCTTGCCCTGGGGGCGGATCATCAAGAAAAAAAATTTCCTGGTTTGGGAAATGAGCTTACTGCATTGTTTTGCAGTAACCAAAGAGATAGTGGGAGGAGGTGGTACCTCTGGTATCCTGTACAATTTATTTCCCAAAGTAACAATAACAGCGTGGGGTCGGGACTCATACACAGCATGTCACTTCCACAAGTATGGTTGGCCTAATAATACATCATAAACATCAATAGGAGCAATGTCACACAATACCTCATTCGTGAAGGGCTTGATGCTATAGGGAAGGTGGAACTGCTGGCTTACGCGGAGATCTCGTCCTTGGTGAAGCCACCCGATGGTGTATGGTTGTGGGTGCGTTGTGGTCGGCAAGCCCAACCGCTTCATGACATCTGCTGAAATGAGGTTCTTTTGGCTCCCATTGTTGACAATGAACCATTTCGGGGAACCCTTTACCCACATCTGGGAGTGGAAGAGACGCTCTGCCTCCTCTGGATCTTCTAGTTCCTCCTTCTAGATCTTCGTAGTGGCAACAATGGCGTTGGGCTCCGCATCAATAATCTGCTTCCCTTTTTCATTCACCTTGTCAAGTCTTGATTCAGAGTCAGAGCATGCATCTGATTCAGAAGCCCTCATCTCAACCACCAGCGACTGCTTGGCCCGACACTCACTTGTGTTGTGAGTGGAGCTCTTATGGAACTCACACCACTTTCCCGTGTCCTTCTTTGGCTTCGCGGTGTTGTTCTTTGCTTGTGTCTTTTGCAGGTTGTCTTGGGCTGCCATGCCTTGGCTTTTTCCTTTGTTTTGTGGTTTGGGGGCACCTTTCCCTTGCTTTTGATTCAAAAATCCAAAGTCTCGCTTCTTTTGTTTGAATTTCTGCTCAATCTTGGCAGCATACCGGTATGTTGTACCAAGCGAGGAGATGTCAAGGAACTCCATTTCCTCCTGAATGTATCTGTGCAGACAACCACGATAATTTAGCACCAAATGTTTCTCTGAATCTTTGATACCCAACTTTGTGTGCAGGGTATGGAACAAATTCGTTATCTCATGAACATCTTGATCCCTTTGTTGCCGCAACGTGGTCCATTGTATGTACTTGTCCTCGTAGCTCCCCACAGGATAGTATTGTTCCTTGATGGCATCTCGGAAAGAATTCCAAGTGGGTACGACTGAGAACAGAGAGGGTTCTGTCTCGTCTATTTTCTCATAGTAGGTTTCCCACCAGTCCTTGACATGGGGTGTAGCTTTAAGGAGTGCAAAAATAATCTTCTCCCGGTCGGCAAAATCATGAACCGAGAAATATCCTTCTAATAGATTCAACCATATATCTACGACATCTGCATCTATTTGACCCTCAAATATGGGAATTTCAAAGTTTACTTTTACCTTAAAGGGAGTCGCACTTCTAGAGTGGATGTCGGATGCAGATGTGCCACCGGTGGGTAGTCATTGAAGGATCTGGGAAAATTTATCCATCATCGCGTTCCTTTGTTTTTCGAGGGCCTCCTCAAGAAATTTTTTGATAGGATCTCCTACTCCCTCATCTTTCTTTTTGTCCCCCATGGGTGTCTATTGGGGTTTGCGAGGCTGATCTTGCAAAGGTTCCACCAGATCGAGCCCTAACTCCTTATACCCCGACCTCATTAGGGACATGCAAAGAAGGATCGAGAAAAAGCATACCGCTCTAATACCACTGATCCAGATTTATGCAGGAATGCAACAGAATACAAAAATAATCATAAACATAGAAATACAGCAGAAATAAGGCTTCATTTCATTAATATCAAATCACAGAAATATGCTTACAAACATGATAGAAATAAAATAGCTAAGGTGCTGGTAGCGAATCTCTGAGAAGAGATGTGGAAACTACAGACCTTTGAACTGTATTACAATGAGGCTTGAGGGCCTATTTATTATGGATAAACAATGGAGAATTCTAAACGTCCAAAAACCTAACCCTAGGAGATGAAGTGCCAAAATTATGGGCCTCGTTTGGGTAAATTGGTGTTTCAGCTTCCCAGGGGCATTACTTCGGCATACTATCTCCATTTGGGACTTCAAAATGGCTCTGAAAGTTTAGGACTCGAAAATTTGCTAAAAATAGTAAGTTGTGAAAAAAACTGAAAGAGACAATGGTGGGGCCCCAAGTGGAATAAGCGGGTGGCCACCAATCTCCACCTGGATCATTGACTGTATCAACCTCCATGATCTATCTCATTAATGAAACATGATCTCTAATTCCATTCATATTAGTAGTGGTTCCACTACCTGATTATGTCAATATAGGCTTAATTAATCCACATTCACACATAAAAAGTGGATATTTATTCATCTTGAGGATTATGGGTCCCTCCACCCTTTTATTTACTTAATTCATTAATAAAATTAAGAACTATAATATTCCAAATATCAAGTGAAAATTTGGGAATATTACAGTCCTCCCTAGAAAAATGTTGCTTGTCCTCAAGCAACTGCAAAAGTGGATGCTACAGCAAACATCCTCCCTCCAAATGGCATCCTCATGTGGAAGGCCTTCCCATCTGTCACAATGTGTCATGCATGTCCAAGTCCAAATATGCCTCTCTAGAATGTCTAGAATGGCTTCCAACTGAAAAGTTAGATACCCTTCCTCATCAATGAGTCTCCAAGTGGCAACCATATGATGACCAAAGTTCTCCTCTAGACATGAGATACATAAGATGAAGTGGTTCATTCCCAAAGTGGAAAGTCCCAACTCATGAAATATCTCTCCAACCCATGATACATAGAGTATATTACATACATCAATGCCCTCATCATTAGCCATGTTGGCCATGTAGGAATCAAACATCATATCATCATAGTGAAAAACAAGAAGTAGAGACATATGGAAAAACATAAACAATGTCAAACCATATTCTCCTAATAACAACAAACGCAACAAAGCCTTCTGCTGCAATGCTAGATCATGATGAAAACAAGTAAAAGAGCCATACTCTCTCAAAAGAAGCCACCATAACAATGCTTCTTGTTGACATGCCAAATCATCAATGAGAATATGAGAGCCATACTCTCTCAAAAGAAGCCAACGCAGCAATGCCTCTTGCTAAAATACCACATCATCATTGTACCAAATGTAGTGGCCCTATTCTCTCAATAGAAGACACCTCAATAAGGCATCTTGTTGCCCCATCACCTCATCATCATACCATGTACAATGACCATAATCACCAAACATAAGCCAACGTTATAAGGCCTCCTGTTGCCATCCTCCAACAATGTCACGCAATGTATGGGAAGAATTTAGCCCATACTCTCCTAATAGTAACCATAACAACAAGGATTCTTACTGCCTCCTTGCATTATCATGATGCAAGTCATGGAGCAACAATATAGTAGTGGACATGTGACATGTCTCATCAACATAATACAAACAAGCTCCCTTATGCCACATCATGTGAGAGTTATACTTTCTCCCAAACCCAAGTACATACATGAACATGAGATACATCCCAAACAGAAATACATGTAAAGACATGAGACATATCCCAAACAAGAGTAAATACAAGGACATAAGATATATCATGTGATGTCCAAATTCTCTCATCAACAACCAAAGTAATCATGCCTTCTTCTTTTGCATTCTTCCAGTGATGTGCAAGGCATGAATCGGAAAAATATGACTAATTAGGTGGTAACCATACTCACCCAAGAGCAACCAGTACAGCCATGCTTATTGCTGGCCTATATCATAGATCTGCAAGTGGTTTGGAAACCCCTTGCAACAATGTTACCAATGAAATAGGTAACCGCACTATTACCTACTTTTTTAAGGTAGCATAAAAAGCACCCGATTTTGAAAAGTGGTGATGCATAATCACCTCTTTTTTTTTTTAGCACATTTTTGACACTCTAATATTTTTATTTATGAAGTATGAATATTTGTTTTAAAATGTTAATGATTTTCATGCTAATTTTGAAACGTATCAACCTTTTTTTTTTAGAGCGGTGATTTTCATGTTGGTAATAAAACACAAAACTTATATATATATATATATATATATATATATATATATATATAACCAATAAAAGTGTAAAAGAAAACCAAATTAACTCGTAAAAATAAAAAATTTAAACAAAAATAAATAAATAAAATTAAAAAAAAACAAAAATATTCGAAAATTATATCAAAAGAAATGACAAAATTTGAAAAAAAACACATAATTTAAAGAAAAAAAACAAAAATTAAAAAAAAAAACATTTTTTTTCTAAGTTATTAAAAAAATCCATATAATTAAAAAAAAAAAATTAAATAGAAAATTTAAAAATAATTTAAATTACAAAATTAAAATTTAGATAAAAAAATTAAAATACAATAAAGAAAAAATTAAATTTAAAAATATAAATTAAAATAATAATAATAATAAGAAAACAAAAATACAAATTTTAAAATTAAAAAAAAAAAAAAACAAAACAAATTAAAAAAAAAAAAAAAAAAATTTAAAATTTAAAAATAAAATTAAAATAAAAGAATCATAATAAAAAAAAACTATCATTAAAAAACAAAAAAATGAAAAAAAAACCACGTAAATAATTAAAAAAAATAAATATCCATAAATTTGTTGTTTTTTTTTAAATGAAACAATTTATAAATTTTAAAAAATGAAACCAAATAAACTAAAAGATTTTAAAAAATTAAATTAAATTAAATTAAAATTTAATAAATTTAATGAATAAATTTTAAATTTTAAAAATAATTAATTTAAAATATTAAATTTAAAAACAAAATTAAAAATTAAAAATTAAATTAAAACAAATTAAATTTAAAATAAAATTTTGAATTAAAAAAAATATTTTAAACTTTTGGATTTAAAAATAGAAAAAATTAAAAAATATTAAAAATTAAAAATAAATAAATAAATAAAAGAATTTCTAATCGTGGGTGTATACATGAAGGTGGCCCCCACAAAAAAAAAGGGGGAGGCTACCATCAAGGCGGGCCGGCGCGCGGCCGGCCCCCCGTTTGTGTGTGTGGCGTACGAGGTCGCCGCCACGGCGGGGCCGCGCCCCGCCCGCCTGGCTAGCCTCCGCCGCCACCTAAAGCAGAGGACGATTCCCGGAATCGCTCTCCGCGTGGGAGGCCGATTCCTAGAATCACCGAGGAAGCCATTCGTGGAATCACCGCCCCGCGGGCGGAGGTCGATTCTCAGAATAATCGCCCTCAGCCACCGAGTCCTCCCGTGGCGAGAGACTAATTCTAGGAATTGCCCTTAGGCCGATTCCGGGAATCGCCCTGTGGTCGATTCCGGGAATCACCTTGAGGCCAATTCCAAGAATCGCCCTCCCGCGTCGCCAGAATCGGCCTCAGGGCGATTCCCGGAATCGGCCTCCCGCCACAAGAGGACGATTCCGGGAATCGCCCTCCTGCTGCGGGAGGGCGATTCTCGGAATCGACCTCCCGCCTAGCGGCTAGCCTCTAGCGTCACCTGGGCGGGAGGCCAATTGGCGGCGCCACCACGATTAAAAAATTCTATTTTATTTTTAATTTTTTTAATTTGATTTTTTTTTTTTTTTTTAATATTTAAAAAATTTAAAATTAATTTTTTTTAATTTAATTTTTATATTTGAAATTTATTTTTTTTTTAATTTTTTTGTTTTTTATTTATTTTTTCTAAATTTTGTTAATAATTTTTATTAAATTTTGTATGTTTTTTTTATTTAATTGATTTTTTTTTAATTTTTTCATATTTTTTTTATTATTAAATTTTATGTTTAGTTTTTTCATTTAATCTTTTAAAATTTAGTAAATTTTGTATTATTTATTTATTTATTTATTTGAATTTAATATTTTTTTTAAATTTTTTATTTATTATTATTATTTTTTTAATTACATAAAAAAATTTTATTTTTTTATTTCAATTAAAATTGTGTAATTAAAATTAGATTTATTTTTTAAGTTAAACTTAATATTTTCAAATTAATTTGTTTTTTATTTTATTTTTTTCAATTTTTCAATTTTAATTGATTTTTAAAGTTTTTTAACTTTTCATTTTAACAATGTTTTTTTTTTTTCTTTATATTTAAAATTTAATTTTTATTTCAAAATTTATTTGTTTATTCATTTATTTATTAAAATCTAATATATATTTTTTTTAATTTAATTTGTTATTTTAATATTAACATTTTTTTTGATGTAATAAAATCTAATATATATATTTTTAATTTAAGTTCATATATATTTATATTTTATTTTTTATAATTTAAATTTAATATATTTTTTAAAATCTATTTGTTATTTTAAGATATATTTCTTTAAATTTAATATTTGTATTGTATTTTTTTTTCATTTTTCATTTTTAATTATTTTTTTATTTTTTTTACTTTTAATTTTTTAATTTTTTAATTTTTATTTTTTTAAATTTAATAAACATTTTCTTTTTCTTTTTTAAATTTAATTTCTATATTTTATTTTTTATAATTTCTTTCTTTTTTTAACTTGTTTTTCTTTTTAATTTAATATTTTTATTTTTTTATTTCTATATATTTTGAAATTTTAATCTTTAATTTTTTTTTTATTTTTTTCTTAAATTTTAGGTTTTTTTAATGTTTGAATTAAAAATTTTATTTTGTTTTTATTTTTTATTTTTTTATTCCTATATATTTTTAAATTTTAAGCTTTAAAATGTTTTTATTTTTTAATTTATTTTTTTCTTAAATTTTAGGTTTTTTTTAATGTTTGAATTTTAAAAATTAAAAAATGTTATTTCTATTTTTAAAAATGTCAAAAATATGACAAATTTTTTTTTTTGGTTATTCCAGCATTAACTGGTTTTGTTTTGAGGGTGTTTTTTCAATCCTTTTTTCAAGAAACAATTTTGTTTTTAGCATAATTTTATAAAATGTTGAAATTTGACCTTCAAAAAAACCAAGTGCGTTCTGGAATACACTTTTTTTGTTTTTGGGGTGTTTTTTCATGTTTTTTGAGTCTTTTTGGGCTAGAGTTCCTGTTTTGAGGTCAGGTTACCTATTTCATCGGTAACAGTGTTTTGCTCCATACTATCAACCATTCATCCCAATGTGGATGATGGATCTTATTCTGCAAATACTTGGTATCCTCCCATTCTAGGACACCAACCTCCTCAAACTGATGAAGAACTTTGCACTCAATGAAATGTTGAAGTGCACCTCCAATGAGATATCTGAATGAGACCTTCTTCTCATCCATGGCCTTCCAAAACCAATGAGGTTCTCGATCTGCTGCAGGTAGAAGTCTCTTTGAGCTGTGATATTCTCATTGAGAAAGTGTCATCTAGAAAGGAGAAAATATTTCTCATTTCAAGATGTCTACCATCTATCATATTTTCCTCCATTGCTTCATGAGTGAAGCTACCTTCAGAATGCTCCAAGAATAATGGGGTCTCTTCATTATCACTGCTACTAAGTGACTACGTTGTAGATCTACAGGGTAATACATATACTGTCTCAAAGCAAGGTACAATAATGATCTCATAACCATTTATTGTAAATAGGATCATGCTCATCCCTTCTTCTGAAACTCTACACTTCAATTCAAAAGGTTGAATGTAGTCCATTCATGAAAAACTGGGATAGCTTTTCATCTCCTCCTTGATCAAATCAAGTGTCCTCTGCACTGTGATATGTTGCTGCTTCAAATCAGCATTTTGTTTTAACCCTTGGTTATGCATTGGCCCTGATGGCATGTCCCCATAAGTTTCAATAAGATCTACTGAAACAATAGGTGATGAATGTGTATGCATGCCTTGGATCAACTCATGTGTGGGAATCTCTTGACAGAACACAATATTTCCTCCAACTAGGACAATGGTGTCTCCAACTGCTAGTAAGAGAGATGGTTGCTCTTCTACCAATGTACCAGTGCGGGAATCTTCCTCCTCTTTCGCATGCATCTCCTGAATCATGCATGGGACTCCATGTGTTAAGATCTCAAGACTATCTTGCAAAGTGGAAAGTGTCTCTTCTCTAGATGTAAGTACTTCTGTAGCAGGTGGTGAATGTAGTGACTCCTTGTCCAAAGTGACAAGATTGACATCCTCCTTTGTTTCCTTAAGAAATTTCTCTTTGTGACACATCTTTGTCTTCTTCATATCAAACTTCTTCCTCAACTTGTGAAAGAAATATGAATATTTAGTCACCTTTTCATGCTCCATGTGACTAAACCACCAATCATTGGCTTCACCTAAGAGATTAAGTGCTGCAATTTGGACAACCTCTTTTTCAGCCACAGGATGTAGCATGAAAAATGTATCTAACTCTTTCCTCCAAGGCTTAATAGTGCTTGAGGAAGACCCATCAAATGTAGGAAAATAGAATCTATTGTGCCTATTCCTTCTATTGTTACTATAGGATCTTGTTTCTTCTTTGAGTTCAAAAAATTCTTGGAGAGTTAGACTCTCTCTGAATGCTCTAGACTATGCTTTGTACTCTTCAATATATAGACTGAGATTCTCATGAGTCTGAGGTACTTTCTTTCTTCATTTCTATACCTCTCACCTTTCCCAAAGGAAGTGGGCATAGTAGATCTATGAGGAGATCTATGATTCTCCAGTCTTCTTTTCTGCTGATAGGAAGTGCTTGGACCTTCCTCTTCAAATCTTCTTCTTGGATCCTTCCTTTGCCTTTCCTTCTTCATTTGATAGACCTCCTTGGAGAGATATAGCATGGATATAAAGAGAGGATTGGAAAAACTATCCTCCTTCATGATAGATCTCATCTATTTCTTTCTTCTTTTGATGCAAAAGATGAAGTGTCCACAAGCTGAGCGAAAGATCATGCTCTGATACCACTGTAATATCCCAAAGGGGAGAATGCAGTAATACTTAAACACAATATAATAACTGAAACTAAGTAAACAATAAATCTCAAGAAAACATCAGAATTTATAGAGAAGATGAGCCATTTTATTATGTGGAGATGAATCAGTTACACAATGTATAGAAAATGAGCAGATCTAGCCCAAGAGAAGGCCTAGAATCACCCTACAATGGTGCTGCAACTAGCACTACGTAGCTAGTGAGCTTACAGAAGCAATATTACGTCATCCCTGCTGCTGCTGATATTCATGTAAAAACTACAAAGGAAAATGTGCATTGCGGATCTAGGGAGCTCAAGAGCTCTAATGATGCCAAGATTTAAGATTTGGCCAATGTGATAGATTCCCAAGATAACCCAAAAAAGATTTTCCAGATATACAACTTTGGAAAATCACCCGCCTAGGGCTTGATCCTTTATCTACTGGGATTACAAATCTAAAGCTAGATCTGACAAATAGATGGCTGAAATATGTCACAAGATCATATCTAAGATTGAAGGGTTGATCCCTCCTTCAGATCTACAAGCTAGAAGCTCTAGATCTAGCTTCTCAATCCTCCATTGATGGTTACAGCTGTTGTAACACAACTGCTCATAAAAAATGCATTGTAAGGGAAAGAGAGGCTTTATGCCTACTGAAATATGTTGAAATAAACTCCAGGTTGATGAAATACTAATGGCAAGGTGAGGGGATGAACCCTCACAGGAATACTAGCTGAAATGCTAGCAACTTCGTTCCTCCTTTGGATCTGCAATAATGGACAGTGTAATTCTAGATGGAACTACTGTTGCTAGGAGGTTAATAACTTTTGGCCTCATGCCAGATCTGTTATTAAGCTCTGGGAATTTTGATATTCAAGCCCAAGGTAATATGAATAAACCTTTACCAGTTCTCCAACTGAAATACTAAAGACAACCTCCACCTTCCAAACTGATCTTCAGAAATCTGCAATTTCCGAATATGAGTGTTCTGCAAAAAGTAGGAAAATATAAGTGGCACCAATGCATGATGTAGAATGACGTACAATACTCTTTCAAGAGATACTCAATGAAATAGGCAGGATTCCTGACCAGGAACACCCTATGCTAAACAACACTTGTAATCTTTGCTAAACAGCCCAAGAAAGCAATGGAATGTCACATGACAATTCCAGATCTAAATAGACCTCAAAATCAATAATCAATAGTATGCCTTCATTGTTTCCTTCATCTCCTATATATAGTATTTGAGCCTTCCCATGCCTTAGCCCTCATCTAAACTACAATGTGCATGTGGACAAGATCCTCCATGTTTGACTGCGTTGTCTTTCCAAGTCATCCATCATGTCTAGGTGAAATGTACACCTTCTCCATCATGTGTGCATTAATTGCAAAACTTCCTCCATCATCTCATCATGAATGCTCCATGATCTTCTGTTTGACTCCTTCCAAGATCTTAGTTGACTGTATCAACCTCCATGATCTATCTCATTAATAAGACATGATCTCTAATTCCATTCATATTAGTAGTGGTTCCACTACCTCACTAAGTAGATCTAGGCCTAATTAATCCACATTCACACATAAAAAGATGATATTTATTCATCTTAAGGATTATGGGTCCCTCCACCCTTTTATTTACTTAATTCATTAAGAAAATTAAGAACTCTAATATTCCAAATATCAAGGGAAAATTTGGGAATATTACAAAGAGGGAGAAGTATTGTTTCTTTCAGATTTGAGAAAATATGGCTCAATATGGATTGAGGGATAAAGATAGATTGGATGGCATGTCCAAATATGTTATCTAGAATACCAAAATCCTCTCAGTTCTAGATGAGTATGGTATCAAAGATCATGCAGAGAAGAAAATTTTTGTACCAACCAATGGAGATCCACTCAAGAAGTATGAAGAAAATCAAGTGCGGACAAAGCGTTTGATCATAGATGGAATCAAGGACCACGTGATTCCTCATATTGCTGGTAAGAATACAACAAATGACATGTGGTCATCTTTGGAAGTGATGTACCAAGGAGGCTTTGTGAAAATAAGAATGCTTCTTGAGCATCAGATGTGGATGTTCCAGATGATGAAGGGTGAAGAGATAGATCCATTCCTCTTCAGACTTAAGGCTATTCGTGACCAGCTGATTGGCATGGGTACTAATCCAGATGAAGGGCTCCTGGTGAGGATGGCCTTGAATTTTGTCTCTGAAGAATGGGAAACATTTGTCCAGAGCATTCTGGGAAGGGTAGTGTTACCATCATGGGCAAATATGTGGGCTATTCTCTGCCAAGAGGAGATCAGGAGGATCACCAAGAAGCATTCTATCAGTGGAGGAAGCAGATCAGCCAGAGTGAAGAAAGAAAAGGAGGAGGATGAAGCCCTTGCATAAAGGGAAAAGAAGCAAGGGAATAAGAAGAAGGACCTCTCCAAGGTCTGGTGCTTTAACTGTGGTGATCTTGGTCATTTCTCCAGCAGTTTCCCTAAGAAGAAGGACAAAGGAGCTTCTGATTCCAAGGTTGCAACATCAAATTATGATGGCTCTGATGATGATGTAGCCATGAGTGCTCATTCACCTTGAGAGAAGAGGTGGGGTGACATGGATATATAGAGTATCCATATTTTTGTGGTGGGATCCTTGAGTCAGCCTTAATCTTAGATCACATACGAGCTATGGGAGCCTTAAGACGGTAGCGGGATGACTCGGGAGATGGTTGCAAATAACCACATTGAAGAGAAAGAGGGATTTGTAGGACTGAAGAGTGAGAAGTGTGATGCATAGGTAGCAGTAGTTTGGAGGCAGCAACGTAGAGAGGCAAACGAGACTTTAGCAACGCAAAGGAGTTGGGCTCACATAGTGTAATGTTGCAGCATGATAGTGTCTCCAGGGGGACAACGTGATTTAGCATTCAGAGAGATTTAGTGATGGAAGGAAACTTGAGTTATAAGTCAAATAGTTGGGTAAAGTCTTTCAGTTGCTTACTACTCATCAATTGAGTTGCAGTGCAGCAGTTAGCAGTGGCAGTGCTATGGGGAGCATGATGCAACAATTTGAGAGGGAGCTTCAGTACAAATGTGGCAGTGTCAGTGGCAGTGGCATGGGCAGTAGTAAAGAGAGCAACAATGCAGTAGATGGAGGGCAGTAGGCCAAGCATCAACAACACAGATCCATTACTCAAGATCTTGTAATACATGGTGTGATGTATTGCTAGAGCACACTCTTGATGCTAAGAGGGAGTTATGAGATTTTGTGCATTTGGGGTAGCATCAGTTGTAATCTGGGTCCCAAAATTTGTGGAGGGACTATAGTACACTTGATCTACAAGACTCAAAAATGGATTTGAAAAATTTCAAGTTGTGTTCAAGTTATTCAAATAATTAATTATTTTTAATGGATTTCCTAAGTCTAGCTTAGGAAAATAAAATAATTAAAGTGAATTAATTAACACATGTGCTGAATTGTCTTAAGTCACATGGATCAAGAAGTATTTTAATCTCAGGCATTGATGGATTATTTAATCTCGGTTGTTGAAGGGTTCAACGAAAAAGTATAAGAGAAAGGCTTGAGGGTCAGTTGAAGACACAATTTTGGTAGAACTAAGGAATAGATCTATAATTCTAGGGCGGGTTTACTAAGAATTTCCGGAGGAATTTCCTGTAGTGAGGGGTAGTATTTTCCATCGGAATGTCCTGATTCCAAGACCAAGAGAAAATGAGAGGCAAGAGGAGCAGCTCAAGTACAACGCAAAGGGGCTTCAGAGCCACGTAGTTCAGCAGGGACAGTGCAGAGGCAGCACAGAGGTAGCTAGGGCCACGCAGGGCCGACACTGAACTAGCATAGGCAACACAGGGGCAAAGTAGACCCTTGAGGGGTGATGTGGGCCCTCCTAGGGCCATGCAGAGGCTGATGCAAGCCTTCTAGGGCAACACTGAGGCTTTAGAAGCTATGCTGAGAGTTTATAGGGTCAGATTCGGGCTGAGTCCTGGAAATCCCATTTGAGGGTGTGGATCAATCATATATTTAGCACTAGATCGTCAGGTTAGCTGCAGATATGATATTTTTTATTCTCTGTTGGGTATTCCAAGGTTGGAACCCATATTTTTTGTACTCATAACTACTTAATAATAAACCCTCATATTTTCTTAATCGGTTTTCACGCTTCGGGTTTTTCCGGGGAATTATGTCCAAAAATCCATGTGTCACTTTGTTGCATGAGTGTATTATTTAGTAAATGATCTGCATTTGTAGGTTGTAGTTGTGTTTATTTTCGATATTTTTTGAATCTAAATTCTAGAAATAACTTGTATTAATTAAATCAAGTAGGAGAGAATAAACCAATACACTTCAGTAGAATTTTCACATGGTATCAGAGGGATAGCAGATCAAGCTGAATATCCAGCAATCTGCTGAAGAAATATTTTTTCTACAGGGTGGCAGAAGAAGCAGCAGATCTAAAAAGGGCATCTTGACAACAAGGGAAAGCAGGTGCAGGAGACAGCGATGAAGTTGCATAAGGCATCTAGGCTTACGTAGACCCTTCCCAGGGTAGCGTAAGGATTGTGTCACCCAGTCTGGGGTTATGCAGTCCACTTCTGAGCAGTGCTGGGATTGCATTGGGCCAACTAGGAGGACGTTTTCCAGTCACTTCTATTTTTTAAGAAAAAATTTCCAAGATCCGGAAGCAGTGCTTCAGATGTTCAGCAGTGCTACTAGGGTAGAGATTCTGCAGGTGCGGAATTATGCCTAGATAAGGCAACAAAGGTAGGAGGAAGATAGTCATTCAACAGGCGTAAGCCAAACAGATCTGATATTCGATCAGGAGGATCGGAGGATACTGTCCATTTGAGTTTTTGTGGAATATTTCCAAGAGGGAAGTCAGTTTTCAGCAGAAGCAGCTACTAGAGGGTTTCTAGTCACCAAGAAACCCAGATCTAGAGAGAGAAGTATTGTTTCTTTCAGATTTGAGCAAAGATGGCTCGATATGGACTGAGGGATCAAGATAGATTGGACAGCATATCCAAATATCTTATCTGGAAGGCCAGAATCATCTCAGTTTTAGATGAGTACGATCTCAAATATCATGCAGAGAAGAAACTTGTTGTACCAACCGATGCAGATCCACTCAAGAACTATGAAGAAAATCAAGCGCGGATAAAGCGTTTGATCATAGACAGAGTAACGGACCACATGATTCCTCATATTGATGGTAAGAATACAACAAATGACATGTGATCAACTTTGGAAGTGATGTACCAAGGAGGCTTTGTGCAAAGAATAATGTTTCTTGAGCATCAGATGCAGATGTTCCAAATGATGAAGGGTGAAGAGATAGATCCATTCCTCTTCAGAGTTAAAGTTATTTGTGACCAGCTGATTGGCATGGGTGCTAATCCAACTGAAGGGCTCCTAGTGAGGATGGCCCTAAATTTTGTCTCTGAAGAATGGGAAACATTTATCCAGAGCATTCTGGGAAGGGCAGCGTTACCATCATGGGCAGATATGTGGGCTATTCTTCGCCAAGAGGAGTTCAGGAGGATCACCAAGAAGCAGTCTATCAGTGAAGGAAGAAGATCATCTAGAGTGAATAAAGAAGAGGAGGAGGATGAAACCCTTGCATCAAGGGAAAAGAAGCAAGGGAAGAAGAATAAGGACCTCTCCAAGGTCCGGTGCTTTAACTATGGTGATCTTGGTCATTTTTCCAACAGTTGTCCTAAGAAGAAGGAAAAAGGAGCTTCTAATTCCAAGGCTGCGGTAGCAAATGACGATGGCTCTGATGATGATGCAACCATGAATGATCATGCACCTCAAGAGAAGACTTTGGGTGACATGGATATATAGAGTATCCATATTGTTGTGGTAGGATCCTTGAGTCAGCCCTACTATTGGATCACATATGAGCTACAGGAGCCTTAAGATGGTAGCAGGATGAGTCAGGAGATGGTTGGATATAACCACATTGAAGAGCAAGAGGGAGCTATAGAGCTGAAGAGTGAGCAGCGTGATGCAGAGGCAGCTTCAGTGTGGAGGCAGCAGTGCAGAGAGGTTGATGGGACTTCAACAACGCAGAGAATTTGGGCTCACGTAGTGCAATGTTGCAATATGATAGTGTCTCCAGGGGGAAAATGTGATGCAACATCCAGGGAGCTTGAATGATGGAAGGAAACTTGACTTATCTGTCAAACAGTTGGGAAAATTCTTTCAGTTGCTTACTTCTCAGCAACTGAGTTGCAATGCAGCAGTTAGCAGTGGCAGTGCTATGGGCAACATGAAGCATCATTTTGAGAGGGAGTTGCAGTACAGAGGTGGCAGTGTCAGTGAAAGTGGCATGGGCAGAAGTACAGAGAGCAACAGTGCAGTAGATGGAGGGTAGCAGGCCAAGCATCAACATCACAGATCTAGTACTCAAGATCTTGTAATACATGGTTTGATGTATTGCTAGAGCACACTCTTGATGCTAAGAGGGAGTGTTGAGATTTTGTGTCTTTGGGGTAGCATCAGTTGTGCTCTAGGTCTCAAAATTTGTGGAGGGACTAAAGTACACTTGATCTACAAGACTCGAAAATATATTTGAGAAATTTCAAGTTGTGTTCAAGTTATTCAAATAATTAATTAATTTTAATGGATTTCCTAAGTCTAACTTAGGAAAATAAAATAACTAAAGTGAAATAATTAACACATGTGTTGAAATTGTCTTAAGTCACATGGATCAAGCACTCTTTTAATCTCAGCCGTTGATGGATGATTTAATCTCGGTCGTTGAAGGGTTCAACGAAAAATTATAAGAGAAAGGCTTGAGGGTCAGTTGAAGACACATAATTTTGGTAGAACTAAGAAATATATCTGAAATTCTAGGGCGTGTTTGCTAAGAATTTCCAGAGGAATTTCCTGCAATGAGGGGTAGTATTGGCCAATGGAATGTTATAATTCCAGGGCCAAGAGACAGCAAGAGGTAAGAGGAGCAGCACAAGGACAACACAGAGGGGCTTCAAAGCCATGTAGTTCAGTAGGGACAACACAGAGGCAGCTAGGGCCACGCAGAGCTGACGCTGGCCTACCAGAGGCAGCGTAGGGGTAGCGTAGACCCTCAATGGGTGATGTAGGCCCTCCTAAGGCCATGCAGAGGCTGGCACGGGACTTCTAGGGCAACGCTGAGGCTTTAGAAGCTGCACTGAGGGTTTCTAGGGTTAGATCTGGGCTGAGTCATGTAAATCACGTTTGAGGGTGTGGATCAGTTAGATATTTGGCACTAAATCTTCATGTTAGCTACAGATCTGATATCTTTTATTCTCTGTCTAGTATTCCAAGGTTGGAACCCAAATTTTTTGTACTTAGAACTACTTAATAATAAACCCTCATATCTGCTGAACCGGTTTTCCCGCTTTGGGTTTTTCCTGGGACTTATGTCCAAAAATCCATGTGTCACTTTGTTGCATGAGTGTATTATTGAGTAAATGATCTACATGTGTAGGTTTTAGTTGTGTTAATTTTCGATATTTTCTTAATCTAAATTCTTGAAATAACGTGTATTAATTAAATCAAGTAGGAGAGAATAAACCAATACACTGCAGTAGAATTTTCACAATTTTTCTATATTTGATATAAATGTGGGATGCTTATGTCATGTAAAAAGGACAAGGAAATAACTTACCATTATTTTACTTCAAGACTTTCATTTCATTGTTTAAGTACTTTATTTAAAAAAATTGTAAGTCTAGTAAGTGAAAGACTTAAGAGATAGGTATCCTTAAGAATCCAGAAACCATTTTTCCTTCCTGGAATCTATAGATTTAATTAAAGAAGAAACTAATGGGATTTTAGTTTTTTTATGGAATCACTTTATACCTATTAATAAAAAATCCATTTTGAGACAAATTTTTTGAACCACTGATCTTTAACTTATGGTGTAATACGTTGTTTTGCTTGCATAGTGTTAGAACCCTACAAGAGTATTTGTGAATGCTTTCTAGAGTATTATGTAGCACTTGTTCTTACTCTTTGGTTTTATTTTGAATGATTGTTTACTTATTTAAAAAATGAAACTATAATAAGTTCCAATACCATATGGCATTCTTCTCTTATTTCTTAATTACTTATTTTTTTTCGTTAGTTTTGGTAAATTATCTTCTATGAACACTGACATGATATATCGAGTTTTATTTTTAAATATTTATGTATAACCCTAGCCTAGAACTTGGATTGCATTTAGTTAGAAGAAAATTTTCATTTTCCTTCACAATATTTTTTTGTTTAAAGCTAATTTCACACGATACATCATTAGTATTTTCCAAGCTAGAATCTAGATAGATTCAATATTCCGGACACGTTGAAATTTAATTGGATCTTCTCTTTAGGGTTAATACCCTTTTTTTTACAAGATACTATACCTATAACCAAGTTGATTATGAAACAATAATTTTTTGAATTTGTAACTAGGTTTGGTCTTCATAATGTATATTTATCATTAATGTATTTACTATAATTTTGTCAAGCATGTTGTTCATGCCAGAGAAAAAAAGAATTTGTTTTTGAGTCAAAAGAAAATTTATTTGTATCATGTATCATTTGGACATCTAAAAGAAATAAATTATGAATCTTCATTTTGAGTCATAACTTCACATGATTACCAAGTCATCCCTCATTGGACAAGTCAACCTAGTCCTCCAAGTGGCACCTATTCGACCCTCCTAGACAACTATATACAATAGACAAGTTAGACCTACTTGGAGATCATCCATTCAACACAAAGTGAAGCACATTTGGACCTAGTGAAAGAGGAAGAATATGAGTCAAAGGAAAGATAAGACAAGTAAAAATAAGAAGAATATTCTCCTCGTTGACTGAATATTTGAATATTGCAATTCACACGTGTAAATGGTCTATTTTTGTTGTGAAAGGACGAAATTTTATGAGGTGCTTGCAAGCCGAAATTTGGCCCTAGTTGCAGGTATGGAATTATGAAGTTTGACCATATTTAAATCATTTTCACCAACATTGACTGTGACTTTTGGAGGTGACTTAGAGGAGGGTTTGACTTTCCATTTTGGTTGCATTTTGGTCTTGGTCTTGTATTGGATATCTCTCATTTTGATTTGATTATATAAGGAAAGTATTGTTGGGTTTTCCCATTGTAGGCTTTTCCCTGGCTATTAGCCTAATTTTTGGTGTCTCTTGTCTCATTGTGATCTCTATATTTCTTGTTCTTTTTACTAGGGCATAACAAGAAAAATTTACTCACACATATAACAACTTCAAAATTCATTATTAGAATTAGTCTTCCATATAAAATTTAACATAGTTAAGTAGTTATACATACACAATTAAGGATGAAGAGAGAAATAGAAAATTAACCAAGAAACCATGAGACAAGAAACATATAAATTAGGACCGAGGCCAGGGAAAAACCCAAAAGGGGAAAACCCATAAATTCTTCCTTATGAGAGAGAGAGAGAGTTCAAAATTCATCAATGCATTTAAAAAACCACAAGATATTAACCAAACCAATACCCAAGAACAAGAACAAATTTGAACCCTCTTTTCTCCTTCTCAAATTCGTAGTATCAGAGATTCACAAGAAAAATTATATGCGTACAAATGAGGAGAGGTCTCCTTTATATAGCCTTTTGAAGGAGTTCAAATGGGTGTATTTTGGGGCCTATCCAACTTGAAATAATTTGTAGGGAGATTATAAATTTCAGTTTCAATTTCATATTTTATTTTTCTCCATCATTTTGCTAGTGAAAATTCTAACTGAAGTTGCCAATGTTCAACACTTCCTCTTAGTTATGGAGGAATTCTTCCAACTGCTCCACAGATCTCATCTCGGCTGACAAAATGATGTCTTGACCTATAACTAATAATATGGGAGATCTATTTACCACAACCAAGTACATGGAAGCTTGATATGACCTTGGTAAAGATCACACACACCCTATGGTCTCTAAGTCAAGCTCCGTGACCTAAAAGAGTATAACATAGATCTCATATCAGATGTACATGTCTCAACATAAGGAAAGTTGATAGTTGCATCATCGTTTCATCTCATCTCATCTCATCTTAGAATAATTCTCCATAATGACAATAGGGGAGATCTATTTACCACAACCAAGTCCATGGAAGTCACATATGACCTTGGCAAAAATCACACACACCCTATGTCCATTAAGTGATCCTCACCTAACTTGATCCTTAGCGATCAAGTGGCAGAACACATACATAAAACGCTTAGGGAGATCAATTTAACTTAACCATATCCATGGTAATCGTGTCATACATTGGTAAATATCACACACACCCAAGTCTCTTCACTCACTGGCCAAATGGGTAGAAATCTCGACAAGATTAACCATATCAATATGGCCCTTGGTAAATATTGACATGAAAGTGACTTGCGGGTAGGATGTATACTACAACATGTACTCAACTAAGTCCATGGATTCAAGGATTACCCTCACACCCAGGAGCCTCACTGCTCATCCCCCCCACCAATTCTATGACTAGTTGAAAGACTGCGAGAACAAGATATGCTCAGTGTTTTCAATCAATAGTGTTCCCTCTCAAGGGCGGATACATTCTCCTACACTCAAAATTTTCTCTATGAAGAATAAGAAATTTTATTTCGATAAAGGATTGGTGAGAATGTATGTAACCTAGTCATCTCTAGAGATGTGTTGGAGCCTCACTGCTCCTTTTTGTACCATATCCCTAATATAGTGGTACTTGATCTCAATGTGCTTCGACCTGTTATGGAATATTGGATTCTCTAAAATGTTGATATCACTTTGATTTTTAGTATATCATGGTCATATTTGGTTCATTATTAAACATCTCTGTAACAAGATTCCGTACCGACACTGCCTCACAACTAACCATATTGGTTTTAGTATACTCTTCCTTCGATGTACATATTTTCACTTTCTACTCGTCCAGGAAATAATGGTTGACTCCAAGCTAAAGTAGCACCTTGATCAGTACAATCACATAATCACCACCAGTTGGCTCAACAGAAAATGAGACATGGAAAATTTCAACACTTTATCAAACATTTAAACAAACAACAACATCCATATATACATCACAAAAGAAAATAATCCAACAAAAAACAAGTGGCTTCTTACAGAAGAAAATATAAGTATCCTGCTTATTAGTAAAAGTGTGCCATAGTCAAATCCATCAGACAATAAGAGGCTTCTCACAAAAGAAAACATCAACAACTACAGTTAAATCCAGCATACAATAAGTGGCTTCTTGTAGAAACATACATCAACAACCAACTTCACAAGTCAACTACATTTCTAGCTTCAATCGCGTAGAAGGAAGTAGGACCATCCATGTCATTCAAACTAATACAACACCCAAAATACATCTTATTTAAATATAGTTAGAAATTCCAATCAAAAGGATACATAAACATCAAAGTTTCCCAACTTCTTCAAATTTTTCTTAAGAAAGTGACCATAGAATCCATCCATTATGTCACAGCCTTAGTGGATATTTTCTTAGGCTCATACAATACTTTCAATCTTAAAATTATTTAATCATCTCCCTCTTACACATGATGAGGAGGACCTTAGTCCTTGTCAGAACCACAACAAAAATGTCACAAATTAATATTTAACAGCTTTGGATCAACATAACTCTAATCATATTCATATTGGAAGTCATACCTAACTTATTTACATCATGGATCAAAACATGATTCAATTTTTCTGCTCCCTTTGCATCCAAGGCTCACCCAATCATAAGTCATATTGTCACTTTGTTCTTCCATCTTTCTTCATTTTTTTCCATAGCACTAGAAGTCTTCATTCTGCGCTTGAAAATATCACTAGGAGGTCATGTAAGAAAAATCACAACCAAGTAGAATATACAGAGACAAGAGACTCTTAATGAAAAACCAAAAGAAATAATCAATAAAATTCTTATCTCTTAGAGAGTGTGACAACTCCTTCTTGATCTTAGATTTCTTAGATCTAGTCAACCTCATTCTCATTATTATCAATCTCAGCAAGGAGTCCATATCATCATGAAACAATCTTTATCATCAAGGTATTTATATCACCATTAATTATTTCATAGCATCAAGGAGTCAATATCATCATCAATATGGAGTCCACATCAACATCATCAAGGATTATGGCACGCATATTTCCATAGTTAGTAACATAATGTTGTTGAGAAATTCTGGACTCATCAAGAATTCTACATCAAGAAGTCCACTTCATCATCATTAAATATTCGGCCACCAATTTTTCCACATCATCAAGGATTTGAACTCGTTTGCATCATCAAGAAATCATCATAAAAATGTTGACCTTGATTGTATCATTATCAAGGATCCTACATTATCATCATAAACTTTTTCCATATTATCAACCATAATTAAGAGTTCCATGTCATCAATATTTTCATGTAACATAATCAAGGAGTACATATCATCTCGTCCAAATCATCTTCATCATTAGCGTTTTTCTAGGATTTGGACCATAGGCTTTAATTTTTCTTCTCCAAAACCTACGTAGGGTTTCCATAAACAATCCAATGTTAGTATTGAATAATGGAAATACAAAATACTTATCTTGACAACTCCTCTTAGTCTTTTGATTTATTGCATCCAACCTACAAAACAACCTCATCATAAATATATCAAAATCATATATAAGGTTTCAAGTAGAATAAATCAATCCACAAGCCCTAGGCTTTCATTTCCAACCCATTTTGTCAATTTGATAAATATTCAAAATTGGTCTAGAGTCTATAAATGTAACAACCTTGGGTTAAAATTTAATGTAATAAAGGATAATAAAGAAAAAATAAGGCCAAGGTCATGAGACATGTATTCCAAGTTGAATGTTTGGAGAAACATCCTAATGGGTGTCACTTTCGGTTTATTTATGACTAAGGAAATTGGAAAAGGTATTAGCAAAGGAAAAGAGGAATTATTTGGAATTTTATTTATGAAATAAAGGAAAGTAGGAGAAAATGGAGATGAAGGGTGACAAATTTTCATGAGAGGTAAATTGAAGGAAAATGATGGAAAATGATGAAATTAGAGGAATTGATAATAAAGAGGCATCACATAACCAGTTCACAATTTTTAATAGTTTAGTTTGGCCTTTTATTAGTTTTATTTTGGAATTAGTGAGAAAAGAGAGAAGAGCACCAATAGGAGAAAGAAAGCATGCAAAGGAAGGACAATAAAGGAAAATAAAGGACAAAGAAAACAAAGGACAATCAAGGAAGGTTGGGTCAAAAATATTATTTTGCAAGGTGTATGTGTGATTTCCTAGCTAACGTGTGAATACTTGGTACATGCATTGATTTATTTGGTTCATTTGTTGTAATTGGCATGGGTTTTTACTGGTTTGACAATGGTTTCAACCTTGCCTTGCCATTTCTTGGATAGCCATGGTGTGATGGGATTATTTTTGGTTGAGATTTGGATTTCCAAAAGGTTTTGGAATTGGGTGATGTAGTCTTAGGAAAATTCCCAAGGGTTGGAGGTGGAGGCAGTTTAATATATGGGAAACGCTCTTCAGGTGGATGGAGAAAAACAAATTCCTCAAGATAATGGTGAAGAAACTCTGTCGAATCTAAGCTTATTTAGGTTTTGTGATATTTTGAATGGTTTTGGCGAGATTGCGGTAGCCTGAGGGTGAAGGTTATTTAATCTCTAGGAAGCCTTGGTTTTTTATGAATTGATATATCACATTCATTCTTGGAATATGGCACAAGGGTGATTGGCTGATAGAAAGATTTGGTACAACTCAATCTATGGTCGGGTGGTACATAGAAGTCCATGACTTGGTTGGATTTTTCATATGTTAATAAGAGTTATTTTCCTATTGTGGTTCATGAGTACTTGTACTTATCATTATGTGGCTTTGATGGTTGTTCTATCATGGTTAAAATACTTGTTATATGTTGGTTATAAGCATGGTTCTATAACATGTTCTAGCTATGGATCTTGTTATGTTTTTATTAGTTTATGAATGCATGGGATAACAAGTGTTATTGCAACTATTAAGAGAGGGAATTAGACTTTCTATGTGATTCTTAGATAGGTTTCAGACCCTTATGATCAAATATGCATTCATGACCTGTATCTCACATGTTCATTATATGTTTGATTAAATGAATGTCATGGTTTGGTCAAGTTATTGTTCAAGTTATGTATGTTTATCATCATCCTTATGTCATTTATCATTCTAAGAAATCTCAGGCAGTTTTGGGTAGGGGTCTGGAGGCTGAACTAGAATTGTGGTTCATATCTCAGGATCATGGGCACTAAACTAATAAATTTAGGTCACAAACGCATGGAGAAAGTCTTGTGAGTGTAGTTAGAGGCATTCAACCATAGGTAGGTTGTGTCAAGGGTGTGGTTGGGAGTCTAGGTCACTGAAACAAAGTTCCAACTCAGGGATTGACCAATTGGGGTGTTTATTTAGCTTCGAGGTGATCTACGGTCCTTGTAGGATGTCAATTTATGGTATATAAGTATTATTTGTAGGTACGACTTCCTTAACTGGAGCTAGGAGGTCGGGGCATGTCATAATGGAACTCCACTTCACAGTTACTTGAAGGGCTTGTAAGAGCGGGTAAATGTGGGGAGGGGCATTACAAATTAGTATTAGAACATGGTTCAAATACTTGGACTATATGGGATAGATGCATATTGTTATGCATGCCTTCTCATGGTTATGGTTATCGTGCATGAGGTCATTGTATGCAGTTAGTGATGTCATGCAGGATGTTGATATATTTATATGAATATATGTGTGTGTGTGTGTGTGTGTGTATCTTGCTAATTTTAAAGGATGTGTGCAGATGAGATAGGCTCCCATAAACTTCACTCAGGTATGTTTTTTATGTTTATATTTGGTTATCTGACATGGTATTTTTGTGGGAAGAAGAAGATCGAAGATGGCTAGAAGAGTGGTGGATTATAGTTCATGTGACTCTCCTTATAGATCAAATGAGAAACACAAAGATGAGTAAGCTTAAAGGAAAAAAATTGAAGTTGCAAGGAAGATAATGATAGGATCATTCAGTCGCACGAAATAATTTCCAGGGCTCATGTAAGACAAACACGGGTCCATGCTGTGATCCTTAAAAGTTTGTCAGATTTGCAGAGATAAGGACAACCATAAATTAGTTATGGATAGGAGGATAGGACTAATAGGGCATATGGTAGCAACTCTCATGGTGGGCACAAGTCGGATAGTGATGATACAGTCAAAGATGGTAGGTTCTTGGATACACCTAATAGGAGAGGCAATGGTTATGGGTTCTATTATAGTTCTGGATCAGATATGAAACATGATCATCATCACTATCATCCTTACATGAGGAATGAGAGGGGATACCTTCCAGATAAGTTCCAAAAATCTAAGTCTCCTACATTCAATGGAGAGTTGAAGAAACTGGAGGATGCAAAAGCATTGCTACTTGGGATGAAGAATTTTTTCGAGTTGCATGAGTATACAAAGAACATGAAGGCCTAGATAACTATTTTTAGTCTCAAGGGAAAGAAATACATTTGGTGGGAAGATGTGAAGCGCGTCAGAGGCATCAGGAAAGAGGATTTGAGTTGGCATGAGTTCAAAATAATATTCAAGAAGAAGTGCTTGTTAGAGAGATACTATGATGGCAAGGCTAAGGATTTCTATGAGTTGAAGATGGTATCTATGAAAAATTAAGAGTCAACACCTAAGTTCCTGGATTTTTTGAGGTATGTGTCATATCTTAAGGATGAGAAAAAAAAGGTTGAAATATTTTTTAGTCGAATACCTTTAGCATTCAAGGATCAGATTGAGTATGATGAGCCTCGGTCGCTGGAGGAATTTATTGGGAACCTAAAGCACTGTTATGAGCAATCGAAGTGCAAGACTAAACCTAAGCGTGATTGGAAAGGGAATGAAAAGACTAGAGGAAAGTGGCCACCGAAGCGAGAAAGACCTCAAGATGCAGGTGAGAAAGAAAATGTGGTTCCTTACAATAAGTTCAGTACATAATAGAAGGGGCATGGATTTCAACCTCGAGAGAAGAAAAACAAATATAGTGGAAGGGAATCGTTACAGTGTTGGATGTGTGGCAAATATCACCGCAAGAAGGATTGTTTTTTGTATCATGGTGCCAGGCCTTATATCTACAGTACTCAGAAGGCACAAATAGTTGGGGATGTTGGCTAGAACATTCCTTGAATCTATGCATAATTTGATAACAAGCAAGAAGATCACCATAGATACATTATTGAGATGGAAGGTAAGTTATACGATTGTGTTGTTTCCATTTTGATTGACCCTAGATCTAATTATAATTATGTTGATCCTAACCTAGTGGACAAGTGTGGCTTGAGTAAATAAGTGCATGCAAATTCTTGGTTGGTGCAATTGGCTATAGGTAATAATAAAATAGCTCATCATTAGGGGAGGGCTTGTGCATTTGAGTTGAATGGTATGCAGACATTAGTGCTTCCTTTGGGTTCTTAAAGTACAATTTTGGATATGGATTGGTTGTACCTTTACAGGACTAAGGTAGATTGCTACGAGAAGGCTATAGAGTGCATGGATGATGATGGAGAGAAGAGAATCTTGCAGGGTAAGAAGAAACCTACGTCAGTGATAATGGTTATAGCTATGCAGACAAAGTGCAGTTGCAGGAAAGAGTGTGTATTATTTATAGTGCCTGTTTCTAGTGACAAGGGGAAGGATGTTGAGGATTTTTAAGTCTTGAAGAGGTATATGATTTTGAAATAGTTTTAAGATGTCCTTCCAACAAATATTTCATAGTTTCCTCGTCACAAGGAAGTGGAATTTTATATTGAGTTGGTACCAGGAGCAGCACTAGCATCAAAGGAACCTTATAGGATGACCACTTTTGAGTTGGTGGAATTAAATTTTCATCTTAATGAAATTATTGATAATGGATACATTAGACCAAGTGTTTCTCCTTGGCGTGCATTGATATTGTTCGTGAAGAAGGATGATATTATGAGGTTGTGTATTGGTTATAGTAAACTGAACAAGGTGACGATCAAGAATAGGTATCTCTTACCGAGGATCGCTGATGTATTTGATCAGTTGAAGCAAAACACATTGTTATCAAAGATTCACATGAGATCACGATATCATCAGGTACGCATAAAAGAGGAGGACATTCAAAAGCTTCTTTTCAGACCAGGTATGGGCATTATGAGTTTTTTGTGGTTCCTTTTGGTTTGACTAATTCTCTAACTACTTTCATTTGTTTGATGAATAGTGTGTTGTGCCCACAAAGAGGATAACGCGAGAAAGAAAAATAAGGACAATAAATGCAAAGGAAAGATAAGGAAAGCAAAGGAAAAGGAAGGAAGGTTGGATCAAGCAACTTCAGCAGGAGGATTTTGTAGGTAACTAGTTTCATGTGTGATTTCCTAGCTGATGTGTGGATGCATGGTACATGTATTGGTTTATTTGGTTCATTTTTTGTCACTGGTATGGATTTTTCTTAGTTTGAAAGTGTTTTAAGCCTTACCTTTCCATTTCCTAGATAACCATGGTGTGACGAGAATGTTTTTTGGTTGAGCTTTGGATCACTAGAAGGTTTTGGAGTTGAGTGAGGTGGTGTCAGGTAAATTCCAAAGGGTTGGACATGGAGATGGTTTATCTATGAGAATCCCTCGACAGGTGGGTGGAGACATGAAAATTACTCAGGGTAATGGTGAAGAAACTCTGAGGCATCCAAGCTTGTTTTGGTTTTGTGATCTCTTGACCGGTTTTGGAAAGATCACTATAGCCTTAGGGTGGAGGTGGTTTAATCTTCGAGAAGCCTTGGTTTTTTATGACTTAATATCCCACATTCATGTTTGGAATATGGCACATGGGTTATTAGTTGAAAGAAATATTTGGTTCAAATCAATCTATGATTAGGTGGTACATGGAAATCCCTAGATTGGGTGGGTCTTGCATATGTTAATAAGAGTTATTGTCCTATTGTGATTCATGAGTACTTTTACTTGTCATTATGTGGCTTTTATGGTTGTTCTATCATGAATAATATTTTGGTTATATGTTGGTTATAATCATGGTTCTATAACATGTTCTAGCTATGGCTCTTGTTATGTTTTGATTAGTTGATGAATGGTTGATGAATGCATGGGCTAACAAGTGTTATTGAAGCTATTACAAGAGGGCATTAGACCTTCTTGGCGATTCTCAAATAAGTATCAAATGCTTGTGATAAAAAATGCATTAATGACCTATATCTTACATGTTCATTATATGTTTGAAAAAATGATTATCATGGTTAGGCCTGGTTAGGTCAAGTTCTTGTTCAAATTTTGTATGTTTAGCATCATCCTTATGGAATTTAACATTATGATAAGTCTCAGGCAGTTCTGGGCAGGGGTCTGGAGGCTGACCTGGAATTGTGGCTCAGATCTTGGGACAACATACACTGAACTAAGAAATTTAGGTCACAACCGCATGGAGCAAGGCTTGTGAGTGCGATTGGAGGAATTCAATGACATGCAGGAAGTTTCCAGGGTGTGGTTGGGAGTCTAGGTCACTGAAATAAAGTTCCAACTCAAGGATTGACCATTTGGGGTGTTTCTTAAGCTGTTGGGTGATTTTTGTTCCTTGTAGGATGTCAGTTTGTGCTCAGTAAGTCTTAGTTGTAGGAACCACTTCCTTAACGAGAGCTAAGACGTCAAGTCATGTCATAGTTGAACTTCGGTTCACAATTACCCAAAGGGCTTGTAAAAGCAGGTAAATGTGGGGAGGGACATTACAATAAACCCTAGACATTCATTCTTGTATAAAAAAATACTAGGTTTTAATCGTCAAAACCTAGGGTAAAACCCTTGCAAGGGTTTTCAAATCCAAGGCATAAAAGAAATAATAGACTTCAGGTCTGTAGAACATAACATATCAATTTTCCATATTCCAGAGATTAGAGTTGTGAGATGCTTTCTCAAAACTATATTAGAAAATTGTTCTTACACAATTAATATCATACTAAATCAATATCCTTATACAATGCATTTTTCAAAAGTTTTAGATAAACATTTTGAAGGAGATTGTTTCTTCTCGACTTCTGATGCAATACCTTCACTTCACTTTTGAGTGTGATTTCTTCACAAAACATATCACATTATATTGAACTTTAGACTATTTACCTTCAATCATTATAGTTTGATTATGCTGGTTCATTGATTTTTCTCAATTGTAGATTTTATTTATTATGACCTGGCTAAATATTTTTCTTATGACTTAATTTTAATTTTGAAGATTGTCCTTCCTTTATCAGTAGTGTAGAGGTGATTAATATCTCTAGGCTACTGGATATTCAAATCAGTGGCATCATTTTGGAACATGGGAGAGTCTACTCTAGATTAATTTTTTCAAACCCTTTGCATATCATTGTGACTCAGTCCTTTTTTATGTATAAAAGTGAGTAAATTTCTCATCAAAAAAATGTCAACTTGATCAACAACATTACTAACATATAGATTCATAAATTATGAAAAGATAGTATCATACTTACAGTCTATTGTTGGAGACAGTCTTCATCATTTCATCTAACATATTTTATACAAAGGGATACCATAACCACAGGAAAATAAAATTTTCGTTTTTCTTCAATAAGACTTAGACTTGCATTTGAGGAACCACAATGGTATCTCATAACTCAACTCTATTAGGAAAAATTCTTAGAGTATTGTATTAGTTCCACTAAATTTTTCATTTTATAGATAATATAGTCATAGAGAATCTTGCATGCTATAGGAAACCAGTTCCTATGAGAAACACACATGAATAACAAGAAATACATAATAGAGGATGAAAAAGATCATGCAAAGGACTCTAGAACTCACACTGTGATTGAGAAATGAAACTCGGGCCTACATAGGGAGTATGATCCCTTTCAATTATTATTTAGACCTTAGATCTCAAATAGCCTCGGTCTCAGATCAAGGGGCTCAAAATTTCAATGTCATTGCAGATGAACAAGAGAGATCGAATTATTGATGAAAATCTAACAATTTATAATACTAAATTACTTCTCTATTAATAGAACATGATACTTGATACCTTCCAACACAATCACATACAAATCTATCAATACATCAGACTTCAGATAGACTTAAGTAACCTTTGCTCAAATTACAAGTATACATTGGCCTATAGCATACCTCAAGAGTCTAGACCCTTCTTGAATAACACAATGATTTGTTATACTTGGAAACCATGAAAATATGATTTTATTGGATATCCTTAGGTTAGGGTCTGGGAAAAACATAGATCATTCACACTCTTGAACAATCACAAAGATTGTGAAACTTGGATACAACAGAGTGCTAATAGGAGCCTCAGAGCTCGCTTAAAGTGTTACAAAGAATATCCTAACCTAAGAATTTCATGCCTTTTAGAAGAGTTAATTTTAGTTAACAATGGTACCTTCTATTCTTAGAAAAATAATTTCAATGTTCTTTTAGTAGCCCAATGAAAATTTCAATTTATTTTTCCAATACAATCACATTAACAGTAAAAGTAGATAGAACATGGATCAAAATGCAGAAGAAAAAAGAACACCAGATTTGGAAGATTCCAGGGAAAAACCCCAATGTTTTTCACCAACAAGGTCAATTTTGATTGTGGTTGACTGAGCTCAAGGAGGCAAGTCTGACAATTGTGTTGACCATATTTGACTTTCTGGTTACGATTGATTTTGTAGAAGCCAGGGAAAAACCCCAATGTGGGGAAAACCCTTTGATCAATTCTTCTTATTATTATATCAAAATGTTCAGTGGAGAGAGAGAGAGAGAGTACAAAAGTAAAAATTGACTTGCCAAATTCAAGTCAAAAAAACCCTATCAAGATTTGCAGTCAACTGCAGTCAGATCAACTGTAACCAGAAAGTCAAATATGGTCAAAGAAACAGTCAAACTTGCCTCCTTGAGCTCTGTCAACCACATTCAAACTCAACTTTGTTGGTCAAAATCAACCCAAAACTCTCCAGTCAAATTCGATCAAAGGAGAGAAAATATGTTGTAATTTCCGTGGTCAAAGCTATAGTCAACTGTAATTTTTAACCCTATACAGAAATTATCTGGAAACGAATCTTAAAAAAAATAAAATAAACAATAGCGAGAGCATAAAACATAAAATAGATATACGCAGATATTTTCCCCTGGATCCCAAATCGGGACGACTAGCTTGATTTTTCATTATATTCCTTTTAGAGTTACAACACATATATATACATGCCAAAGCATACATAAACCCTAATCCATTAACCCTGGATTAGAACATAATCATAGTTCCCTTGACCGGATCTATAAAATACCAGGGGCCGAAAACCATCATGCCCCAAAACCATGTGCAAACCCATGCACAAAACCATGGGCGAGTCCGCCCACCGGAAAATAAGGACCAAAAAATGATAAGTAGGGTTCTTAGCCAAGAAAATTGCACTTTGGCTATCATAGTCTATCCTTATAGCTTGTTGCACCAATCCCATACTTGAACACAATCTCTGCAACCAAACTGCTTCCTTGCTTGCATGAGTGGCTGCCATGTATTCTGCCTCTGCAGTTGAAAGAGCCACTACAGACTGTCTTTTACTCATCCAACTGACTGCACCTCAAAATAGGCTAATCTTATACCCACTTGTAGATCTTATTTGGTCTAGATCTCCAGCCCAGTCTGCATCAAAAAAACCACGAATGTCCAACACTCTTTCCAATCCTGGTCTTCCCTGGTAGCACAAGCCATAACCACTAGTGCCACACAAATATCTGAAAACCTGCTTCATTGTTGTCCAATGCCCCTTTCCTTGGTTTGACATAAACCTACTCAATACTCCCACTGCATGTGCAATTTCTGGTCTAGTACAGACCATTGCATACATCAGGCTACCCACTGCACTTGCATATGGAACATGAGACATATCCTCCTCTTATTCTTGTTTCTTGGGACACTGTTCAACAGACAACTTTACACCTACAAGAATCAGAACATTCACCGGTTTACTATCCTACATATTGAACCTTTGTAATATAGTCTCTTCATACTTCCTCTGGTTTAACCAGAGCTTCCTCTTTTCCCGATATCTCTTAATTTCCATGCCCAAAATACATTTTGCAGCACCAAGATCCTTCATATCGAATTTGAAGAACACTTGGGTCTTCAAATCTTGGATAATTTATTTGTCATTTCCAATCAACAACATATCATCCACATACAAGACCAAATAAATAACATGGTCACGAATTAATTTAAAATAAACACATTGATCCTCCTTGCTTCTGGTGAAGCCAAGTCCCCGTATATAGGTATCAAATTTTTGATACCACATCCTTGATGACTGTTTTAACCCATACAGATACTTCTTTAACATGCATACCAGTTTTGTCTTCCCCTTCACCATAAAGCCTTTAGGTTGTTTCATGTGGATCTCTTCTTCTAGATCCCCATGAAGAAATGTTGTCTTCACATCCATATGTTCTACCTCAAAATCAAATGCAGCTGCAACAGATAAAAGTAATCTAATAGAAGTAACTTTGGCAATAGGAGAAAAAATATCACCAAAATCAATTCCCTGCACCTGGGAATAACCTTTTGCTACCAATCGAGATTTGTATTTCTCCACCTTTCCTTCTACATTCATCTTCTTCTTAAAAACCCATTTTCTCCTGATGGGCTTCCTTCCAGCCAGCAACTCCACCAGATCCCATGCCTCATTTTTATGCAAGGATGCCATTTCATCAACCATGGCCTCCTTCTAGAGTTTTCCATCCTCTGAATCTACTACCTCCCTGACGGTTCTGGGATCATCATCAGTTATAGTTAAAGAAAAATTTCAAAATAAAGTAGATGGACTATACCTTTCTGGTTGTCTTCTTTCCCGAACTGATCTTCTCATAGTTGGATTTTGTGGCTCTTCCTCTTCTGAGGCTTCTTCTGTTGTAGAGTCTGATTCATCCTCCTTTAGCTCAAACTCTATCTTCTCAGGTTCCTTTGGTAGGACTTCATGTTTAACAACATCTTTCACCTCTCTAAACACCACATCTCGGCTATACACAACCTTCCTTCCTTTTTTCTGGGTTCCAGAGCTTGTAACCCTTTAAACCATCCTTATACCCAATAAAGATGCACCTTTCAGATTTATTATCCAACTTGGTCCTTTTCTCTTTTGGAACATGTACATATGAATCACATCCAAATACCCTCAAACGTGAAACAAAGGGTTTCTTACCAGTCCATACCTCATGTGCAGTCTTATCCTCCAACGCTGATGAAGGTGATCTGTTAACCAAGTAACATGCAGTCTCCACTGCCTCTACCCAGAATTCTTGTCCTAACCCGGTACCACTAAGCATGCTTCTTGCCTTTTCCATCAACGTTTTGTTCATTCTTTCTACAACTCTATTTTGTTGAGGTGTGTATGGATTAGTCTTCTGCCATGCTATACCACACTTCTTGCAGAACTCCCAAACATTATCTGTCATTAGCACCTCTATCTTCTTCTCTATCTAGTTTCCACTAGAGCCTTAAATTCTTCAAATTTGTCAAAGACTTCAGATTTCTTCCTCAAGAAATATATCCATGTATTCCTTGAGAAGTCATCTATGAATGAAACATAGTACATAGAATTACACAGTGATGGAACCGACACAGGTCCAAACACATCACTGTGCACAAGCTTTAATATCTTGTTCGCCCTCTTAGCACTAGAAGGAAAACTCACCCGATTCTGCTTCCCATATACACAATGTTCACCAAAATCGAAATCCAGAGAGCTATTATACATACCTTCTACCATACCATTTCCATGCAATATCCGAAGGCCCTTCTCTCCAATATGTCCAAGCCTTTGATGCCATAGCATGGTATTTTATCCAGAGACTACTAGGCTTTCCGCTCCACTTTTGGGAACCAAAACACTGTTGCACCCATCAATAACAGTGCTGCCCTGAAGCTTTTAGAGAGTTCCAATCTGAACTCCCCGAATTAATACTAGTGCTCCCCGAACCATCTTACATGTATCTTTCTCGAACACTGTTTTTACACCTACATCATCTATCTTGCTTACAGAAATCAAATTTTTGGCCAATGCAGGAATGTGAAGAACACCAGGAAGTGTTCTAATCCTTCCATTTTGCAGCTTCAACTTGAATTTTCCACGTCTGAAGATTCTTGCCTTCATATCATCCCCTAAGAAGACATCACCACAATCATATTTCTCATACTCGCAGAACCACTCCTTATGGGAAGTGAAGTGAAAGGATGCACCCAAGTCAATCAACCATGACTCATGATCTACATGTGTATTTGAAGAAGAAGCCAAATACACATCCCCACCTTCATCCTAGGTGGTGTTTGCCTCTGCGGAAGCAGCATCATCAGATCCCTTTCCTTTCTCAGGAGATTTAGATCTGGAGTCCTTTTTGTAGTGCCCTTCCTTTCCGCATTTCTAGCACACCTTTACAAACTTTCTAGGAGATTTAGATCTCCCTCTATATTTAGATCTCCCACTTGAAACCTTATTATTGTTTCTGTTCTGGGACCTTCCTCGTATAGATAAGGCATCTCCATTCTAACCCTCCATATTTCTCCGTCTCATTTCCTCCGACAGCAAGGCTGAGACAATGTCATCAAAATTCAAGGTAGTTGCATTGCTACCTATTGAAATAACCAGATTGTCCCACGAATCTGGTAGAGAACATAAAAAACTGATGCACTTATCTTCATCTAAGATTTTAATATCAATAGATGATAGCTGTCTTACCACAGTATTGAAGGCATTCAGATGCTCTATCACTGAGTCTCCATCCTTCATCCTCAGGTTATACAGCTTTTTCCACAGGAACAATTTATTCACCAGAGACTTATATTGGTACAAAGTCCCTAGCTTGTCCCACAAGGTCTTCACCGTAGCTTCCCCAGATACATTCAACAATAATGAATCTAACACACACAACCGTATTTTTCTCTTCGCATTCTGGTCCAGCTTCTTCCAGTCTTCATCTGACATTGTTGTTGGTTTAGTACCCAGATCTACCGTGATCCATTGATCTTTATCCACTAGCAGATCCTCCATCTTGAGCTTCCACAACTCAAAAATCTGACCATTAAATTTATCGATCTCTATCTTCTCGCCGCTCGCCATCTTCTTTCACCGCAAGAATCGATCCCGCAGATCTCCCACTGAACAGGGTCTACCACAGGCCCGAGCAAAAAACCCTCAATAGCAAAGGCGTCCCCTTGAAGCTAAAACAACTTTGATACCAAATGTAGGTTTTAACCCTGTACAGAAATTATCTGCAAACAAATCTTAAAAATAGAAAATAAACAATAGCGAGAGCATAAAACATAAAATAGATATACACAGAGGTTTTCCCCTGGATCCCAAATCGAGACGACTGGCTTGATTTTTCATTATATTCCTTTTAGTGCTACAACACATATATATGTCGAAGCATACATAAACCCTAATCCATTATCCCTCGATTAGAAAATAATCGTAGTTCCCTTGACCAGATCTACAAAATACCAAGGTCTGAAAACCATCATGCCCCAAAACCATGTGAAAACCCATGCAAAAAACCATGGGCGGGTCTGCCCACCAGAAAATAGGGACCAAATTTTTTTTCCCGGGTTGCTGCCCCAAAACCCAACAGGGGGGGCTAATTCCCCCCCTGTGACCCCCCTGTTGTGCCCAGCGCAATATAAAGGGGGGGGTTGTTTCCCCCCCTGTGACCCCCTCACACGTGACTAGTCGTGGAAAGAATATAACACATACCCAACATCACCCCTCAAGTCAACGTTTCTCAAACTTCCCATATTCTCTCGATTTATGCACCCAGAAATGCGGGCCTAAAAAGACAAAAATAATCCTCCAAAAATCACAGTCAAAGCTGGTTCAAGAACCCCTGGTCAATTTTGGTCAAACTTGGTCAACTCCTAAAATTTTCAGCCTTGCAACCCAATCTAGAAATTCGTCCTCCTTGTGCCACATGTGTGTGTGAGAGAGAATGCTCAATGTTGTATGAACCAATGAGAGGAGAGAGAATAATGTGTGAGTGATGATGAAACCAAATGAGGTGAGAGGTCACTTGTATTTATACAATTCGTTGAGGGTGAAGAGTCACTTCCATTGGGCTTCATGAGCCTACATGATGATGTGGCCAACTTGAACAATTTGCACATGTGTCGGCATAAATTCAAAAACACACTTTTGCTTGTCCAAATTGGATGATATTTATATCAATTTTGGTCCTCTAAAAAATAGGAATTTAATGAAATCATCATCTCCATCAAATGAGTTGTCCCAAGGTGGAATTTTTCCCTAGTTTCCATTTTTAACACTCCCTCTCAACTAGGGAGAATTCCATCTGTCAATCCATCCATCATCATCGATCATCATGCCATCATGTCATCATGTACCATCTTTGTATCTCATTTCATCTCTACTATGTTGAACACTGATATGAATAATGAATAATAATCGAACAAGAGTGAGTCACAAGACCTTACCACTCTCCAATTATAAAAGTCAGTCCAGAGGCAGAATCTCAATCAGAATGATCCCAGATCAAGTTGTTGAACACCATGCACCCTATACATAGGAAGTATGACAGTACATGATGCGTCCATTGATAGTGCTATGGTCCCTATACACTTTTCCCAACTCATTGGCCAGATGAGAGGTAATTCCCATGAGTACCAGACTACATGGGTAGGATGTATGCTGGGGCATCATCAGGAGAAGGTGAACCACTCATCCTATGCATATGTCAATCGTAGGGGAAGGTGAACCACTCACCCTAAACACATGTCAACCATCATGGGGTAACATAGGGGAAGTGGTGAACTACTCACCTTGTACACAATGTACCAATAGGGGAAGGTGAACCACACAAACCCCTACCTTTGATTGTGTATTATTCCTTTATGATAAAAGATTTCATGATGATGCAACTGCCAAACTCTTATATTGTGCCATGTCATTTGAGATGAGACCTACTTGTATATCTATTTCTGATACAGATGGAAATCCCTTCCTACTGAGAGGGAGTGTTAAAAATTGGAGCATCAGGAAGAATTTCCCTTAAGAAATATTTCTACCTCAAAGTAATTTAATTGCTCAAATGAATTATTATTATTCCATTAGAGTATTAAATTTTATGATATCATGGGTCAACATAAAATAAAGGAGGGGAAAATTCAAATTTCAAATTATGATTCAAGTCTGCCTAGGTTAAAGTCATGTCAGCTTACTTTGAAAAAACTATTTATACCCTATTTATACCCCATCGTGTTGATCCTAAAAAGGGGAATTCACATGACAATTCAGTCATGAGATCTTAAACTATCTCTTTTTGTGTAATTCTCACAAGGGTTATAATTTTAGCTCTGGTTTTGCTTCTCTCCATGGCTCAAAGTTTCGCATCTCTTTTGAGCTCAGGGGCTTGCATATGCTATTGATATAAGACTCTCAGATGATTGTTTTATTCTCTCTCATCCTACAATATCCTCAGATGACTATTTGTTATGCTAAGATCCTTCTACAGGTCTATACGCTCTATACTCTCTTTATCTTTCTATAAGACTCTTGCTTGGCCAAAAATTTATAATTGAGGACTCTCGTTCTCATACATTAATACATTCTCACATCACTTGACACGATCTCACTCTGTGTACAATCACATGTTCCTTAGCATATGGTATCTCTATAATATATTTGGTTCTTTGTATGTTGGGTATCACTGCAATATAGTTGGCATCATTGCATTGTTCTAATGGCATCGAATCATCGTCTCATTTATTTATGTGGCATCATTTCTCAACAATAAGTTCTATAGTATCTATGGAATCATCTTATATGGATCTCGCGTGATATATATTCTTACTTCAATATGATAACATAACAATGGTTAGAATTACAATGGCTCATTATACAACAACATATTATGGTATTCCTACAGTGATATTATTACAACGACATCCTTTTTGAACATTGCATACAACTTTATGTATGGCACAACAAACCATTACAGGCACCCTTATCGTATGACATAGAAGATCATGGCATACAACCTTATGTATGGCATAGCAACGCTATATAAACCCTTACATTATGACATAGTAGAACATTGAATAAAACTTTATGTATGGCATAACAAAACATTACACACACCCTTATGTATGGAATAGAAGAACATGGAAGACACATGGTATGTATATAACAATGATACATATAGCAACATAGTAGTATATGGAGCCAATAATCATATATAAATGTGGCATCATGTATGGTTTCTTTATCTTCCTTGTTGAGCTCATAGTTCATCACTATGGTATATATATAGCATCATTAAGATCATAGTTCATGGAATGGCACCACAGTTGTAAGTATTGACATAATAGTCAATTTTAGTTATAAGCACGACATCATTAACATCACAATCCCTCTCACTTTATATGTTTCAACCCTAATTTCAACATGGAAAGTTATGATGACATGACAGTAATGTCGATGAAACTTGTTCACAAACGAAGTTGTGAACAAGTCGTGTATAGGTCTTGGGCAGTCTAATGAAATTTGTACTTTTTATCTCAACTAAACAATTGATGAAAATCTAATAGAAGAAGAAGAATTTAATTTTGGGTTTTCCCCCTTGTGGGGATTTTCCCTGGTCTCCATCCAAACCTTGGTGTCTCTATTTGTGTATTTTTTTCTTCTGATGTTCCTTTTATTGTTCCATTGCATTGTTGATGATATTGTTCTTCCTACATAATTGTGAATGATGTGATATTGTTATAATGTTGTGGGGTGGATTCAATGTATATGTAAATGATGAAAATTATAAATGAAATTATCAAAAGCAAGGAACAATATAGTCCTAAGAGAAAATTTAACAAGAAGCCTCGGGAAAGTCACAATGAAAGTGGATTCAGATACCACAGAGGTAGCTCGCATAAAGGAGGAACAAAAAATAAACTTAAGAAGAACAAAAATACCTTTAGGACGTTAACCTCTGTCCTCAACAACTCGACCTCTGTGAAAAAAAAATATTTTGAGGTATATGACCCTCTTCTAGGTTATAGACCAGATTGTATAGTTCCTCAAATTATGGGCAAACCACCCTCTAAACCCCTATGTTGGTACCTCCTTATATGCAGCCTAGCTCCATTGACATGACAGATTTTTCAACCTTCTAAAACAAACCTTATGACCCTCCTAAACAATAGCTACAAAATTTTATACCCTCCACAAGATACCATGAACCAATGGCCTATTATACATAGAGAATTTTCCCAACGTTATGCCCATAACCACCTTCTTATCAACCCTCCTTAGATTCAGCCTATATTACAGGCCTCTGAAACTCCACAAAAGAGTTCATATGCCATAAAGGAAGAACATTAGATGCCATACTAATTCAGCAATAAGGAACCACAGTTCTTTGCATTCCTTCAGTGACTTGGTACTCAGAGATAATCCTACCCACATGATGACGGGTAAAACCCACATTCCCGGTTTTCAATTTTTTTTCAATCTCAACCTATGTGTAAAGTACATCCAAAGCTTCTTGCCCAATCAACTTCCCAATCTGGGCAATCCCACAGCATTCCATTATTCTACACTGGCAAATTTAAATAAACAAGACTGGGTTATTTTAATATCTCAATTCAAAGAATTGAGATATTAATTCAACATTTCCTCTATAGCTATAACCCAATAGTCCATCTTCACATAATTTTGTGTAACTAACACTAAGCGTGTATGTGTTAATTTACCCTGCCACTCTCGGGCTATGAACCCATAGTCAAACCCCACATAATTATAATGGAGTTCTGGTCCCACATATAAAATCGACGGTTCAATTAACTACACATGCCATACCTTAGATTATCCTTCGAGTTCTTTCGAGAGCGATCATCGTTCGATGGCCAACCTCCAGATCAAACGACGTACGTCGATATAGCGCTGAGTCCATAGTCGAAAATTAACGCGTGGTGAGGGCGGTATCTCCAAACCGCTTAAGGCCATGTGTCAGCTCCTAGCATGTGTCGCACTTGAATTGGAAATACAACTTATCCCACAAAGGCAGTGCGATCAAACCCGCTTCCAACTTTTGAATAGTAAGTGACTGTAGGTTAAATCAGGGTTAACACCCTTCTTCCTATTCACTCTGGTTCACTAACTCAGGTTAACACTCTCAGTTCACACCAAAAAGAACATATACACGATTCCACGACGGCACCAAGGCTCGGTTTCTCACAGGGTGCATATAAATAAAACACGCTCAGGAGTCTCAATATGGACTACGCTCAACCATGGACAGAGAGAGACCTTTGGAGGTTCAACACAGAAAATTCTTCCTCAAATTAAACACAGAATCAGAGGTTCCAATACCTTGGAATTAAGCAATTACACATACACATTCGACCACCATGTTATCATGGATATCGAATTCTC
This sequence comes from Pinus albicaulis, assembly GCA_034641835.2. Taxonomy (NCBI): domain Eukaryota; kingdom Viridiplantae; phylum Streptophyta; class Pinopsida; order Pinales; family Pinaceae; genus Pinus; species Pinus albicaulis. Next base: position 660,319,440 of record CM076582.1, on the reverse strand, counting down.
TAAGGATGCACAGAGCGCACTCAACTCTAACTCATAGAATTCAACGCCCACAGTTCTATGACACGGGTTATACAACTAATTCTTGGGATGAATCCACACATTGCCAGTGGGTCTTAACATAGGGATTTATCACACATTCCCATCACTGAATGTGCAGATAGGCTTTTAAAAAAATCACGGAGTCTTAATTACACCCATCTCACGGAGATACAGGCATTCTTCACACAGAATTAAACCAACAATTGCACATAAATACTGAAACAAATCTTCATTACAAAGTGAATTGACTTACAAGCCTTTTAGCTGGCCAAATCTGCAATGAATTGGCCCTTCTCCTCTACTCTGTCTCTACTACAGTCCTATGCACCCTATGCAGCTCCCTATGCAGGTCTACCTTATTATGCCTATAAGGCTTATTTTTATACAAACCCTGAATCGACTCAACTCCTCTAACAATCAAAAATCTTCATATCTCTAACTCTGATACTAAACAGACAGAGACAGACTCCTAAAATTTGCTTAACTTCTGAAACTGACTATCTCTTCAGGTGCCCATTAATCATTCAGTAAGTTACATTTTTCCCTCTAATTAACTAAAATAACTCAATTACGAATATTTACATGGGGAAACAAAACATGAGACCTCATTTTACATTTATTTATAGACAAAGGTTGTTTTGAGCCTAATGCCCTTGCATTAGACTCCTCAAGTTAAAACAGTTCATGATCTCCTGATCATGTGCTTCATCTTCGTCTTCCTGGATCCCATAATTTGTTCTGCAACTTGCCATCTGTTGCAGTGTTCTTCTTTCGCGGTCCTCCCGGCTTCCATATCTTGGTCTGCATCTTTGCACTTGTTATGCCCTCACAGTCTGTGACTATCTTCTTCTTCTTGCTGTTGTTTCTCAGCTTTCTTGCTGCTGTCTTTTTTTGAGGCATCTTCTACATCACATTTCTTATCAATTCAATCTCTCCATCTAATATTTCCTCTGACTGCTGAACACTTACTTCTGTTTGCTGCATTCTCATTTCTTCAATTCTTACTTCTGCCCTATTCATTACCCAATCATCTATACCCTCTTGCTTTTTGCAATAGTAAAACTCTTGCTCCCCTGTTGGCAACACTTCAGCTTGTTGCTTCAACATTTCACTCTCTTCTCTGGATGTTTTCTGCAAACGTTCTCGCCATCCCCTTTGGCGAAACAAATATTCACTATGCTGCAACTCAGTTTCAGCATCTTCTTCTTTTGTCTTGGAAATCTTCAACAATTGCCTCCCTTCTTCTTGAATAATCTTGCTAGTCACCTCAATTCTTTCGACCACTAAGATTCCATCCTCTATCAGAGTAAAACTCTAATTTTCCATTGCTGTATCAGCCCCAAAAATCTTCCCTACAACCTTCTCTTTAACCTTCTCTCGGCTATTCGGACAAGCCAATTCTTCTCTGCTACCAATAGCAAACAACTTCTGTCCATGATACATGATTGTCTCATCTTCTTCCAGCTACTCATATTCATCCTGCAACAACTCCTTTTCTTTTTAATTTGTAGAAACAACAAGTTCATTTACAGGAGGCATGATAGCCTCATCTTCCTCCTTCTGCAAAAGTCCATCACTTTTCAGAACAACTTTAAAAGATGGATTTTTTTTCTGCCTTGCTTGTAAACATAGCCAATTCATCAGTTCCAAAACCCCAAGACCCAATGGTCCCAACTAATGATTCAATCATCAATTCATTTCTATTTTCATCCCATTGTATCTTCACATTTTTTAACCCCCAATTCTTAAATTGAGGTTTTCTCTCTTGTATTGAATCCTGTTGATTCAGCATACTCTCTAGCAGCTCAATTTCTCCATTCCATGGTTGAAATTATTCCACAGAATTCTCCTTCTCTTTCAATTTACTGCCCCATGCTGTCAACTTATCTCCATCATCAACAGGATCTACATTCATCAAACAATTGTCAAAATCAAACTCACAAGGCCTCAGTGCCTTTCCTTCTTCTATCAGCATATCAGTATGTTGTCCTACAATTATTTTCTTCCCCATCAGCACATCAGAATGCTGATTCCAAATCTTCAAACATTTCTTGAGACTGTCAGTTAGTCTCTCTTCTGCACCATCCTCTTCAAGGATGCCTCTCTGCTCTAGTTCATAGGAATGAACTCTCTCATCTTCAATCATCTCTGTCCTTACCATCTAAACACCTTCCTTCTGTGGTTCTGTCCTCTGCTCCAGAACACTTAATTCATGCCACAATATTGGCATATCCTATTCACTATATTTTGTTGTCACCATTTCATCAACTTTCATTAGAATGGATTTCTGATTTTCCATCTCTGCAAAGACTTCAGCTACCTGTCCATCACTCCTCACTTGGCCATTTAACAAAGGCAGTCTGTCATTATCATCATTAATGACAAGTTCATCATCAAACATAACTGTCACATCCTCATTGAAGCAATCTCTTCTATAAAGTAAAGAATTAATGAATTCCTCCACAATCTAATCTTCACCTGAAGGATACTCATCATATCTAGCTTGGAAACAGTCAACTTCATTCATCACAATTACATCATGTGAACTATCTCCATCAATACCTGCACTCATAAACAAATCTTCTTGTTGTTCCAAGTCTTCCATATGCTTCAAAAATTCTTCAATAGTCTTCTCTTCTTCAATTCCTCCAAGATGGTCAACCTCCAGCTTCTGGCCAATATCATAAACTAAATCTCCTCTACTTTCAATATGTTGGAGAGAAGAATCTTTCTCTAACTGTGCATGGACATCTTCAAAACATCTGGCTGCTTCATTTTATTCTTCAGTGACAACATTAGCAGTTTGTTCTCTCTCACTTGTTGTTCCTGCAAACATACAAAATATGTCAGATGTAAGGCTCTTGGACCCCTTGGTCCCACTTGAAGATTCAATCCTCAAGTCCTTCTCCAAATACTCAATCACTCTGAGTAATTCCTTATTCTTCTGAGCATTCATCATTTGCTCTTTCTTCATCTCTTCCTAAGATTTCACTATCTCAACATTGATCTGAACAGATTTCAGATTCAATGTCTCCTCCTCATCAACAAACTCTAAAGCTTGTCCATCTTCTAGTGGTGTACCTGCAAACACACACAACTTTTTAGTTTTCAAATCACAAGACTTTTCAATCTTGGCTGCTTTCTCAAGCACTTCTTCTTGAATAGGTCTGCACATGGAATCTTCAATTTCCATCCTTGCCTCAAGAACTCTGGGTTCTTCTTCCTCTATGGAGTCTGTCATCACTTCACATTTTTCAGACTCAAAAACACAAGCCCTTACATCATCTATACTTTTCCAATAACTCAGGAAATCCTCAATGATTTCCTCCTCAGCAAGACAAGCTTCTTGTTGCCTCGATTCTTCACCATGTCTCACAAGATCTCTTGTAGATCTCCACTCTTCATCTGTGCTCTGTTCTTCTTCATAAGCAGAAATTTCTTCTTTCAATTTAGCTACTCTGAGTTCTTCTCTCAATAAGGAAATCTTCTTTTGCCTCAACCTCAACTGTAATGGTTTCCAATTTACTCTCTTTTTCATGAGACAACCAAATCTCTGGCTTTCCTCTATCCTCATCTTCAGTTTATTAAACTGTTCCCTGATCTCAGCTAACTCTTTGTCATATTCTACATCAGTGAGTCTCTTCCTCATGCCATTTTCTTTGGCATCTTCCCTCACTCTTCCATTGTGGCTTCTCTCAGAACCTTTGCAATCTCTGAAATCTCTGCTATGGCTCTCAGTAGCCATTTTCTTCTCTAGGAGTTCTTCACTCACAAGCTGCACTAAGCCTCTGCAACAGCAAGCTCTCTTGCTGCAACTCACCTCACCAATCCCTTCCTCTGGATCCAGCTTTTGGCAAGTACTGGTCCCCTATCTGCTGGAACCTTCTGAGCACTCTCTTCTGCTCTTCCTAGGCTTCACTCTGCAAATTTCTCAAGAACACCTCTGTTCTTCTGTCATCCAACCTCAGTTGGGAATCTTCCAGGTTCTGCCACACTCTTTCTGCACTCAGAATCCCTTACTGGATTCTTCTATCACTGCTCTCAAGCTTCTAATCTGCTTCTTGCTGAGATTCTTTCCTCACATGCTTGCACTCTGTATTCTGCAAAAAAATCCTTTCAACCAGAGTTCAAACAAGGCTCATCATCTTACCTCTCAAGATCCCTGACTGATATTTCTTTTCCCTTCACCTGCATTGCATTTCTACCTGCTGCAATCTTCAAGACACTCTGTCTTCAATTCCAGATTCTGTAAATCTGAGTTATCAACCTTCACTGCATATTCATTCAAATCAAATCTGAAAATTTTATGTTAAAAATATTTAAACTTCAACTTTTCCTTCCTGTCCAGTACATGTGCATTTCAAAAGTCAACTTTCAAAGAGCTAATTCAATTCTAGCTCTTATACCACTTGATGATGGGTAAAACCCACATTCCCAGTTTTCAAATTTTTTTCAATCTCAACCTATGTGTAAAAAGTGCATCAAAAGCCTCTTACCCAATCAACTTCCCAATTCGGGAAATCCCACAACATTCTCTTATTCTACGCTGACAAATTTAAATAAACAAGACTGGGTTATTTTAATATCTCAATTCAGAGAATTGAGATATTAATTCAACATTTCCTCTATAGCTATAACCCAATAGTCCATCTTCACATAATTCTGTGTAACTAACACTAAGCGTATATGTGTTAATTTACCTTGCCACTCTCGGGCTATGAACCCATAGTCAAACCCCACATAATTATAATGGAGTTCCGGTCCCACATATAAAATCGATGGTTCAATTAACTACACACGCCATACCTTATATTATCCTTCGAGTTCTTTCGAGAGCGATCGTCGTTCGATGGCCAACCTCCAGATCAGACGGCGTACATCGATATCGCACTGAGTCCACAGTCGACAGTTAACACGTGATGAGGGTGGTATCTCCAAACCGTTTAAGGCCACGTGTCAGCTCCTAGCATGTGTCACGTTCGAATTGGAAATACAGCTTATCCCACAAAGGCGGTGCGATCAAACCCGCTTCCAGCTTTTGAATAGTAAGTGACCATAGGTTAAACCGAGGTTAACACCCTTCTTCCTATTCACTCTGGTTCACTAACTCAGGTTAACACTCTCATTTCACACCAAAACGAACATATACACGATTCCATGACGGCACCAAGGCTCGGTTTCTCACATGGTGCATATAAATAAAACACGCTCAGGAGTCTCAATATGGACCACGCTCAACCATGGACAGAGAGAGACCTTTGGAGGTTCAACACAGCAAATTATTCCTCGAATTAAACACAGAATCAGAGGTTCCAATACCTCGGAATTAAGCAATTACACATACACATTCGACCACCACGTTATCATGGATATCGAATTCTCTAAGGATGCACAGAGTGCACTCAACTCTAACTCATAGAATTCAACACCCATAGTTCTATCACACGGGTTATACAACTACTTCTTGGGATGAATCCACACATTTCCAGTGGGTCTTAACACAGGGATTTATCACACATTCCCATCACTGAACGCGCAGACAAGCTTTTAAACAAATCACAGAGTCTTAATTACACCCAGCTCACGGAGATACAGGCATTCTTCACACAGAATTAAACCAAAAATTGCACATAAATACTGAAACAAATCTTCATTACACAGTGAATTGACTTACAAGCCTTTTAGCATGCCAGATCTTCGATTAATTAGCCCTTCTCCTCTACTCTATCTCTACTACAGTCCTATGCAGCCTATGTAGCTCTCTATGCAGGTCTACCTTATTATGCCTATAAGGCTTATTTTTATACAAACCCTTAATCGAATCAACTCCTCTAATGCTCAAAACTATTCATATCTCTAACTCTGAGACTAACCCTCTGACAGATAGAGAAGGACTCCTAAAATTAGCTTAACTTCTGAAACTGACTATCTCTTTAGGTGCCCATTAATCATTCGGGCAGTTACATTTTTCCCTCTAATTAACTAAAATAACTCAATTACGAATATTTACATGGGGAAACAAAACATGATACCCCCTTTTACATTTATTTATGGACAAAGGTTATTTTGAGCCTAATTCCCATGCATCACCACACCTTCACTTGTCTTTCAAAAAATGCTCTTTAATGCTCCCTCTAGCTCTGATACCATGTGTTGTTTTTACTAAGGCATAACAAGAGCAATTTACTCACACAGATAACAACTTCAAAGTTAATTATTAGCATTAGTTTTCCATATAGAATTTTACATCATTAAGCAGTTATACATAAACCATTAAGCATGAAGAGAGCAATAGAGAAAAAAGCAAGAAACTATGAGACAAGAGACAAAAATTAGGCTCGAGGCCAAGGAAAAACCCACAATGTTATGAAACCAGCTCAAAAAATAGAAGAAAATAGAGATCAACGACTTAGAAATCAGCCACTTCGAGGGGGAAAACTCCTTTGCATTACATAAATGAACAATTATTTGATGATACAAATGAAAAAACCTCCTTTCTATATATAGGAGTCCAAGGGGTCACAATATAATCCTAGCTGGCATAATAATGACAATGTAAGGGCACAACAATAATAATAGTGGGATTCTATGGGGCACAATAATAACAATATGGAGACTACATGGGCACAACAATAACAATAAGGGGATACACTAGTAATATAGGGACCTAACATGCCCGTCTCCTTGAAACAAGTGTTGTCCTGAAATCTTTATTATTTCTGGATGCTTCTGTATAAAATTATCATCCTCCCATGTGGAATCTTCAGCATGTAAGTTCTTCCACTTGCTAGGATACTCTAAAATTTATCAATTTCGTAGTTGTTGAGTTATTTTTTCCGTGACTGCTTTAGGTTCGAATATGATTTTTCCTTCCTCGTCAAGTTCTGGAAATATTTTTTGAACTGGGAGTTTGTCACCTATAACCTTTTTTAAGCATGAAACATGGAAAGCTGGGTGCACTCGAGAAAATGCAGGCAGCTCTAATTTGTCTTCCATAGTACCAATATTTTGCAACACCTTGTAAGGACTATAGTACTCTAGCGATAATTTATTATAATTCTTAGCTTTCTTGAGGGACATTGATTTGTATGGTTGTAGCTGTTAACACCTAATTTGAACCTTAGGCTGAAAGAAGGAAAATCAGGGTAACCTTAAACCACGCTCAGCCTTGTAGCTAGCCCTACAAGGTCAGGAGAGGGCTCTCTCCGGAAAAAGATATTCAATGAAGTATAAGATTAAACTGATATTAGGCTAGGTATAATGATGATAAATGTTTTTAATGAATTTTCAGTGTTGTATGGAAAATATGGGGCAGTTTGAAACTGGGGAATTAAACCAGAGATGCAAGGTATTTCATGGGGCAAGGTAGTCAGGAATTTTAACATTTAAGTTTAAATAATGATGGGATGGTAACACTGGAGAGGAGCTGAAAAGGGCATAAGAGATGGATCATTTTCAAACAGAAGAAAACATAGAATATGAATGATTTCCCAAGGCAGAGCATTAATAATGGATTCTACCTATCTATCTTGAAAGCATTCAAACAGAGTTGTTTATGAATGAATGGGGAACATAACAAAATTACATATGAACACAAAGGAAAGAACAAGTGCTAAAATCACACCACATGGATCCCACAAATCAGAGCTACATTTCTTATTAATTCCCTGTCAAACTGTTACAATGGAACACATAGCGTCCTACTTGGTTTCCACACTATTCCCTTACTTACTGACTGACTTAAAAATGATTCAAAATTACATTAAATAGACCAGAATTCTGAGGGAAGTAGATCCACGGAAGGAGGAGTTGTTTTACCAGCCCAGAACTGAAATCCGAACATAGGAAAGAAACCAACAAACTACCCCTCAAAAAGAGGAGAAACAACATATATTTGGCCATCTATTGATTTCGCTGTTACACTGGATGAATGAAAAATAGGACATCTGAAAAATAGATCCCTATTTCACTACTGCTGTAGAAGTCTCTGTTTCACATTTAGCTTACGGCCTTTGACTATCTCTCTATCTTTGTCCTTTGAAGAAAACCAACTTTTAATGAAAATGCTTTTGAAACCATAAGAATGAAATTATGCCTTAAATGAAGAAAAAATCTCATTTTTAATGGGAAAGAGCGAAGGGAAAGGAGGTGAGCCCAAATCGCAATCGCAATCAGAAGAGGGGAAGTGTTTTGGAATAGAGCGATTTGGATATATGTGATGCGATGGTGCAATCGCAATCGGGGATCGGGGCGAGAAAGTAATAGATATTTTAGAACGAGGCACAAAAACTCCGATGCGATTAGAAAAATTCCTTGTAAAATGAAATAAAAAGTGAAATTGGGCTTTACAAAGGGAAAAGGCATTTTTATTTTGAATGAGCGGAAAAGGTTTAAGGTGGGACCCAGGGGTGTAAATCGCAATCAGAATAGGAAGGGAAGGGAGGTGTTAAGGCACAACGATGTAACGCGTTTAAATTTTTTGCGATGCGATAGTGTATATGAGGAAAAGGGAAATCGCAATTGCAATCAGAGCAGAAAGGGGAGCAGGAGCAAAGTATTATATGGGAACAAAATGTGCGATGCGATGGAATTTCTTTAAAAAACTTTAAAACCGATTTATAGCATTTAACAAAGGGAAAAGTGCTTTTATTTGGAGCGGGGCAGAAGGGTCTTAAGGTGGGACCCGACCAATCGGAAATCAGATAAATTCAAAGGAGCGGGAGTTTGGAATAGCAGAAATGGCCAATTGCGATGGTGCGATTGGCTGTGGGTCGTCCGATCGGATGGGCAAATCGACGATCAGGATCTAATCGGGCGGGGTCAATCGCATCGCCGATTTTGTCATTCGATGGGTCAATCGGGATGCGAAATTTAAATTTTGCGATTGTGATCAGAGGAGGGGTGATGCGATTGGGCAATCGGATCAGAAATATTCAATCGAAAATATTACAATGAGCGGCCCATGAACTTTGTGATGCAATCAATCGCATCGGAGGTTTTACAATCGGGAAGGGTCGATCGGAGGGGAAATTTTAATCACATCGGGGATTTTTTATAAGTCAAAATAAATTTATGAATGTGATTATGCCTTCGGGTAGGGGAAAAGGGATTTTATAAAGAAAACTTAAACTTTTGTGAAATAAAGTTTAAGGGAAAAATGGAAAAAGGGGTAGGGTTTAGGCTATAGGGGAGCTTTATTCATTTAGGCATAAATTTCAATCCAGGAGTCAGTTTTAAGAGTATAATATACCATTGGAAAGCTCTTTCCGGGCTCTTTCTGATGGACACACTTAGAACATGATTTTACACTAAAAATTTGTGGAAAACTTCGTTGACGTCAGGGTGGTGACTTTGTGGAGATAGCAGCTTCCGAAGTGCAGCTTATTACATATGATGACATAAAATTATATAAAAGATGGAAAATAAAGTAAAGTACCATGTTTTCACCTAAAAACATGGTTTTGAGGTGAAAATTACATTAAGATGAATAAAACATTTCTTTGATCTCCCAGATGTTGTGACTTTGAGTTTATTAGACTTCCTCATGACCTTGCTAATATTTATTGACACTTGAATCTTTAATTTAACCATGGTGAGACCCTAAAACCTAATGAGACAAACCCTATGACCTAATAATATGGATTGAGAGTGAAAGTGGACCATGACTAAGACCATAGAGAGGAGATTCAGCAGGTATTACATGAGGGAAGATTGATGAAAGACCACTACCATCAATGAATCCATGACCTAATGGAATGGTGAAAATTTATGGTATGGGACTCCTAATATGAAAATGCAAAAGAGAAATTTTGATCATTGATGGAAGTATGACTAGACTAACACTAACAGTAGCCATAAAAATACCCAGTCACCTACATCAAAACTTCTTTCGCTACGATATTGATCTTCCTGTTGTTTCATTCGATTCTGCACCAAAGTTAGGTTATCCTTTAAGAGTTGGAGAACTTGTTGTTGATGCTCGATGTGATCTTCCATTGCTTGATCATCCATATTAGCTTTCATTGCACCCTTCAAACCATCCACCTTAGCCTCCATGTCTTCTTTCAAACCATCTATGTCATTTTTGGTTTCTCTTTGTGAGATCAAAATTTGTTGCACTTGGTCTCTTAATTTTGATATATCATGTTGCATTTCTTCCTCTTCATGCGTCATAGTACAAGTTTCTGAGAACTTAATGGGTATGGAATTATTTTTTGGAGGAATTATAGAATCCAAAACAAATATATATGATTTAATATTCCCTTGGGATGACTTCAAACTGATTTTTCAAAAAAATGTTACGCAATTTAAAAAAAAAGATACACACATTTTTCTTGCTTTTGAGAAACTCGATATTGAAACTGATATATATCTGTCATTTCAGATCACCAATATTTGAGCTTCGATCTCGTAGTAGCCCTCAGATTCTTCTTTCCAATGCCATGGGTCAGACTTGATTTGGATTGTTCAGCACAAATTTATGCCCAATCTCCCACAAATGACCTAATTATGGAATTTTTTAGTAGAGAAAACTTGTATGGTGTGGCACGTGTCACTATTTCATATTTTGGCTCTGAATTTGATACAAAATAAACTACAGTCCGTGCACTTTTAGACACTTTTTACAGAATTCAAATACGATGCTTAGAGGGAAATTTATGACGCTTTTCCCAAGGTCACCTCTTTGAGATGAAATTCAGGAGCCTACAAAAACCCCAACTTCCTTTGATCATATCTCAGAAAATGTAGCTAACCAAGATCTGAAATTTTTACACGAAGTTCCTTAGGATTTCAGGTCAAATGAGTTTTTTTATAGCATCTAAAACTTTGTAGAAAAACATTTATAGCACAAATTGCACGATGACCTGTTTGCAACAGCGAAACCCTATAATCCAAAGCTCTGATACCAAATGTTATGAAACCAACTCACAAAATAGAAGAAAAGAGAGATCAATGACTTAGAAATCAGCCACTTTGAGGGGGCAACCTCCTTATATTACATAAATGAACACTTCTTCGATGATACAAATGACAAAACCTCCTTTCTATATATAGGAGTCCAAGGGGTCACAATATAATCCTAGCCAACATAACAGTAACAATGTAAGGGCACAACAATAACAATAGAGGGCTTCTATGGGGTGCAAAAATAACACACTAGAAAATTTGGCGGAAATTCCGACGACCAATTCGTCGCTATTCCGACACATAGTCGTCCCAAGAGCGACAGTTCGAGGGCGGAAAAAATGTGGTTTGTCATGTCGTCGCAGTTCCAACGCAATTAAAAAGTGTCACACTATCGACACTTCTTTTGTCGCTTCCAAACAAGCGTCGCTCTTCCGATGTCTCACGAACCGTCGCGCTTCCGACGTTTGTAAACTGTCGCACTTCGATGAAATTTGGTCCGACGTTTTGAACGTCACTCTTCCGACGTTTGTAAATGGTCGCAATTCCGACGCAATGTGGTCCGACGTTTTCGACGTCCCTCTTCCGACATTTGTAAGCTGTCGCAATTCTGACGAAATGTGGTCCGACGTTTTGAACGTCGCTCTTCCAACGTTTGTAATCTGTCGCAATTCCGACGGAATGTGGTCTGACGTTTTGAACGTCGCTCGTCCGACGCTTACAAGGCGTCGGTATACCGACGACGGGTTCAATTTAAGAAAAAAAAAAATGAAACTTTAAAAGAGGAAAAACGTTGTTTTGAATATATCATATGAAGTAAAACAGTCCATGAAGTTATTACATTTTCACATCTGAAGATTGGAACCCAAATATCCATCCAGAAAAGTGGAAGTCCCACCCCAGACAATGATAGAAAAATACCCCATGTCACATACAGGGACATGATATAAAACCCAGTAACGGTCCACATGGAGATTATCTACAAATCCGAGAAAGCATCCAAATATGCCCGAGGCATCTATAAGAAAGTGAAATAGCAGTATGTAGAATAGTAAAGCAACAGATAGAGTACCGACGTCCATTGTTCCAAATACAAATTAAAGTACCCAAAATCCCGCAACAGAGAAAAACGCTAATCATGTGAGGAGTGTTATATGTCCAAAATATAAAAGACCATCAGACCATATCAATAAACCAGCAACATAGACCAGCATCGCTAGTTTTGAAGGCAGAGTGATAAACATTAATCATTTTTTTTTCACAAGAGAAAAAATGTTGTTTTCAATATATTATATGAAGTAAAACAGTCCATGAAGTCATTACATTTTCACATCTGAAGATTGGAACACAAATATCCATCCAGAAAAGTGGAAGTCCCACCCCAGACAGTGATAGAAAAATACCCCATGTCACATACAGGGACTTGATATAAAACCCAGTAACGGTCCACATGGAGATTATCGACAAATATGAGAAAGCATCCAAATATGCCCAAGGCATCTATAAGAAAGTGAAATAGAGTATGTAGAGTAGTAAAACAACAGATAGAGTACCGACGTCCATTGTTCCAAATACAAATTAAAGTACCCAAAATCCTTGAATAGAGAAAAACGCTAATCATGTGAGGAGTGTGATATGTCCAAAATATAAAAAGACCATCAGACCATATCAATAAACCAACAACATAGACTAGCATCGCTAGTTTTGAAGGCAGAGTGATAAACATTAATCATTTTTTTTTCACAAGAGAAAAAATGTTGTTTTGAATATATTATATGAAGTAAAACAGTCCATGAAGTTATTAAATTTTCACATCTGAAGATTGGAACCCAAATATCCATCCAGAAAAGTGGAAGTCCCACCCCAGAAAGTGGAAGAAAAATACCCCATGTCACATACAGGGACTTGATATAAAACCCAGTAACGGTCCACATGGAGATTATTGACAATCTGAGAAAGCATCCAAATATGCCTGAGGCATCTATAATAAAGTGAAATAGCAGTATGTAGAATAGTAAAGCAACAGATAGAGTACCGACGTCCATTATTCCAAATACAAATTAAAGTACCCAAAATCCTGCAACAGAGAAAAACGCTAATCATGTGAGGAGTGTGATATGTCCAAAATATAAAAAGACCATCAGACCATATCAATAAACCAGCAACATAGACCAGCATCGCTAGTTTTGAAGGCAGAGTGATAAACATTAATCTTTTTTTTTTTCACAAGAGAAAAAACGTTGTTTTGAATATATTATATGAAGTAAAACAGTCCATGAAGTCATTACATTTTCACATCTAAATATTGGAACCCAAATATCCATCCAGAAAAGTGGAAGTCCCACCCCAGACAATGATAGAAAAATACCCCATGTCACATACAGGGACATGATATAAAACCCAGTAACGGTCCACATGGAGATTATCGACAATCTGAGAAAGAATCCAAATATGCCCGAGGCATCTATAAGAAAGTGAAATAGCAGTATGTAGAATAGTAAAGCAACAGATACAGTACTGACGTCCATTGTTCCAAATACAAATTAAAGTACCCAAAATCCTTGAACAGAGAAAAACGTTAATCATGTGAGGAGTGTGATATGTCCAAAATATAAAAAGACCATCAGACCATATCAATAAACCAGCAACATAGACCAGCATCTCTAGTTTTGAAGGCAGAGTGATAAACATTAATCATTTTTTTTTCACAAGAGAAAAAATGCTATTTTGAATATATTATATGAAGTAAAACAGTCCATGAAGTCATTACATTTTCACATCTGAAGATTGGAACCCAAATATCCATCCAGAAAAGTGGAAGCCCCACCCCAGACAATGATAGAAAAATACCCCATGTCACATACATGGACATGATATAAAATCCAGTAACGGTCCACATGGAGATTATCGACAATCTGAGAAAGCATCCAAATATGCCCGAGGCATCTATAAGAAAGTGAAATAGCAGTATGTAGAATAGTAAAGCAACAGATAGAGTACCAATGTCCATTGTTCCAAATACAAATTAAAGTACCCAAAATCCTTGAATAGATCAAGAAAAACGCTAATCATGTGAGAATTCTAAGTAAATTTAATCTATTAACATTGGGAATAAAATTACACCGAAGTCAAAAACATTGCCTGGCCAGACTCCTGGCAAATTTGTCATCAAAAAATCAAAAAATTAAGAAGACTGCCCTCATACGGGGAAACCAGTCTTGAACGTTTAATTTACAGAATTCAAAAATATTACAAAGGTCCAGCACAGTAAAATAATCTAAAAACAGCCCAATTAAGTGGGCCTGCTAAGAAAGAAAAACAAATTAACCAAACTACTCCTCCGGTGGTTCCTCCACGATTCGGCACACTCCTTCGGAAGGTCCAGGATCGCTAGGTGCTACCTCCACATGCATGCCACGGCTCCCCTCCTGAAGGCCCGAATGTTTGCCAGCTTTTTCCGAGCTCAGACCCGCCGGACGGGTGCATTCTTCCTCCGTTTGGGCCTCCTCGCGGAAGACCACAGTGACTAAAGTCGTGATTCGCGGGTGGTTGAGAGAGCAATTAAAGGAAAATTGCGTAGTGCGCATGGTGGGAGAAGGTGAACTAGCGGTGGGGAAGCGAGGAGCAGGGGAATCCATACGGTGGCCAGATCCTACAACCCGACCCTGCCCACTCATAGTATTTGGATATCGACCTGCGTAATAATCACTGGACTGGCTGGAAGTCGACTCTGTTGAGGGGCTAGAGGGAGCGCGCAGGGGTTGACCTCTAGTGCTCCCCCTGCGGAAACGCATCCTATGACGCACGCGAGGCATGGGTGTAGTCTCAGGCACAGTGGGCACAATGTAGAAATTTGAATAATAGCTGAGTTATTCACCGAGATTATCCTGATTACACACTATTTAGGCTTCATGCATAATACATAACCTCTTCTACAATTGATCATCAATATGCGGAAATAGAAAGCAATCACATGCGCTCATTAAAACATAATCAAGCACACATATCAACACAGGATGTAATGGGGAAAGAAATAGCTGAAAACCCCCAACTATCTGTATAATATAATGATATAGAACATGTAACAATACATAGCACAAAGCTCTCACAGCTCTCAGCACTATCTCAATGCTACACACAAAACTAGCACGGAAGATGAACAAGTCACAGGTTCAAATCTCCTCCACAAGTCTGCCTGCCTCTACTGCGCAATCCAAGTTGATTAATGATGAGATCCAAGTTCAAATCCCACTATCTCCAACTGTGCAATCCTCATTGGCAATCTCCATCAATGTGTGTGCAAATCTCATGCACAGTTGTAGTCACAACTGATAGTCACACTCACCCTTTCACCCACCTCTAACACTGGTCTCCACTGAACTGTCCATGCATTGCAGTTAACTGATGTGTTCTTTAGTTGATTTATGAGTTAATAATTAGTGAATTAATTAACAATTAATTCACACCACTCATCACTAGTGTATTTATCAGTTAGACTAAATACAACTAGTTCAACTAAGTTAAACCGAACACAACTCCACCAACTGTCTCATCAACTCCACCAAACTCTACCACATGAGTTCTAACTAAAGTCAACCATGCAATAGCTCAAATAACCCTTAGGAAAAGCGCATTTCCTTTTGTTAGCTACATGTGCCACATCCAAGCATCAAACTGAAGTGCTCCAAGAGGATAAGATAATGTTTATAGTCTAAATATTATTAAGGGTTAATAATATTTGACTGTTTTATTTTTAGCCCGGCAGTCTAAAAATAGAAACCGCCCAATGTCTAAAAATAGAGGTCCATCTATTTTTACCAACTTGACCAATCATCCATAAATAGCATCCTGCAACTCATAGACCATGATCCATATGTCTAAAAATAGACATAGTCTAAAAAATAGACTTTGCGCCAAAAATAGCCTGCGGGCCCACTTAGTGAAGGCGACTTCATTTCACTAAGCTCCATCATCTTGTTGCATTTTCAACACTCCCTCTCAACAAGATATGGATTATCTGCAACCCCTATCCTGCCTTTGTGGTATTCGAATTTGCTCCTAGTGAGCGCCTTCGTCAAGATATCAGCATCCTGATCCTCCGTGGGAATGTATGAAAGTAACATGATTCTCCGCTGCACACAATCTCTGATATGATGGTACCTGATGTCGATGTGTTTGGATCTATCATGAAATACTGGATTAGCCGAGAGTTTAATGCAACTCTGGTTATCGCAATAAATCACAGTAGGATCCAAGTGTGACCCGAACAACCCGACCAGGATCTTCCTCATCCATATGGCCTCGCATGCAGCCAAGCTTGCTGCCATATACTTAGCCTCTGCTGAACTGAGTGCCACGGATCTCTGCTTCCTGCTGTACCAAGAAACTGCTGTCGACCCGATACTGAAGATCCCTCCAGATGTGCTCTTTCTGTCCGTTGGGCTCCCTGCCCAATCTACATCCGTGAAGCCACATAGCTTCACCTCATCCTCCTGTCTGTACCACAATCCATATCCCGATGTGCCTCTAAGATAACGCAATACATGCTTGCCTGCCTTCCAGAAGAGCTTGGTTGGCTTAACCATAGCTTGTGAAAGTTGGTTAACAACATAGCATATATCGGGTCGTGTATTGACCAGATACATAAGCGACCCCACCAATTTTCGATAAACAGTGGCATCCACTACCTCCGCTGAAGTAGCATCCTCCTTCCTCCAACCTCCAGGAAGAGGAGTATCAACAGGCTTGCAGCCATGCATGTTGAGCTTCTCCAATATTTCCCGAGCATACTTACCTTGAGAAACAAATAGTCCATCACTGCACTACCAAATTTCCAATCCCAGGAAATAATGAAGGAGGCCCAAGTCCTTCATCTCAAACTCTCTAGCAAGATCCTCCTTGCATGAAAGTATCAACAGCTCATCACCCGTCAAAATCAGATCATCTACATACAGTACAATGATCAACAACTTCCCCTCCACCACAATCTGGTACAGGTTAGGATCCGCCTCACTCTTGGAGAATCCAAGTCCGGTGAAATAACTGTCTATCAGTGTGTACCAAGCACGAGGTGCTTGTTTCAACCCATACAGTGCTCTCTTGAGTCTGCACACATGCGACTCACTGCTGAAGATCTCGAAACCTTCAGGCTGCTCTATGTACACCTCCTCCTCAATGACTCCGTTGAGGAACGCAGTCTTCACATCCATCTGATGGATGTGCCATCCCATCTGCGCTGAGAGAGCTAGGATCGTTCGTATGGAAGAGTACCTTGCGACAGGTGCAAAGGTCTCCTCATAATCGATCCCCTCAATCTGTGAGAAGCCACGGGCAACAAATCTTGCCTTGTACTTCTCCACACTCCCGTCAGCCGCCTGCTTCACTTTGTAGATCCATCGCGAACCCACCACTGATTTCCCCTCCAGTCGCGGGACAATCTCCCATGCATTGTTTCTGACAATCGAATCATACTCTTCCACCATGGCATCTACCCATGCGGGGTCCTCCACAGCTTCCTCGAAAGAGGATGGCTCTGTCACGACACATTTGCTCACAAGAGCCATTTATCTAGTGTACCAGTCCGGTGACTGTCTTTGTCTGCGCTGTGATGTAGGAGGTCCTACAACCTTCTCTGCATCTTGAGCCAGTCGCTTAGCTTCTGTAGTGCGCTTGCGCCCTCTGATGGTTGGCGCTGCATGAGTGGTCTCTTCCACTCCATGAAATTCCTCTTGTGGCTGATCCACATCCAGAAGCTCATCCTTAGGAACTAATAGCTCCTCATCTGCATGCAAGTGTGGCTCCCTCTCAAGCGAACACTTCATGGCTTTCTCCTTCTGAAATTTGATATCCCGTCGCACAACAGTCTTGCGACTGTCTGGAAAATACACACGATAGTTGTGGGGCGTATCAGTGTACCCCACAAATATCCCAACCTCCGCAGTCGGCTCCAGCTTCTTCCTGGCATCCTTCATCACATGAATGTAAACGGGTGAACCAAAAATCCTCAAATGGGAAATATCCTTGCCTCTTAAAAACGCCTCCTCGGTGTACTCATGCCAAGTATCTTGTGAGGACAAGGTTACTATATCTTTGCGGTATTGCATGCCTCACCGCCCACAAGTGAAGGGTAGTACACAGTCATGCAACATCGCCCGTGTAGCACCCATGATCGTTCTGTTCTTCCGCTCAGCAACCCCATTCTGCTGTGGGTAGAGGTGCTATGAGCTCTCTTCAAATTCCTTATGCGCTGTAAAAGTCCTTGAATTCGACATAGATGAATTCACCACCATTTTCGCTCCTAAGAGCCTTCACCTGTTTCCCCGATTCTTTCTCGACTAGTGCCTTGAACTCACAGAACTTTGAGTATGTCTCGCTCTTCTTACGCATGAAGAAGATCCAGCACTTACGAGAAAAGTCATCAACAAATATCACATAATACCTGTGCTTTGCTGTCGAAGCTATTGAGAAACGTCCACACACGTCCATGTGAATTCTCTCAAGGATTGTCGTGGCGCGACTATCCTTCTCGTGAAAGGTGGCTTTCACAAATTTTCCCAAGGTACACCCCTTGCACTGATCTGACTGCACAAGAGTGCCCTTAGGAAGCCCAATAGAAATCTGCTGCAGTATCTTCAAAGCTCCATGGTGAAGGTGGCCCAATCTCCGGTGCCATAGCTTGCCATCATCCCGACTCACCACTCCTCCCGCCTTGCATGCCATTGCTGCGCAGCCATCTACTTGCAACTGATAAAGGTTCTTGACTCGAACCCCTATCTTCTGGGTTTCTCCAGTTGTCTTACTGCACAGGAAAGCCTTTCCCTCGCTGAAGACAACATCGTACCCCTTGTCTTCTAACATCGCCACAGAGATCAGATTCTTCTTCAATCCTGGAACATGCATCACTTCCTTCAATACGGATGGTTTACCAGACTCCCTCTCAAAGGAAATGGTACTGATACCGGTCGCACTATATCTACCATCATCGCCCATCTCGATGTGCACTCCAAGATCTTTCTCATCCAGGATCACAGCAGAGATCTGCGATCTCCGGTCATGTGAAAAAAGGCAGCACCTTGTCCCGAGAACCATGCGGTCATCACACTTGAGACCAAGCTTGTGCGATCGGTGAAAAATCCGGTTCAAGCTGAGGCCGAGCCTCCCGGTGCAGATCGACACCCGCTTATTTTCTTCTTCGCCGGACACTTTGTGGCATAATGCCCATGTTGGTGACAGTGAAAGCACTTCACCTTGGACATGTCTTACTTCTTGCCTTTCGCACCGGAATGAGAAGCTTTCTTGCTCTTCCCCTTCTTTGCTTTGGCAGCCAAAGCACAATTCTCTTCATCAGAGTTCTTTGATGAAGATCCGTCCCTAGTACTTCGCCTTATCTACTCTTGCACAAGATCCGACCAAAGTCGCTCCCATCCTGGCAATTTCTCCCGACCATTAACAGAATCCTGATCGGCATGCCAACTCTTCGAAAGACCAAGGAGAGCCAAGCTCACCAGTTCCTCATCATCGACAGTCACCCCCACACTTCCCAGCTCATCCTTGCATTGGATGAACTTTGTGAGGTACTTGGGCATACTGTCGCCTTTCTCCATTTTTATGTTCCTAAGTTTATGCTTGAGCGCCAACTTTCTCTGGTCGCTCTTGCTTTGGAATAAGTCTATCAATGCTTTCCACATCAAGTATGGAGAAGCTTTTCCATGCATGATGGATACAATGTGATCCTTCACGCCCTCCAACAGAATTCTTCGACATTTCGCCATCTTCTTTGACCTCAGCAGAAGCGACATCGATGAGCTTTGGGACCTCAGCATCTATGAAATCCTTCAGCCCGTTATCATCTAATAACGCCTCCATTCTGTCCTTCCATGCAACATAATTCGAGCTGCCCTCAAGGGCATACTCTAGTCGCAATCCGTTGAAAGACATTTTGACTTCGACACCAAGAAAACTGTTGCAAATTCGAATTCCAAATTTTGCTGCAAATTCGAATTCCACCAGCTCAAAACTCAACCGCTTCCGATCTGTGAGAAAAAAGTATTTCTAGCACAGAGATCGACTGTAGGGGCATTTATTGGATATATCACCTTTCAAAGAAAGGATGGATCCAGAGGCTACCTGGCCCGCTTACAGACTCTATCTACCGAAATAAATTGTAATCACTATAATAGATCCGATGATCAATTCTCGCTCCGATACCATGTAGAAATTTGAATACTAGCTGAATTATTCACCGAGATTATCCTGATTACACACTATTTAAGCTTAATGCATAATACATAACCTCTTCTACAATTGATCATCAATTTGCGGAAATAGAAGCAGTCACATGCGCACATTAAAACATAATCAAGCACACATATCAACACAAGATGTAATGGGGAAAGAAATAGCTGAAAACCCCCAACTATATGTATATTATAATGATAGAGAACATGTAACAATACATAGCACAAATCTCTCACGGCTCTCAGCACTATCTCAATGCTACACACAAAACTAGCTCGGAAGATGAACAAGTCACAAGTTCAAATCTCCTCCACTGTTTGCTTGCCTCTACTGCGCAATCCAAGATGAGAATGAATGAGATCCAAGTTCGAATCCCCTTGGCTTGTACTGCACAATCCTCATTGGCAATCTCCATCAATGTGTTTGCAAATCTCATGCACAGGTATAGTCACAACTGATAGTCACACTAACCCTTTCACCCACCTCTAAAACTGGTCTCCACTGAACTGTCCATGCATTGCAGTTAACTGATGTGTTCTTTAGTTGATTTATGAGTTAATAATTAGTGAATTAATTAATAATTAATTCACACCACTCATCACTAGTGTATTTATCAGCTAGACTAAATACAACTAGTTCAACTAAGTTAAACCGAACACAACTCCACCAACTGTCTCATCAACTCCACCAAACTCTGCCACATGAGTTCTAACTGAAGTCAACTATGCAATAGCTCAACTAACCCTTAGGAAAAGCATATTTCCTTCTGTCAGCTGCATGTGCCACATCCAAGCATCAAACTGAAGTGCTCCAAGAGGATAAGATAATTTTTATAGTCTAAATATTATTAAGGGTTAATAATATTTGACTGTTCTATTTTTAGCCCAGCAGTCTAAAAATAGAAACCGCCCAATGTCTAAAAATAGAGGTCCATCTATTTTTACCAACTTGACCAATCATCCATAAATAGCATCCTGCAACTCATAGACCATGATCCATATGTCTAAAAATAGACATAGTCTAAAATTAGACTTTGCGCCAAAAATGGCCTGTGGGCCCACTTAGTGAAGGCGACTTCATTTCACTAAGCTCCATCATCTTGTTGCATTTTCAACAGAGGAGACGGAGAAGCAGAATTCCAAGAAATTGAGGAAGAAAAACAGAGACAGAACCGAGAGAAATGCAGATATGGAGCAAGGTCTAGGCAGCAGTTCAGCTGGCCACTTCTCCTTATCGTCACAGTTAGCAAGCAGTGTAATCCAGCAACCGGCTCGTCTTAAAAACCATAGCTAAACGCCATTTTTTCGACCCGACTGCAATGCAATAAAAGGACGCCCGTCATAATTAATCTTTGATCATTAATAATGAGAGTCGAAGGCCGGATCATATTGGAGCGTGCGGAATCGCTAAGAGGAGTGGAGGTTCGATCTTGAACAGTGTTAAAAATTAATTAATGTGGATTTGATGTGAAAACTTAATTGAACAGCGTTAAATGTTAATGCGATTGATATGAAATCACCATATCCATGTCCCATCGCCTTAAACGCCATCGAATGCACCCGTAGCTAGGAGCAGGGCAAGTTTTTATTGAGGACACGTGGCAAAAATTGATTGGAGCGGATCTTTGTTTGGGCCGCTCGCGCAATGGAAATCCAGACCCGAAAAATATTAGGGAAAATTTGATAAGAAATTCGCGTCACAACTCTCCCTCCGTACGCCAGCCCAACTTCGGACCCGAAAAAGATTAGGGCGGAATTCATTTGGTTTTCGCGTCACAAAATTGGCCGACGTTAGCAGGATATTTTGGAACGCGAATTTGGTTTGAATTATGGTTTATCGCCGTTTGAAGTCCGGCGGGCTCGACTTAAGAACAATTTTGTTTGATCCCATCTTATAAAATTTGTGTTGGTTTTCTTTGATAATACACATATTTATAATAAATCATGGGAATACCACACTAAACATGTGGAAAATTTATATAAATAATTATTAAGAACAATCATTTTTATGTAAAAATATCCAAACGTGCTTTTGGGAAATAAGAATTCGAGTATTTGGTTCATATTGTTTTAAAGGAAGGAGTGAAGTTGGAGCCTCAAAAGATGCAAGCTATTACAAAATGACCTATTCCCAAGAAAATCAAGGTTCTTAGAAGATTTTTTAGACTTACATGATATTATTTATAATTTGTTAAGAATTATGCATGCATTTCAAGTCCACTCACATATCTCTTGAAGAAAATATCATTTATATGGAATGATGAGGCTACTTTGGCATTCTCTCTTTCAATGGATGCCATGTCTTCTACAACAACATCGGTTGCACCTACTTTTGGTAAAACATTCATAGTAGAGTGTGAGGCACTAGGACAAGGAATTTACGTAACATTAACACAATAAGGGATATCATTGGCTTTTAAAAACAAGGAATTCAAAGAAAATATTTGGTGAAATCTACGTATGAAAAATAAATGGAAGCAATATTACATGCAATAAAAAATGGGGATAGCATATCATTGGGAGGTACTTTAAAGTCAATATATACCATGATAGCATAAAGTATTTTTTGAAGCTATGGATTTCATTGGAAGATTAACAAAAATGAGGAGAAAAAATGCAAAGTTTTAATTTTGAGATAATCTGCAAAAAGGGTAAGGAAAATTTAGGACATGATGCTCTTTCTAAAATAGAAGAGGCCTCAAATTTATATCCAATTACATTTTCTATTCCTAGGTGGCTAGAAGAAGCTTACCATAATGGAAAAATGACAATAGTACTAAACAAAAACTAAAATTTATAAAGGATGGGATGAACTCTATGGAACATTGGGAGTGAAAGAGAGATATACTTTGGTGCAAATGTAGAATATTTTTATGCACGCAAGCATATTTGAATAAACAAATATTAAGGGAGTCCCATGTCTCTCTGATGGTAGGACGCAGGGTTCCTTAAAACATCTCAAAGGATCAAAAAATATATTTTTGGAAGGAATGAATAAAGATATTCAAAATTTTGTAAGAGAAGGTCAGGTTTGCATAATAAATAAAAGAGAGATAGTAAAATCTCTAGGGTTACTTCAACCATTCCACATACATATTCAAAGACTAGAAGATATATCAATAGACTTTATTACAGGGTTACTGAAATATAAAGGTAAGTATGAAATTTTTGTGGTCATTTATATAGACAAATTTTGTAGATTTTTTTTGTAGAGCTCAAAGTACATAAACAACAAGCCAAGTGGCAGAAGTGTCCGTGAAAGAAATTCATAGTCTTAATGGTTTTCCTAAAGTAATAGTAACAAGAAACTTTTGGAAATAATTATTTAATATGAGTGGAGAAACACTAGCTGCCATGAGTTCTACATATCAAACACAATCAAATGATCAAACAAAAATAGTTAACAAATGTTTTTAAGGTTATCTACAATCTTACTCTTTAGAAAATCAATCTTAATGGATGAAGTGGGTTCCTCAAGGAAGAATGGTAATATGATACTATCATACTACCTATCACACATCTACTAAAATTTCCCCATTTAAGGCCCTTTATGGATATCCAACTCCTAGTATCTCATACTTTTGCAAGATAAGTCCAAAGTATAGGAAACAGAGTCACATATGGAAAATACTAAAGAAAATTTGAAAATTATTATGGAAAACCTTCAAATGACATGAAACATGATAAAAAAACAAGGGGAACAACATTGAAGTGAAAGATAATTTGAGGAGGGTAATTGGGTATTTTTTAGATTATAGAATTATAAGCAATCTTCATTCAAGAAAAAGAAGAATAAAGAATTAGCTCAAAAATGTTATGGCCCTAAATAATTATTCATAGGATTGCACAAGTGGTATAGAAGTTATATTTTCCTTCTTCTTGTATTCATAAGGTTTTTCATGTATCTTGCCTAAAAAAGGTTTTGGGAAAAAATATGCCAATGTAAATAGAACTTCCAAAATTAGATGAAGAATGAAAGTTGATTCTTGAACCACAAAAAGTTATAGATAAACATTCTGTATCTCTTTTACATATAACCATTATGAAGTACCCAATCAAGTGGAAGAATATTCCTCTAGAAGAAGGTACATGGTAAAATGATCAATTCGTGATGAAATACCCACGGCTAAAGGGTTCGTTTGAAGTTTTGACAAAGGTTTTGTTATATGTTTTATATAACGCACAGCGGAATATTTTTATTATTTGTTAAGGTCCCACACAGTGATCAAATTTGAAGGGCAGGACCGAATTTCAATTAGAAGGGCATATATCTATGTCGCCCTTCCATAATGAAAAGCTTTAAAAAAAAAACTTTTCAATTGACCACAATAAATTATTTTTACATTTCATTTTTAGAAAGACAAAACCATCAATCTTTATAGTAATAAAAGACTGTTACATATACAACAATGAAGAAGGCTCCATCTTTCATTGCTTAAATATCTCATTGGCAATGTCAGCATAAGTTTTGAAGACACTATTATAAGAGTTTGGATACATACCACCGGGATATAGGAGATTCTTATGTGTCAGATTGTGTAATGCAATTTTGAATTTGTCTCACAAGGAGCAACAGCATGGAGGTCTGGATTTTTCTTATAGAACTTTTTTATTATTATTTGAAACATTGTTTATAGATATGAATACAACAATGAAATTATGAGCATGGTGGAAAATTATTCAAGCTCATGATGCCAAACCATGATGATGTAAGTTTGGAATTTAACATTTTTACATGTTAAAGACAAATAGTCAAAATCACTGACAACTTAGTATGCCATAATTAATAATCATTCCTTGTTCACTTTTGTTAATAGGTTTATGTCAGACGATGATGCAGGGGCATTAGGCACTAGCCAGCAATGTAGGAGGTTTTTTCCACATGTTGTGGCTAGGAGGGTTCGAAAACATTTGAGTTGTAATAGCTAGGTGTCAATACCTCAGCTGACTGTATTACTTAGACTAGTTAGATTTGTAGGAGTCGAACAGTTTCAGTTAGTTGAATTATTATAATTATACCTTTTGATTTCTAGAACGGTCCTCTCAGAGGAACCGAAGAGCCATATGTTATGTATATAAATTGTAATTACTCGGATGAATAAAAGTAGAGAGGGAAGAGGAGAGTAGAGAGGGGATTTCTGCAATAAACCTCTGTGTGTGAACAATTGTTTCCAGTTAAATGATTTCCAAGCTTAGTTGCCATTGAATTATCTCGAACTGATAATTGTGAAGAATTGTTTAACTGTGAGGCGATTGGGTACTGATAATTCCATTCTTCTATCTTTGAATTCCCGTAAATTGTTGGATAACCCTGTGAACTCACCCCACCCGAAGGCGAGGTCTGTGTAGAGAACCGGGGTCGTGAAAACTGTTCAAATATAAAAATCCCGCTTAATAAAGAGACAAAATTGTTGTGCTTTCAGAACCTGACTCGAGGATTGGACATGAGTTAACAAAAAAAAGGATAGCGGAACCAGACTTGCACCCGTGGTCAAGCCCTCTACCAAAACCACGAGCGGAATCACAAAAGCGGGTTGCCCATATCGCACCGCTTTTGCGGAGTAGGCGGTATTTCCTATTCGCAAGCGATTCCATAGGGAATGCGACACATGGCAAAGTGACCCCGGAAAACAACCGTTTAACCCACGCCATCGCACGTTAAAGCCCGACGTTGGAAGCCGAGCGAAATTGCCAAGAGTCGTTGATTTGGAGAAGGGCCATCGGACGGTGGTCGCACGTTGAACTTGCCCGTAGGTTAACTAAGGTGTGCGGAGGATAGCCAGGTACGATACGAGTGTTTGATTGGTTATTGATATATATAGGTGGGGCTGGAGTATAATGAAATTGTTTAATTAAACAATTGGCGGATAATTAGCATAAGTCTGGAGCGTGATTGTTGTAAGGCTGGGTGGTGAAATATAGAGCCGAAATTTCATTACAAGTTATTTATTTAAAAAGAAACGTGGAGTATAAATACAAAGTGTTGAAAGTTAAACATTGGTTATAAGGATTGGAGATAATATAAAGTCGGGAATATAAATTAAAGTCCAACCATTGCGGATAGTATTTATTTATCAAATTCTACGAATTTGATAAATAAACCCGAAGAAAGAAGAAGTCAATTAAGACTCAGGCTGGAGGAAAAGAACGGGGTACACCAAGGGAAAATGCTGACAGAGAGATTGTAGACACACCAGCTCTCCTTGGGGGTCCAATTTCAGTTTTGTTGCGTCACACGATGATCTCTCTTCTCTGGCATTTACTTGTATTGAAGATCACTATTCTAGGAATAAGGAGTTATTCTCTCCAAAAATAACCCTAGCCAAACATTGACAATGCATCAAGGATATATTTCTATGCTTCATAAGTACATATGTTCTACTTCTAAATCATGTCTTGGAAGTGGTTGTTTTGCTGGAAATTATTCACCAGTTGGTTTCATACCAAAGTCTTTTCACATTTTCAGCATCCAATACATGAAAAAGATAATGGTTTAAAACAACATAAATATTTGAAATTTTGCAAGAATTGTCTGGCACACTTTGAATATGAATTTTGAAGTCAAGTGCATGATGTTGTAGAGGATCAAGTGTCATTTTGAATAACAAATGTTTCACAAGAAACTTCTCAACATGCTACCCTGCAGTAAGGATTAAATGACAATATTGCATTAACTATTTCCATAATAAAAGTGCACCTCGACCATAAGACTAAACAACTACAAATGTTGTAGATCTAACAAGACCACACAATCAAATGTATTCCACAAGGCCAATACTGTATGAAAAATGAAAAAGGAGTTTGCAACCAAAAATACCTTAGGCAACTAATTCAATTAGATACACCAAACCATCAGCAAAAAGGAAAACCAACCTACTCAAAAGGCAAGCGTTTACCTCCTTTGACAAAATTTTGAGTTCTGAAACAAGGGCCTTTATTGTCTTGTCAATGCCCCTAGTAATTTGAATGGGGTTTGCACTTGTTGCAACAACCTAAACAAAAAGGTTTCATTTCAAATTATTTTCCACAAATTAAGATACAACCATTGTCAGTTTTGTATTTCCTAACAAGCTCATAAATTTTGACAAAAAAAGCAAAATTTTTTAATACCTGATAGCAATTTTTTCACTCAAAAAATATCTTAGACTTAATAAGCCCAACCCAAAACTAAAAAACCAAACACCATAAGACCCTACAAAAATGAATAGATGATCTTAATCCAGTACTATCGACAAAAAGTTACCTTTACACCCTCACTTATTAAACCCTGCGCTGTTGAATTTTAACTTCAACTACTGCAGCAGAAGGACGGATGCAGCAGCAACATTTTTTTTTGGAGGTTGCTTGCACGCCATCCAGAAATTTAATTCAACATTTAAAATTCCTGCAAGTTTTTTTTGTAGACGGCCGCAGCCATATTTCTGTACAGGATTGTATTTAAACACAACAACCAGCATTAACGCAATTCACCAACCAGAAATTAAACAAACAGAAATTTACCCGACAATTTTGTAAATTTAAAAGGAGGACACGTGGAGCATTAATATTGGATCGCATGAAATTGAAGGGAATCTGAAAACCTGAAAACTGGACCCGAATTTTTTATAGGGCACATTGGATTGAGAATTCGAGTTAAAATTAGGCAGACATCAGCATCCCATTTTAGAATGCGAATTTGGTTTGAAATTCAATCTATTCAGACTTTTGAAGTCCGACGGAAAGGGTTCTTTAATGTTTTGATAGTTTAATATATACATATTTTTTAAACATATGTTATATATATATCATATGTGAAATGAAAGGTGGGCCATAGAATTTAGTTTTAATTTTATTTTTTTTAAAAGAGGGTTTATTATAATATGTTTTATATGTTACGACATATAAAAATAAAAAGGACAAAAAAGCTTGGTAGTTTTTTTTTATAGACAGTACGTAAATTTTTTATTACACAGCAGTGTGTAAAAAGTGAAAGACTGAGTGTAACTTTTTAAGTGTGTATGCACAACAGTGCGAAAGTGAAAAACACAACAGAGTGTTTTAGAGACAGAGTATGTTTGTTTTGAACAGACAGTGAGTTGGTTTTATGCACTGCGTTTTGTAGCAGTCATAATTTTGTAATCCCTCTTAGTGAGGAAGAAGTGTAATAGTTTTTTTTTGAGTTATTGAAGGGAATAGAAGTTTGTTTTCAAAGTATTGAAACTCTGTCTCCTGTCAAAGAAATTTTATTTTCTCTGTGTTAGAGGAAGGGAGATTTATTCTCCATTCATTGTTCTAGAATTTTTCAATATTCCAACATGTGCAAGAACAACATATGTTGTGGTTCCATCCCCAGCTAAATCATTTGTCTTTGCTGCAGCTTGCCTTACCAACTTGGCCCCAATATTTTCAACTGGGTCCTCTAATTCAACCAATAAAAAGGCCAAAACCATAGCATTGAGATACATTTCATTACACTGTCAATAACAATAAAATTTGAATCAGCCATAACCCTTTCCTTTATTGTTGTGAAAAGATTTATGCATTACTCTAATGTGGCTAGTCCATAGGCCAAGTAGACCACTGGGTAACAAATATGTTTCCTTTCACCTTTGAGTTTTCAAATTATGCCTACCAAATCTAAGACATTTAAGAGGGGGAACTAATACAACGTTAAAAAGAAACCAGAGCACACATCTACAAATTACCTCCTTAGCTACTGTCACACCATCATTAACTATTTTCGGAGAACCATGCTTGCTCTCCAAGACAACATTTTGCCCTTCGCCCCAAGGGTGACTCCAACAAGATCAGCAAGCTTGTTCACACCCCCTGCAAGACAAATTGACAATGCTTTCAGTAAGTGTGCAATTGAATGCCAGACCATATGCCAAAACAACCCTCCATGAAAAATTAAATAACACATTAAAATCGAATATAAGTGGACAAGGAAAGATCCACCGCAGTGAAGTTTCACGTGCAGGTGACCTTCCTTTAAACATAATTTTTTCTCTGACCTGCAATTTTTTTGTCATTGAGCCATCCTTGTTGAAGTACAACTCCTTTTCCATAGCTCTTGTATTAACTACCTTCTCTCTGTCGCGTAATCTCAGAGTCCCTCTTCTGCTTGAGCGATTAAAGGAAATGGGTGAAAACACTGAAAGAGAAGACAATTGTCTGCCATAATTATCAAACATTGCACCCAACTTCTTCCCCTTTCCATTGTTACCCAATGAGGTAGATGTGGCAATTGTTGTCATACTGCCTAAAGTAGAGGCCATCTTCTCTTATGCTGAATATAGAATTACAAGACCTTCATATTAGTATGAACCTTAAAAAACATGACTCCCATTGCTAAAAACCACTTTTAAGTTGTAACAGGAAAACTAAACAACTATCGCAACTTTTGGCAACTTCTGGAGCATTAAGAGATAAAAAACCAAAGAGAAATACAACCACAATCCTCATTTTAATGAGACCGGACTATATATTTGCATTAAGATAATAGAAAGAAATCACGACTATATTAAGGCCAGCACAAAACAATCTTTAACCAGTGTCTCTCGCGGCCTTCAGGTTGCCATGCTAGAGGTTGCATATTTTTAATTTAAATTTTTGACCTCTCGTGCCCATCTATGAATGCATCCAATGGGATATCTACATCAAATGCTCCTTTATATCCCCAAAAACAAATTCCCTACTACAAGAGCACCAGTATTGATGGATCACCCACACCATCCCACCCACTAGAAACGGTGAAAAAGGAAACCCGAGAAAACTTCTGAAATATCTCAAGATGACTATATGGGTGGTTCTTATGAATCAAACAACCATTCAAAACATGCTCATCAATCCAAACCATGAGTATTATGTGACAATATTCAAGCAGGCACTGAATCGGATTTCTGAAGCTATGTTAGAGAAACCCTAAACTCACTGAAAATAGGTGAAATGTGGCACCACTCAGAGATTGACATGTGCCAATTGGTACAAGTGGTAGAAAATTGGCATGCTCAAACAACAAGGTGATGCAGGAATGACATGAGGGAGAAAATATCAGAAAAGCCCCAAATATGGAGAACTAAAGCTCATCACCAACCTGAGATTGACAACTTTACATGATGTAACCTATGAAATCGTAAATGGAGAAATCATAGTAACAATAAAGTAACCTATGTAACAATAAATTCGGATTCATCCTGGGAGTGATAATGGGAGAAATCATAGTGAACAAAAGGAAACATGCATAGTTTCTTACAATCAAATAGATGAAAAAACACATACAAAAAACCTAGATAATAATCATGAACAAGCTTAATATTGAATTATGAACTGTAAAGGAACTTACAAAATGTGACATTACGAACCTGGTCAAGCGCACAAGCAAAAATATCCTGTACATGACCCTGGTTGACAAGTTGTATTGCTCATGATGCAAGAGGATTTGTACCTGCACTGCCAAGTCAATCAAAATCCATCATTATCTATACAACAAATACAAGTAATTGATGTAGTATTTTTTACTCTAAGATGCATTCTTATGATAATGTTAGAACATATGTTGAAAATGTCAAAACATACTTGAATAAGCTCCTCTTCATTTCAAGAACAATTTATTGGAGTCGCATGAACTTGGAACAAGCCTCCCACGATCTGAAAGAGTAGCAACTAAGTCAACAGTGACTTTTTTGTTGCTACGTTGGATTGAGGGAGGTTTGCTCCAAGATTAAATCGCTCCAATAAATTATTCTCTACTAAACAGGGCCAACCACGTGAAGGTGGAAGCTCTTATGGCCCCTCCCCCCCCTCCTCACATCACTCTCAATTCCCCAATACCCAATCTATATTTCATTTTTTACTTTCATGAGCATAAAAAAAAATATTCAATAACTAATAAAAAAACAATTCAACAAAAAGTACGCAAGGAAACATTGTAATTAATGCTTGACATAAAAATAGTATGATAAATGATTTTTTTATATAACGCAAAAAACGTTCCAAGTATGGTAACATTTGTCTTATAATAATATAATATTTTACATTATCAAATTTTCTTTTTCTTCTTCCTATTTCTAAAGCTCCTAATTACATCATCAATATCATCGTGCTCTGCTCCTGTTTCGTGCCTTTCGACCCGCACCGCTGACCTAGTTGCGTATTCACGATGTCTGGGCTCATCCAGTGACGGGGCATCGCCTACAAAAACAGATAATATTAAATTTTAATTGTCAGTTTTTAAATATCATTGAACTAGTTCGATAATATTAATAAAAAAAATTGCAATGAGATTATTTACCTGGTGCACCAATTGTCGGCGCTGACCTAGTTGTGTAGTCACGATGTCTGGTCTCATCCAGTGACAGGGCATCGCCTACAAAAACAGATAATATTAAATTTTAATTGTCAGTTTTTAAATATCATTGAACTAGTTCGGTAATATTAATAAAAAATTGCAATGAGATTATTTACCTGGTGCACCAGTTGTCGCCGCTGACCTAGTTCGTTGTCACGATGTCTGGTCTCATCCAGTGACGGGGCATCGCCTACAAAAACAGATAATATTAAATTTTAATTGTCAGTTTTTAAATATCATTGAAATAGTTCGGTAATATTAATAAAAAAAATTGCAATGAGATTATTTACCTGGTGCACCAGTTGTCGCCGTTGGGACTGTTGCCCTGTCTTCCTCTCTCGTGGTAAGATCCTCAAGGGAAACATTCTCTGTCATTTAAACAAAAAAAGTTATAAGGACAACCATCAAGGTATAATTAGAAAAAATTATAAGTGGAAATTAATTACCGTCACGGCCCTCACTGATAGTAGCATTGTCGGCCTGGTCCCCACTGCAATGATCAGGTTGCACGTGAGGATCATCTACATCTGGCTCTAAAACTAGGTTATTTGCCTCGTCGGTAGTTCTGCTCCCCTGATTTAAACAAAGTTGTTAGAAATTAAATTTATGGACGAAAAAAAAAATATTGAAAGGTTAATGTTTTACCTTATCAGGCATTCTGGATCTTGGGACCTGCCCCAAGCTTCTGCGACGTTCAACTACAGCTTGATAGCCAAAATGGAAAGCGATATTTTTATCTTCCTCTGTAGTTTCTGTTCCGAAGTCATCACCCTACATTACATATGATTGTGTATTTTTAATCATATTTTATAGGATTACAAAAACGTTGGAAGGCGATACAATTAATTATAAGATGTTTAGCTACTTAATTACAATTCTTGCAGCTAATTTCAAGTAGCCACCCCGGCCGAGCTTGTGATGGCCCTTTTTCTCAATCCTAGCTTTGGTTGCCTTTGAGGTGTCAGGCAACCTAGCATCAAAATATTGAAGTCAGATATGACGTAGCACACTTTTATTTTAGACATAAAGAAAATTAAAGCTATTGAATTAAAGTTGTAATTTACCTTGCGGGTCCAGTTGGCATTTTTCCTTATTTCTTTGCCCTTTTCTCTTTTCCGTCATGGATGAGTGCTCTCCACTCACTCTCTGGAACTGCGAGAAGACGCTCATATCTAGGGTTAAATTGCAATTGCGTCCTATAGGTTTCCCTGGTATATTTCAAATATTTGCCGGCTACCCGAGCCACCGCTGTTTAGTCAAATGTGCCGACCCCAAAAAGGGCTTCTAGATAATCTAGAAGTTCTTTTTTCAGGTTGGACTTCTGGGAATTCCACCTTGTGCCAAAAATTACCAACACATGGCTCTCCAGAAACCTGTAGAACTCATTGCTTCCTCAACAGAAAACAAACAAACAAACAAAAAAGAATAAGAAGAAGAAGAAGAAGAAGAAGAAGATATTATCATTAATTTAAAAATAAAAATCATGATAAATATGAATTAGATAAAGCACATGAAATAGTTAAAATATTAAAATTTACCTGGGAGTTGTACATGCTTTATAGGGACACCCTCATCGTTCACCAACAACGTTCCATTAATGGTCCCTGTGGAGCTGACACGTGTAGCTCCAGGAAACGCAATAATGTAGCTGGCCATATCAGCCTCATCATTGCCAACACGTTCAGCAGTTGGCTGGGTGTCAGCTTGGGCAGGGTGTGTTTCTTGGCTAGCACCTAAAGGAGTAGAAGGTGTATGAGAGGGTTGTTGGGCAATCTCTTACCCTTGTGTCCCACTACCACCAACACCGGGTTCAGCAAATGCCAGAAGACGCTACATACAAAAGAGATTTTTGTTAGTTTAGTCAATGTAAAAATTAAAAATCAAACTATCACAATTCATCTCATGCAGAACAAAAAAATATCCTTTTGACTTTTTATTATTACCTGATATCTTTCTAGCTGCCTCATAAGATGTTGTATCCTCTCTTCTGTTTCAGGTGTTTGAGGCGCATCTATCAAAGTATTAAATTCCGACCTTGCATCTCGTGCCTTTTTTTGCAACAAGAACACTGGAGATAGGGATGAAGAAAGCTCTTCCTCAAAGAGGGAATCATCAGGCGTACCATGGCTAGGTGTCCGCATATTTGAACAAAATTAATATTATTTCAATTATGTAAATAACTAAAATACCTGAAGATAGAGCAATGCTGGCACTTTACATGTTCTTCCGCTGGCCTCTTTCCGCGATCATTCCGTCTCGGGGTTGTTCCTGCACTGCTCTGATCAGTCTGCCACATTGCAATAAAATTATAAATGTAAAAACTTGAAAATAATATCTAACTTGAAAACACAAAATGAAAATTGAAATAATTTCTAATAAGACACCGGAAGACAGAGTTAGAGTTTCAAATATGCCTTGCATTGAATTCGGTCCTGGAAACATGTCATTGCACATTAAGGCACCCAAACATTCAATCCACGAATGATATATTTAAGTAGGCTTCTCCTATTCTGGGAAAACACCATACCTATAATGCATTCACTTGCATGTATAAAGGGAAAGGAAAACATGTTTTCATACAACGGTGACAAAGGTATCTTGGGGAAAGGTATCTTCACTTTTTATTTATGTTGTTCACCCACACCACTCTCGTGTTTTCACTAATCCTGTTTTGTCATTTTTGGATTCAAATTAAGTTAAGGCCTTAAGTATTTTTTGACCTTTCGGTGTAGTTTTTATAAGTGGCATGTATGGATTTTCCATTAATTCTGCACTTTTTCTCTTCATGTGCATGTTTCCCTAGAAATCAAATGCACGATTTAGTCCCATACATTTAACAATTTTTTGGATCAACTCCATTGGCAATATCATGTTTCCTATTCAATCAAAATTTATCTCTGTTAGGGTAGGTAGGAAGGTTTTCCCTTTGTATTAATAGGGAACTTCTAGCTTGCATTTTTATTATATCTTTCAAATTTAGTGTTGTTTCAATTAGGGCATGAATTTTTGCAACTTTCAAGGTGAGAATGAACAAAGACAAATTTTTGTGATGGATGACTGTATATGACTCCATGGCCAGAGGAAAAGGCACTAATCTACTTCTTCAAATATCTATAGTTCTCATTCACCTCATACGGAGATGGTCCCCGATTTTGAGCCAAATGTTGCAGAAAAAAGTTCCCCCCCCCCATAATTTGATATTCAATGGAAATTTCTTAAATTGATGATGGGGCATGATTATGGAACATTGGCACATACATATGTAATGGAATTCCAAGATCATGATATATGTTTGCATATGTTTATGGAGGTGGTGGAGCAAAAAAGAGCTCAAATAGAGCTGGAATTTTTCACATAAAAAGGACTATGGGCTTGACTAATGGTTCCATTTAATAAATGATATCTAGACAGAGAATAAGTGTAGCATGCAAACATGCATTGAAAATCCATCTGAGTTTGCATTGTATTACTTATGATGGATTCAAATTTGGGTTTCAAAATGCCAGGTTATGGTATGATTTTGTCGAGAAACCCTTAGTTGGATTCTCATGTTGGTTTAATTTATATTTTAAGTTTGTTTTGCAATCTTTGGGTGATAGTAACTCATGAACTAGGTTACCGATGTGTAACAATCATATTTCAAGAATAAAGTTGTGATTTTTTTATATTATTATTATTATCTATTAGCTACGAGTATTGACACCTAATGCCTGGAATTTTGACATATTGATAGCATGGATAATTTCGAAAATGTTTCTAGTAATGTTAACATAATAACTATCATTACGTGTCTTCACTTTTGTCACCATAATAGACCTGTGATATGGACTCATCACACAACTTCATATGCTATGTCCCAACAAGTTCAAACCGGTTGAACCTACCTCATAGTGTGGTTATTAAGGACAAGTTGCTTGATATATAACTCGATAGCATAGACCACGTTGCAGTTCTAAAAAGAATCCTCAAGTGTCAAAAAACTTCACAATATGTTCTACTATAAAGCCTTTTGGGATACCTGAAATAATATATGTATCATTGATGACTTTTAAAGTATGACAAGATCCAGAGGGAAAGGAAATCAATGGAAGAGTGATCCACCAATGAGAACCTAGAATTTAGCATCAGATGAGTTAGAGTCTAGCAAATTGAAACCCTATAATTTTAATTAGTGATGAAGGACATCACATAGGTAATTATATTTTCAGGTAGAATAATCTGTTAATTCAAATTTAAACTACATAATATGAAAGGCATACCATATAATTTTCCACGTAAGTCCAAACAACCTATAAAAAGAGAAAACCTTCTTTTTCCATGGGAAATAATTTACCTTTCCTTTTTCAAGATAATCTAAATCACAAAAAATATGAACTATACTGCACACATTCTCGGATAATGTGAAAGTGGAAAAGGAATACCCTACACAAGTGATGCACACATGTACATTTGAACACTAATAGATTTTTGTAGTTGAAATGCAATGCTTGTTTTCATTTAAATGTAGGGTTTTTAATGCAGGGAGAAATAATGGCTACCAAATTAATAAGCGTTTCTTTGGGAAAAATTTAAATCTTGTAGTGGGTGATAAAGATAATAGAGGGTATTGAATCTTGATTCTTGACATCTAGAGAGAACCCTACATCCTAACACAATCCAATGGAATTGACTAAAAAAACCCAAATAGAGTCAACCCTACTATAGGAGGAAGGGCCTGCAGTAAGAACTTACCATTTTGCAAGAGCTGAGGGCGAATGCTGTTCTGCAAGAGCTGAGGGCGAATGCAGTGTGGCAGTGTAATAATGTTGTTCCAACAAGTAAGAGCCGAGGGCGAGACGGTGGAGAATTTTGTTCTCACAGAGTTCAAGGCGATCGACGAGGGTGAATGTTATTTAGTACATTTTGGGTGGAAAATGTTGAGGGCGAATGTTGCTCGTAAGAGTCGAGGGCGAATGTCGAGGGCGAATGTTGTTCTCGCGTTGTTTTAGAGGTGAATGCGTCGTGATATCGTACGTTAAATGTAGCACACATGTACATTTGAACACTAATAGATTTTTGTAGTTGAAATGCAATGCTTGTTTTCATTTAAATGTAGGGTTTTTGAAGCAGGGAGAAATAATGGCTGCCAAATTAATAAGCGTTTCTTTGGGAAAAATTTAAATCTTGTATTGGGTGATGAAGATAATAGAGGGTATTGAATCTTGATTCTTGACATCTAGAGAGAACCCTATAGCCTAACACAATCCAATGGAATTGACCAAAAAAACCAAAATAGAGTCAACCCTACTATAGGAGGAAGGGCCTGCAGTAAGAACTTACCATTTTGCAAGCGCTGAGGGAGAATGCTGTTCTGCAAGAGCTGAGGGCGAACGCTGAGGGTGAATGCTGAGGGCAAATGCTGTTCTGCAAGAGCTAAGGGCGAATTCTGTTCTGCAAGAGCAGAGGGCGAATGCACACGTGATATTAGACGTTAATGTAGCTATTGCGACGGATATGAAACAATAAAATCATTTTTATGTAGCGCGCATATAAGTTTCTAATTTTTATGTAGCGCGCATATAAGTTTCGTATTTTTATGTAGCGCGCATATAAGTGTCGTTATACCGACAGTGGAAAAAGCGTTGTTATTGCGACGGGTACCTCCAAACGTCGCAATTGCGACACCTAGACATTGTGTTGCACTTGCAACGTTTGGAGGCAGTCGTCGCAATAGCGATGCTTTGGGCCATAGTGTCACAATTGCAACGTCTTCCTCCAAACGTCGCAATTGCGACACTTTTCTAAGTGTCGGTATTGCACCACTTTTCTATAAACATCGGTATAGCGACAGTTTCAGGCGGGATGGAAAAAATTTGGGGAAATTTCCGACATTTGGTCAAAAGCGTTGGAACCAAGTGTCGGAATTTGTGCCAAATGTAGTAGTGACAATATGGGGACTACATGGTCACTACAATAACAATAAGGGGATACACTAGTAATATAGGGACCTAAAACATAAGGGGAAAACCCATAAATTATTCCTTATGAGAGAGAGAAAGTTCAAAATTCATCAGCACATCAAAAACACCATCAAGATATTAACCAAACCAATACCCAAGGACAAGTAGAAATCCCAAACCCTCCTCTTGAAATTTTGGCTCTCTTTTCGCCTTTTGAAATTTGTTAGATCAAAGATTCACAAGACAAATTCGATATGTTCAAATGAAGAGAGGTATAGTTTATATAGCCCTTTGAAGGGGGTCGAATGGGTGCCTTTTGGGGCCTAGCTGACTTGAAATAATTTGGAGGGAAATTATAAATTTCAATTTCAATTTCATCCTTTATTTTTCTCCATCATTTTGCTAGTGAAAATTCTAACTGAAGCTACAAATCTTCAACATGTCTTGAATGATTGAACAATTATAAATTGTTTGATGAAGAAGACATAATAAGTTATAAGAATATATCTAATATTCACAAGTAATTATCAAGAAGAGAAATTAAGTGTTAGACTATATTTCACTTGGTTTCTCAACATGGAATCTGAGCTAAGGTGAAGGAAGTAAGCTTGAAAATCACAACTCATTGACACTCTTGAAGACATCGTTGTAGCAGCTCTCTATTAATTTTAGTTAACCATGGTATGTTTTATGCTTAGAGAATTTTACTTCACTATTTCTTATTAAGCCCAATTCAATTTCCTATTATGAAATCACATTAACATTGACAGTAAATGTTGATATAACATAAAATAATCAACATAAGACAAGCCAAGACAAGAGACACAATAATTTGGCGGATGCCAAGGAAAAACCCCAATGCGGGGAAAACCCTCTGATTGGATCTTCTTATTATTCTTCAAATTTAGCAGAGAGAGAAAGTGCATTTTTCAATAGTCAACAAGATGCCCTAGCCAGCAAATTCAACGTTAGTCAAACCAGAAAAAAGTCTCCCAATGGAGCTCGGTCAAAGCTAGTCAAACTCGCCCTCTTCTCACAGTCAAAGTCAGCCCAAAACAGTTTGAAATACTTCAGTTAAACTCGGTCAACGCAACTGTCAAACTTCAACAATCTATGGTCAACGTTGTGGTCAATGCAACAGTCAAATCAGCTTAGAATTCCTTGATTTCTGTGCCACCAAATTTGGCCTCCCAAAATCGAAATTTTTCCAAAAAATCAAAGTCAAATGATGTGAGTTGACCCAAGGTCAACATTTGTCAATGATGCACATAAACCCTTAAAACAGTCCGGAAAATTCAGCTTCTCTTTCACATGTGCGAGGAGAGAGAGTGTATCCTAAGGTTGTACGAACCAATCAGAAGGAGAGAGATGTGTGAGATGAGTTGATGACCAAATGAGGTTTGATACTCTCCTTTTTATATCCATTAATGAGGGTGTGTGACACATATTTTGGGGCTTGTGAGCCTACATTACAATTCTAGTCGACCTTGACAAATTACACATGTTTGGAAAAATAAATTCAAAACCCATCTTCTGCTCATCCAAACAAGATGATCTTTAGATCAATCTTGCACCTCTCTGAAAAAGGAATCCAAAAAAAATATCATATCCATCATATGAGCAGTGCAACATGGATTTTGGCCCTAGTTTCCAAATTTAACACTCCCTCTCAACTAGGGAGAACTCCACATGTCCATCCATCTGTCAACCTGTGCAATCCTATCATCCAGTACCATCATGTACTAGCATATATCATCCTACAATCCTATCATCCAGTACCATCATGTATTATCATATATCATCCTGCAATATTATGTCATCCTGTTGTCTCTGTACTTTTCCGGCTCTGCTCTATTTTAGAAGAAATAATGAAGAAGATATGATCGAGAGTGAGTCACAAAGACCTTGCCACTCTCCACTGACCCGAAGTCAGTTTAGAGGTAAAAACCCCAACCAGACTTGATCCCAGATCAAGTTATTGGACACAACCCATCCTAGACATAGAGAGTACGAAAATACATGATACGTCCATCGGTAATGCTATGGTCTCTATCCTCATTTCCAAACTCATTGGCCAAATAAGATGTACTTCCCATCGGTCTCGGACTACATGGGTAGGATGCATGTGGGGCATAGATCAAAGAGAGGGTGAACCAACTTAATATCATAACGGTGGGGAAATAACACACCAACAAGGTAAGGCGAACCTGGCGCTGTGGTTTCTTATAGCTCCAAGAAGCTATCCCCAAGCCCCTTAGAGCTCCCAGAGTTCAAATTCCATCTCAAGCGGGATCCTCATAATAGGGTTTGTCCATGATACCAAGCTTCTCATGGAAGGTTTCATAATTTTACCTTCCCCGGGGGCTTTGTGAGAATATTTGTGAACTTCTCATCAGTCCTAATGTGGTAGAGACTTACGACACCTCGTTGTACCATGTCCCAGACAAAGTGGTACCTAATATCAATATACTTGAAATGGTCATGGAACACAGGATTCTTTGAAAATCGAATCCCACTTTGGTTTTCACAAAGGATCACGATGGTATCCAACACATGCCCAAACAACTCATTCAAGAGATTTCTCAATCAAAAAAACTTCACAACATTCCATACTTGTTGCAATGTATTTAGACGCGGCAGTGCTTAAAGAAATTGATTTCTGCTTCCTGCTTATCCAGGAGATCGAAGCAAAACCTAAGGTCAAGCAACATCCAGATGTGCTCTTACGATCCACCACACTTCCTGCAAAGTCGACATCGGTATATCCATGGAGACTCATACTCTCGACATTGTATCTTAGCCCATGGTTGATTATGCCCCAGAGATATCTCAAGAGATTCTTGGCACCAATCTAGTAAATGTGATGAGGCTCGACCATGTATTGACTCAATGTATTCACTGCAAAACGTAAGTCTGGATGTGAGTTCACTAAGAACATCAAGGCCCCTACGAGTTGACGATACTTAGTGGAATCGGGCCCAACAACACTTCCACACAACTTCTTAATGTTGAGTTCCATCGGAGTAGTCAAAGACTTGCAACCCACCATCCCAAATATCTCCAGCAGCTTCACAATATATTTTCCTTGAGAAAGGAAAATCTCACCTGGATTTTGCTAGACCTATAGGCCTAGGAAGTAGTGCATTAGTCCTAGGTCCTTCATATCGAAATCAGAAGTTGGCTCCCTCCTACATTTATGAATAAGAAGGTCAACACCTGTCAAGAAGAGATCATCCACATAGAGAACCAAAATGAGAGGCTTTTCATTATCAACCTTAAAATAAATGTTTGGATCAACATCACTTCATGTAAAAACTAGCTTCATCAAGTTGCTATCGATCCTCTCATACCAAGCCCTGGGAATTTGCTTCAACCCAGAGAGGGATTTCTTCAACCTGCATACATGTGTATCTCTATCTCGAACTTCGAACCCCGGAGGTTGTTCCACATAGACCTCTTCCTTGATCAAACTATGTAAGAAGGCAGTCTTGAAATCCATCTAATGTAGACTCCATCCTTGTGATGCAACAAGGGAAATGATCAAACAGATAGTGGTGTAGCGAGCAACATGTGAAAATATATCATCATAATCTATACCTTCCTTTTGAGAGAAGCCTTAGGCAACAAATATTTCCTTGAATTTTTCAGCACTTCCATCAGCTCCATGCTTGATCTTGTAGATCCATTTCGAGGTGACAACAACAAATTTTCCATCGATCTAGGGACCACATCCCATACATAATTTTTCATGATCGGCTCATATTCCTTGTTCATAGCATCCTTCCAAACTTGATGCTTCACGGCTTCTTCAAATGTTCCAACCTCATAATGTATGATGGTGCTCATGGCTACTAAGTACCCTTGGTACATATTCGGCTTCTTACTTTCACAAAATGTTCCCCTTGGAGCAGCATGTCTCTCGTCATATTTGAGAGTGTCTCTAAGCCATGAGGGCCTTATTTTATTTGAAGAAGGTGGATCTATAGGATCCATCAGTCCTTCAACATCGGGAATTGGTTCTTCCATCAGTTATTCTTTCCTTCTTGCTTCTTCTTCTTTGTCTTCCTTTGAGATAGGAACATCTCTAACCTTCCTGAGGGTATCATCTTCATCGAAGGTGACATCATGGCATATATCTACTTTTATTTGACCATGCACATAGATTCTACATGCCTTTGAGTTTCACTGTAGCCCACAAATGTTCCCTTCTTTCCAGAAGCATCTAATTTTCTTCTCTTTTCTTTCAGCACATGAAAATATATGAGACTTCCAAAAACTCTAAAATGAGAAACATCATGCTTCTTACTAGAGAAGAATTCTTCTGGAGTTTTGGAGTCTAATGCAGAATGTGAGCATCTATTTTGAACATACACAGTGGTGTTGGCAGCTTTTCCCCATAGGAACTTCGGAAGAGCTTGGTCATAAAGCATGGCATAGACATCTTCCAAAATGGTTCTATTTTTCCTCTCGGAAAAACCATTTTGTTCAGGAGTATACACGGTAGTTGTCTCCCTCTTAATATCAGCTTCCCTGCAATATTCATTGAATTCATTTGGCTCATATTCGGTTCCATTATCATCCCTCAAGATTTTGATCTTCTTCGCTATTTGACTTTCAACCAAGGCTTTGAAGTTGCAAAACCATTTGAATACTTCATCCATTTTCTTCAAGAAGTATATCCATGTATTTCGGGAGAATTCATCTATAAAAGTGACATAATATAAGCATCCTCCCTAGGATGTTATGGGAAACATACTAGATAGATCGGAATGAATCAGCCGTAAAATATCAGAAGTCTTGGTGACACTTGATGGGAATGGTCCCCTTGTATGCTTTCCTTCGGCACAACCCTGACATATACCTTCATTACCATCTTTGAAATCAGGCATGCATGTGACCACCTTCCTTGCTTCGGGAAGGGATTTATAATGAAGGTGTGCAAACCTCCGATGCCATATCTCGAATTGAAGAGTTGTGTTACATGTCATGGCTCCCACTAGACTTCCTCAACCTGATAGAGTGTATCAACCCTAAAATGAAGAGTGAATTCTTCTTTGAAGCTCCTCTTCCAAATGCGTACCTTTCCATCGATGAAAGCCACCTTGAATCCTTTGTATTCCATTGCTGAGATAGACATTAGATTCTTCTTCAAGTTAGGTACATACAACACATATTGAAAACATAGGACTTGACCTTGATTTAGATGGAGGGTCTCAGTCCCTGTCCCTTTCACAGGATATTTGGCATTGTCTCCAAGGATAATTTCCAAATTTGTATCATTTTCAATAAAATCAAAGGGCCTCTTTATATCCAGTGAAGTGCC
The DNA here is from genome assembly GCA_034641835.2 of Pinus albicaulis. NCBI lineage: Eukaryota > Viridiplantae > Streptophyta > Pinopsida > Pinales > Pinaceae > Pinus > Pinus albicaulis. The sequence goes on along the minus strand of CM076582.1, from coordinate 660,276,669 downwards.
TTGAGGCACCAGTGTCAATCAACCAGTTATCTAGGGTGTCGGGAGGAGATGCAACAGAGATGGAAGACAATCAGGTATTGGATTCATCATACCTAGAGTTCCTTGACCTCTTGAAAGGTTGAAAATTTCGGTTTCCATTTCGATCAGAGGGAGCCTTCCTCTTTCCTTTGAACATGTTGTTCCTTTGATTTCGATTCCCCCTAAAGTTGTTATTGTTGTTGTTTCCATCATCTCAAGGAGATTCCCTTTTATTGGGGCTGTTTTTTAGTCACCTCACCTATCAAACAAAAGGAGTGGCCAAGTATAAAAACGAGAAGCTAAGAAGTATGGTGGACTATATAAATGGTGAAGGTCGTGGAGAGACGGTCCCTGAAGATCTGGCGTGACGACCTTATATATCAATACTATTACAAGGTGACAAGGGAGTGCTCATATGTCCACAGCGGAACCATGAGCCAAAGAGTTCGCGGCTAAAACCTTTCCGTCGGCCTCAAACGAGCCTTGCGACAGAGGAAGTTGGGCCCCCGGAAAAGGTGATGTTACCTTCCTTTGGGCCAATCACAAGCATTCCACGGGGTTAGAAAATGGGCACAAAGACTCCTATGCAACCTTCCGAAACTCAAGAGGGGCCCACCGAGAATGACAGTTGGCACCGATAAATGAAAACGTAAGGTAAGTTTAGGAAGCGATATGAAGGCCGGTACCTACTTTGTTGGGCACGTGGCCCCCACCAACCCATCTGCTGCCATCCAATCACCCATCACCATGTGTCTCATTTTTGACGTCAGCCCTACAAGTGTCACCCTGCCTCGTACTCAATAAAATATGGTTTAATATAAGCATGTTTTACCCTCGACTATGCAAAGTTATTGGTTATTAACCAGTTTTTCAAGCAGAACATGTTAAAACTCGAGTACAAGGTCACTTTCACTCCCACGTCGTCTTCCCCTTGGTTACCTCACCACTCTAAAGTATTTGATCATTTTTCTCATTTCACTACTTCCCTTTTGTATTTATTTTGAAATTGTCATGGAGAAAACGAAAAGGCCTGCGCCTGAAACCCCACAAACCCACGAGGTCAGGACTGCTCCTAGGCCTGATCCTTTCACTGATGCTCATGCACGAATTTGTGACCCAATCTACCCATTTAGTGTAGCCCGCACCAGAGCTGAGTTCTTCGACTACCAGCGAAGAGCCGAGGACATATTTACGGTCGTCGAGTTGAGTTTGTATTACCAAATCGCCCCAACCACACACCCTTTTCTTGAATTCATTAGCTCACTTGGGGAGGCCTACGATGAGCGCAGAGACATTTTCCTTTGTACCCAGGGCAACAAGATTTTTCGCATTACTCCCCAACTCATAAGGAAATCCCTTTGCTACCCTCCCAGTCAGGACTATGTTGAATTCTCTAAGGTCTCCCTCTCCTGTCATTTTTCAAAGCAACCCTGGGAGAAACAAAGAGGTTTCCTCAGTCTCCTCTTTGATTCCAGCTTTTCATATTTCCTGCTCACAGACTATATCCCCCTGTCGACTTTCCAAACCAATGTACAACCCATCCTAGTGGTCATCTCGGGGCTGCTAGGGTCTGAGGAGGTTGACCAGGTGACTAAAGCGGGCATAGCTTTACTATGTCTCATGATGCAAGCGAAGATCCTTTTGGATATCCCCTCTTTCTTAGCTTTGACTATCAAGGCTCAGTTTCAAGAAATTTCCTCTGTTGTTTCTTTTAAGTACTCTTCCCTTGTGTTTTATCTGTTTATATTTGAGCACGTGGATAGATTTCAAAGTCTAGGCCTGAACATATTCTTGAGGAGAAATGCCCAACCCAAATCCGTTTTCGAGTGGAATACAATGGTTTGCCAACAGCTAGAGGGGAAGGGGTATGCAAAGTTTTTTAATGATTTCATGTCTATAGCCTATGCCATTATACATAACAATGCTCCGCCTAGAATCTTTCCTGAGCAGAAGGACAGGATACAGTTCAATGAGGCGGATTGCACAGGTGATTGGTATATGTTTGATGACCATATCGAGATCAGATTCTACGGTGGAGAGGTGCCTCCCTACCACTTGCTGGTGTTTCCATTTATGAGAGTTTTTTTCCCTTGAATTCATCTGACAGGTCTTGAAGGACAACTAAGTCCACTTCGTACCTGCGAAGAAGGGATACATCCTCAAACTCCTGGATTCAATTGGCCCTTTCACCATAATTTCAAGACATGCCCTCTCAATCGTGGAAAAAATGCTGTGAGAGATGAACCTCCCTCAGGGAGACGTCTGGCACTATGACCCTAAGGGATTCCTCACCAATAGAAAGAAGAAAATAAAATCAACAGCTTATATGCATGAACCTAGGCCCTTCATTGAATGGAAAGCTAATCTTGATGTGTGGCCTTTGGATGCACAGATGGAGGCCGAGTCCTAAACTGCCAAAGGGAAAGGAGATAATGTGTCGATTGAGACAGAAGAACAGGGACAGGAGGACCCCTCAGGAAGACAAGAGGTCATGGATGTTGATGAAGAAGCTCACCCTAATAAAAAACAGAGGACTCAAGGGCCAGATGACATAGAGGTCGAGCTATCTGATGATGAGATTCCTGAGTTAAAGGGTCCTGACAAGGACAAGCTAGGTTTTCTATTTTCTTTTGACGCTGCCTCTTCTTCAGCGCCCTCAGAACTTTCGCAGGCAATCAAAGTGGACAAGAAGAGGAAAGGGATGAGATCAATACCAGAAACAGGTTCGCAAGGGAAAAACTGAGAGCCGAACTGGCTGAGTTTGTGGATCAACACCATTCTGCGATTTCTTCCATGCTATATATGCATAAGGAGTAGCTTATATTATCAATTCAGCACTTAGCGTTGCAGCCCTCTGGTTCTGGAGCCCAATAAAGAGCTTTGGAAATAATATTTAACCTAGGAAACATTCCCCTAATAGACAAGCTAGATTTACACCAGTGTATCGGGGATATGCTACGAATTGAGGTGGTGAAACACACAGTTGCCTTAAAGAAGCTCGAGCATAGGGTAAATATAATAAAAGAGAACCAACGAAGAGAGAAGATTAGCGCCAGGGCCACCACTACCCAACTGGAGAACCTCAAGAAACTTATAAGATGAAAAGGGGTTGATTATAACGCAGCACTACAAAGTCATCTCACCAAGGCAGAAGTGGAAAACGAGGAGCTGAAATGAAATTTGAATATGTCTTGTGAGGAACATGTACAGACAGAGGAACTCATCCAGGTAGAGAAGGAGAAAACGGTTCTCGTTTACTCACTTTCTCAACAACAGGAAGAGAATGTCTAGAAGGAAAAGGAGATTTTCGGACCTAAAGAGAGGTTGTTAGAAGGGCAATTCAAATGGGACGGGCATACATGCATGGTTCATATAACAGGTGATTCCGAGACTGTCCATGAACAACTCACCAAGGCCCTATCTGATTTAAGGGTGTTAGAAGACGAGACCTGCTCATTTTTCTAGCTCCTAGAAGAGCTTGAGGCCGCCCAAGTAGAAAACCAGAAGACGATTGCATCCCTACAAAAATAGGTTGAAAACCTCCGCAAGGAAGCCCACAAGCAAGATAAGTCCATCAAAGAATTAAAAGGGCAGATTAAAGGTAACATGTCAATCGTGGAAGCAAGGCGACTTGTTTGGACAGAAATCATAGCAGAGGTTAACCAACATTGGGACCTCCTTGTACTAGTAAATGATAAAAATATTGCAATTCACGAGTTCAAGACTCAATTGCAGGTTGGACGCAGGGAAGGGGAAGAAAAGGCAACAATATCAAAGAAGTATATCAGGTATCTCAATGAACTCTCCCCTGAAGAATTGCGATCACAGGGAGTGCTTGACCATTTTAGGACAGTTATGGAGGTCGACAGAGTAATTGAAAGAGAGGATGCACGCGCGAATACGTTGGGGTGTTTAGCGCTGGAATCAAAGGGAGTGGAGAAGTTCGACCAAGAGTGGGGAAAGCTGGTAGAAGTTGGCCTCCCACCATGCTGGGATCCATAGTCAAGCGCATTATCTACTCTAATGGCCTATGATCATAAAATGTCAAAAATCATGTGTAATGCAGACATATTGCTGGAGAAAACGTCCCAGCTAAAGGCAGAGACCATAATAGCTGCACTACGCAAGGAATTTTTCCTTCTCTGTCAGCTTAAGAAGTTCTTTGTTGTCTGTGTGGATTATACAGAGCTGACTCAAATGCAGTCTATGTTCGAGACCTACAATACAACGCCGTCAACTGGGGAAACTTTGTGGCAAAACTGTTGTGAGTATGTGAATCCTCCAATCTCTTCTACTTCACAACAGCTGCCACCTCCTCCGTCTCGTCCACATGGATCCTCTTCATCTTCAGCCCGCCCCTATCGTCCAGAAGGCTCAGGCACTCCCCGACATAACAAATGATGGATATCGTGACTTGGCCCACACGGCCTGTTTTTAACTTTTGTTTTTCTCATCTTCTGTGTAATGTAAAAATAGGTGAAATCTTGATTTCACCCTATGCACTCTCTATATTTCCTATTTTCTGTTATGTTCTTGTTACATTATGTGTCGGATCATACTGCTTCAGATGAGATGTCGTTATGCCTCATCATCTTTTGTTAGGATTAGAAACCACAATATCGCCAGGGAGTATTTTGTCTCAAAAATATATGGTCTGAATGTCCATGTAAAACACTATAAAATACCAAACCGCAGACTAAGTAAAGGTTCTGAATTTTCAAGCAGGAGAAGTGTCTAGTATGCGTATCATATTTTTTAGTTTTGGGTTTTTCCTCTCAATGTATATCTGAAGAGCCATTTTGAAGAATAAAGTAACTTCTTTTTGTTGCGATAATGGATTCCTACTTAAATGGATGAACAATATGTATATCCTCAATGTGTTATGTGTTTGTTCAGTTTAATATTCATTTTACTCATATTTTCTTTCTTGTTATCGTCACTTTCGGAATGTGGGTGTTCTATGAGTTATGTATGAATTTATCTTCCAATGGTACTCATACCATATCATAATGGCACCTTGAATATAGCTTGAGGCATAATTTCTGTTCCAAGTTCCCTTTTCCATACCGTTTTCCTCTAAGGTCCTTTAAAGGGAGGTTCCTTATATTTGTTTAAGTCCACCTCACTTTGACATTCCCTACCCATTCTACATAGTTTTTCATCATGATTAAATTTATAACTGTTGATTAGTTTCACACTCAACCCTATTCGCAACAACTTTATTTCATGACTTTTTCAGGCCCATTTTGAGCAGGATTTTCTCTCTACAATCAAAGCTCCTAGCTACTACTCTTCTCTATGAGATCCAGGACCACATTTCAAATACTCCAATTCATTTGTTATCAGGAGGTTCCCTTTACAAGCATGCAGAATAACCTGAAAAAAATCCTATCTTAAAATGTCCTAGGCACTGGCCTTTGGCAACTCGAGGATTTCTCTAGGAGTGACAACATCTTTTTGGCGTCGTTGTCGGGGAACAAAGTTGAAAATCCTTTCCCTGGAATACGACATTGTCCCCACCCTTCAATCAGGTGAGCACGAAGGGTTAAGAGTTGCATAGCCCTCACCTTGGTGGCTCCACTGTTATCTAAAGCTAAATCAATTGCAATCATGGCTTACACTAAGCCACATCTTTGGTTAGACACCTCTCAATTGAGAGCACTGTCAGTCTTGGACCCTGAAAAATTTATATTCAAGAAAATTTGGAATGAAAAGTGTTGAGCCTCAAGATTATTCTTTCTTCCATCATACTTCAGCCCATTTTCTTTTGTCCATTGTTATCCCAGGCTCAAATGATCAATGAAATTAGTTAAAATTACTTTAAGAATGAGTATCATGGCTAACTTGCTAAGTTTTGTGATTTTGTCATTGTAATGCATTTTGAACTGAAACTAGCTACAGAATGCAGACATTCCGTAGCTAACCGCCAATTCTGCAGCTGTCTTCACGTTCAAGTATGTTCCAGGTGTCCTCTCAGGAAAAGCCACACATGGGTGTATTCCACATCATGTCCTCAACGTTTGTTGCTCACCGTGAAGAATGAACGGAATTCTAGACGTGGTTTTGTACGTGGGAACTCACAAAGAAGCAGACTCCTAATAGGACAAGGACAGTCCAGATGTCCTTTGTCCCTTTACGCTGCCGTCTTTAGAGTTCTAGTACGATTTTGATATGAAAAGACAATGATCCCCGTATTGTTGCAAGTTCTGTTATGAAGATTTGTTATAAATGTACTCGGGAAACTGAGAGACAGGTTCTAGATTTTGATTAGATTTCGTGGATTGACTGTTATATTTCTGAAGCCCGAGAATACTCTGTTTTAAGTTATTTTCCTTTAATGAAGAAGACATCATTTCTCTGAACGCGTTGAGTTGATCTTGAGTTAGATTTTGTGCTACTCTGGTGGTAGAGGGCCCCTGCCTCCTGAGCGGCTTTACTTTTGCAATTTAGATAAGTATCTTAGTTCATTTTCAAGTCTTTGAAGTTTGCGTTCATAGTTAATTTCATTAGTCATTGTGGCTATACTTGTTCTAAGAAACTCTTCCAAAAAATCATTATAATGAATGAGAAATGGCTATAGTGTTATAAATTTTATTTGCAATTCCTTTCATTCATTATCACAGTTGAACTTATTCTAGTAAACTCTTCCAAGAAATCATTATGATGACTAAGGCATGACTGTGATACTGTAGGATTTAGTTGCTTGTTTTCACTAAGTAGCATAGTTGATCTTACTCTTAAAAAGCTCTTCCAAAAAATCATAATAACGAGCAGGAAATAGCTGTGATGTCCTAGTTTTTAATTGTACTTGTTTTCAGTTTTCATGTTTGTATTCAAATGCATTGAATTGTACAGCCAGGATTGTTCTAACAAGCTCTTCCAAAATACCATTCATGATGAACAAAATAGGCTGTAGAATCCCATAGATTAATTGCATGATAACTTAGTTAGGGCACTCCGGAGGCAAATTGCATTTAATTCATGCTCTGTTATTTCTTTTCAAGTTTGATAATGGCTTGTTAGTTTAGCACTGTTTTCTATAGACTAGTAGCACTCTAGTTCAGTTCTAGTTTAGCTCACTGTATTTACATTCCATGTTTAGTTACCATCCATTGCATATTAAATTGCATTATTTGTTAAACTTAAATACCACGGCCTTCATTATTTACAAAAATTCTTTTGTTCTAAACCTATATTAAACTCATAATCATCCAGACAGAAGATAGTATCATTATAAGGCCTGAAGTACTTTTGCAACCTTTTTACCATTTCACAAACAAGCCTTTCCTCAAAAGACTATTCTAAAAGGAAATCTATAACTTTTTAGTGAGGTTTAGTGGTGTTAAACTGAATTGCAAAACAGAATTAGGAGCTAGTTTTAGAGTAGAGATCTTATGATGTTACAAATGTTCTTTTCCAAATATGTTTCAACAATTCTTTAATCATGGATAAAATGTTGTATCATTATAAGTTGACTGTTTAATTGCTTAGTTAGGAGAATTTTTACACTTAGCTGCCCATTTCTCAAGCTCTTCCAAAATATCTTTAATAAAAGAATTGGACAAGTTAAGTTCATGTTGTGATTTATTTTCTTGAAGTCATTATCAAGCTTTATATTTTGCTAAGTCATAGTTAGGTTTGGTTTTGTCTCAGTATTTACATTTTTCATTTGTCATCAACAAATTAGGCTTCACTCTGTTTTTAACTAGTAGCTTCTTTCCACCAGCATTTAGTTCTTGCCCTTGTGAGCATAAAACCATAAAAAGACCAAAAACATCATAAAACACTAAACACAACGCAATAAGAAACAAACACCTAGGCACATACAATGCACCTCACTTCAGCAGTTTACCAACCCTGGTTGACAATTAAATGAACTCAATTTAGGAGACTAGGTTGAGCACAAACATTTTGGCGCCATTGCCGGGGAAGTGAAAACTAGGTAACCTTTGTTTCTTAACTCCCAAAAACAATGATATGCGTAGAGAGAGAGACTCAAGGGGTAGATTCATAAGAAGCAGAAACAGAAGTTTGATTCCTAGAACACCACTTGTTTCACCTAGACCAAGGGCTAATACACCTTCAACTCAGACCCACATTCCATCCTTTACTGATCCTAGACTTCTAGAAGAGCTAAGATTAGATATTCCATTAGAGAGACCTTCCACTTCATCCACTGAACCTGCCCTAGAAGAAGATCCAAAGACTCTTGTTAGGGACACAAACTTTTCCACTTCCACAGGAGAATCAACCATGGCAGAAGAAGGGGGAGGAGGAGTCTTTAATGGAGAACACATTATTTGGAGGGGGTAGAGGTAGAGGTAGAGGAGAAGGAGGTAGAGGTGCAGAAGGAGGAAGAGGTAGAAGAGAAATGGGAAGCTCTTTTGGGTTCCCTATAATAGATGAAGAAACCAATACAACCATGAAAAACATTTCACCCTCTATCCTTCCAAACTTCTATGGACTTAAAACTGAAGATCCTGAAACCTTCCTATTTGAATTTGAAATCCTATGTAGAACTTATGACTACTTACAAGATGCTCAAAAACTTAAACTATTTCCTTCAACATTGAAAGGAGCAGCATTGAAGTGGTTTATGAGTTTGATCAACAGTTCTATTAGGACATGGGAAGACATGAAACAAGCATTTCTAGAAAGGTATTTGGATTATTGTATGCCAGTCAATCATAAGGAGGAAGTGTTTAAGATGTTACAAAAAGAAGATGAAAACTTGGAAGATTTGTTGGAGAGATTTCATTACAACATCAAAAGAGCAAAAATGGAAAACCTAGATCAAGACACCTTAAAAGCTCTTTTGTTGAAAACAATTAGGGATGAATGGTTGGACATCCTTAACATGATGGGAAAAGGGGATATATCACAGCTCACATTACCTGAAATATCTGAGTTATGTATCAACCTTTCAAGAGGGAAATCTAAAACTGTAAAAGGTCCAAGAGATCCTGCTCTTGCAAGGGCAAGTAAGTCTACTTCTGGGACAGTAAGTAGGTCAGAAATAGGACATATGCTTGATGATTTCAAATATGACATCTTAGGGAGTCTTAGTGAACAAATAGACACCCTTAAATTACAAAACAAGCAAAAAGTCGAATCTAATGCCTTAGCAATCTTTTGTCCCAAATGTAGGAAGAAACATGCCTTGAGAGAATGCCCTTTGGATGTAAAATTTGTAGAGACCTGTGTCATTTGTTCTGAAAAACATGAGACCAAGAATTGTCCTTCCCTTCCTGGTCTCAAAGCTATATTTCAAGAGGAAACTCCTACAAATTCCACAGAATCTCTCAATTTTGTCTCTAGAAGGCCTTGGCAAGGACGTCAAACACAAGGATTCCATGATCAAATGTATAATCAACCTCCACCTTGGAATTCTTGGCAGCAACCTTGGCCTCAATTTCAAAATCAATCTCAAGCTTGGGCACAAGGAGCACAAAGTCCCTATGGAAGATACTCGCACCACGCATCCACCATCCTATCCACCATACCCACATTTTTCTCCCCTCAAAATCCTCAACAAAATTTTCAACAAAATCCCTCAACAACATCAATGTAACCTACCACATCAAAATCAACCACTTCCATTACCATTTCCTCAAAAATCAAATCAATTGCCTGCTCAACCCATACCAAACCCCAACAATAAAAATCCTCAGAACACATACATGATAGAAGGCCAACAGTTTCCAACTCATTTAATTACTCCTTTAGACCTTAGTAATGTTCAACTTAGGTCTGGAAGAATACTTGAAAAGAGGAAACCTTTTGTGATCATACAAGAACAAGATAACTCCGAGGAAGATTCTCTACGGGTGAATAAAAGTCTTGAGGAAGACACATCTTTTCAAGACCCAAACACTGAAAAATTAAAGCAAAAAGAACCAATAATTTCAACTCCTGTATTAGAGAAGCCATCAACATCTACTTCTACACCTCCCTTTCCAGAAAGATTACAAATTGATAGAGGTGTAGAAAAACAAATTATGGTGCCTAATTATGATTTCCTAGATGAGCTAAGAAATGTTTGCATTAAGATTCCATTATTACAAGTCATCAAGGAAATTCCAATTTTAGCCAAAACAATAAAGGAGTTGAGCATGAAGAAAACAAGAAAAAGAATAAGAGAGACAAAGAAAATTCAATTGGCAGGAAAAATAGCAGACATTATGATGGGTAAGATTGCTATTCCAAAGTATCTAGACCCAGGAAATCCAGTTGTCAAAATTCACATCAATGGAATTGAGATCCAAAATACACTCATTGATTTAGGAGTAGCAATCAATATCATGAGTAGACAAATCATGGATAAACTGAAACTTCCTAATCTTCTCTTTACACCCACATTATTACAATTGGCAGACAGATCTGTGATCAAACCTGATGGGGTAATAGAAGATATTCCAGTGTCCCTAGATTCTTGGGAGTACCCTGTGGATTTCATGATCCTAACTCCTAAGAATAATCTAGGAGGACATCCTATTATATTAGGAAGACCTTGGTTAGCTACAGCTGATGCTTTCATTAGTTGTAGATCCGGTGATATGTACATCTTTGATGGTAGTTCAACTAAGAAATTCACTTTGTATCCTCCAGCAAGGACAATTACAGATTTAGATGATACTCAATGGATAGAGGATGAAGAAGACTTACAACCTCTCTTCACAATTTCAGAAATTAGTGAAGATAGTCAAATTCTGAATACTCTAGAAAACTTTGAATCCTCTTCAGAATACAAACATGAACCATTTCAAGAGGGATCCAACATTGAGTTTTTTTCATCAAGACAGATGTCTCTTCATTCTATGGATAAATTTGGCAGCTCTACAAGTGAGATATTTCCAGGCAAAACTTTGAACATAAACAAGAACCTAGAAAAATCTCAACAAGAAGAGTTAGTCAAGATATTACAAAGACATTCTTCTACATATGCATGGGAGTACACTGACATGAAAGGGATAAGCCCCAAGACTTGCACTCATCACATCTATATAGAGGAAAATTGTAAACCAATCAGACAACCTCAAAGACAGATGAATCCAAATCTTAGGGAGATTGTTAAAGAAGAATTGCAAAAATTGTTAAATCTCAACTTCATCTATCCCATTTCAGATAGTCAGTGGGTTTCTCCCTTGGTAATTGTGCCAAAGAAAAATGGTAAATGGAGGGTATGTATTGACTACCGAGAACTAAACAAAGCTACTCTTAAAGACCATTTTCCCTTACCTTTCATAGATCAAGTGTTAGATACATTAGCTGGCAAAAAGTACTTTTCATTTCTAGATGGGTTTAGTGGTTACAACCAAATCCAAGTAGCACTTGAAGATCAAGACAAAACCACATTTACCTGTCCTCGGGGTACCTATGCTTACCGAGTATTGCCATTTGGATTATGCAATGCACCTGCAACATTCCAAAGGGCAGTATTAGGAATTTTTTCAGATCTAATACATGATTGTGTAGAGGTATATATGGATGATTTCACAGTTTATGGAAACACATTTGAAGAAGCCTTAGCAAACTTGGAAAAAGTTTTAAAGAGATGTCAAGAAGAAAATCTTTCACTTAGTCATGAGAAATGCTTCATGATGTTTACTGAAGGTATTGTTTTAGGGCATCACATTTCAGGGGATGGGATTAGAGTTGATGAGTCAAAAGTTGAAGTCATCTCTAACTTATCTATTCCAAGTTGTCAAAAAGATGTTAGGAGTTTTCTAGGATTTACAGGATATTATCGGAGGTTTATAAAAAAATTCACCAAGATAGCATCTCCACTCTTCAAATTACTTACCAAAGATTGTGAATTCAAATGGAATTTTGATTGCCAGTTAGCCTTTGAAACCCTGAAAACAAAAATTTCTGAAGCACCTATTTTAACGGGACCTAACTGGAAGTTACCTTTTCGTATTTCAACAGATGCCTTTGATACAGCTCTAGGAGCAGTATTGGGACAAAAAGACCTGATTCCTTATGCCATCTACTATACCAGTAAAAATTTGACTCTTGCAGAGTTAAACTATACTGTAACTGAAAAAGAGTTTTTAGCTGTTGTTCATGCCATAAACAAATTCAGACACTATATAACAGGCTATGAAACTTTTGTTCACACAGATCATTCTGCAATTAGATACTTAATGAACAAATCAATTACTAATGGCATAGTCATAAGATGGTTATTGCTTTTACAAGAATTCAACATTACCATTCTAGATAGGCCTGGAAAACAAAACACAGTAGCTGATTTCCTATCTAGACTCCAAAACATCAAAGATGACACTCTAGTTGAAGATCAATTTCCTGATGAATATCTTTTTGCAATTTCTACCCAAACTCCTTGGTTTGCCGACATTGCTAATTATTTAGTTTCAGGAAAATTTCCTTCAATAATGAATGCAAGAGATAAAAGAAAAATCATTTATGACAGTGAAAAATATTCATGGGTTGCTAATGAGTTGTACAAGACAGGTCCAGATTTGATCATTAGGAGATGTGTTCGGGAAGATGAGATGCCCGAGATTCTTAAAGCGTGTCATGATGAACCTTGTGGCGGACACTTTGCTGATAAGAGGACAGCCTATAAGATCCTTCATTTAGGATATTATTGGCCATCCTTGTTTAAAGATGCTAAAGAGTATGTCAAAAGGTGTGACAGTTGTCAAAGGGTAGGGAAGCCTTCTCCTTCACGTGAGATGCCATTACAACCTCAGGTACATATTGAACCTTTTGAAAAATGGGCTTTGGATTTTGTAGGACCTATTAGTCCTCCATCAAGACAAAAGAGATATATATTAGTTTGCACTGTTTATGTTACCAAATGGGTAGAGGCCAAGCCATTAATTTTTGCTAATGAAGCATCTGTAGTTAATTTTCTTTTTGAGGATATTTTTACTCGTTTTGGTGTCCCAAGAGAAAATGTTACAGATCAAGGAGCTCAATTTACATCAAGGCTGGTGGAACAAATGATGGAGAGGTACAAAATCAGGCATAGAAAATCTACTCCTTATCATCCACAAGCAAATGGTCAAGTGGAATCTACTAATAAGGTCATTGAAAGAATCCTAACAAAGACTGTTCATTTACATAGAAGAGATTGGGTAGATAGGCTTCCTGAAGCCTTGTGGGCTTATAGAACTACATGGAGAAACATAACAAGCCATACTCCTTATGAACTTGTTTATGGAAAGCAAGTTTTGTTTCCCATAGAATTCCAGATTCAAACTTTCAAAATGGCAGTTCAACTAGGACTTGATTTAACGGAGGCACAAAAGCATAGATTGGAGCAGATTAATGAATTGGATGAGATCAGACAAGATGCAGTTCAGAAAACAAGTCTAGTCCAACAACAAAGGACTAGATGGCATGACAAGTACATCAAAGAGAAGAAGTTCAAAGAAGGTGACTGGGCTCTCTTGTTTGATTCAAAATTCAAGGATTTTCAAGGTAAATTTCAAACACATTGGCTGGAGCCATATGAAATTGTTAAAATTTTTGACAATGGAGCAGTAAAAATCAGGACAATAGATGAAGAAGAGGTCACTTTTCTTGTGAATGGTCATAGATTGAAGCTGTATCACAAACCACTCTCGAGAGAAGAATTTGTCAAGAAGTTCCAGGAAAAAAGTGATGTGAAGTTAATGAAGAAGAATCTTTCTTCTTCATCAACTTGATTAAATTTTCTGAAGTCATTTCTCTAAAAAAAATAAAAATAAATAAATAAATAAAATAAATAAAGTATAAACATGAAAACCAATCACTGATTGGCATGTTTATACAGAAAAGATAGGGTGAAAAGCAGAGTCTTTCTGACACTCTAAATTTTCCATTTTGTTTCTGCAAGCAGTTGTTACAAAATCATAAGTTCAGATCCATTGCACTTATGATCCATCTCATTTCATTTCATTCCATTTACTTATCCATCCATACTCCAGTTCATTCATTCATTCATACTTCACTTCAATCCATATTTCATTCATCTCATTCCATACCTCACCCACCTCATTTCCATATCAAAATTTAAAGTTTGATGTTTTTCTGCAAATGAATAACACATGTCATGGAATGTAGGCCATTTCTTATATTCTTCCACTCCATTTCATAAATTGTAATCCATCTTACTCCATCATTCACTTCATACATATCCCATTATACCATGTTTCATCAATTATCTTCACTCATTCCATATAATATTCCATTTATATTCCAAACTACTTCATTCCATGATTAAAATTATCTACAGGTACATTCTGCAGCTAAACAGACATTCTGCAGCTAATCAGAGTTTCCGCAGCCAAACAGTCATTCCGCAGCTACAGATCCTGAAGGCACTGATCAGCAGACATTTGAATTGCAACAAGATGATCTTGTATATCCATGAACAAGCAAAATCAAGAAGGATTATGAAGACTCACAAAATAATGATTGCCAAAGGAGAACAAAGTATACAAAGACCACAAAAAGCAGATGAAAAACAAAGGTAAAAAGTTTTGATTATAATGGCATATCATAAACTTTAGTATAGTTTTAGTTATGAATCATTCGAAAAGTTGTTTTGATTATTTTTATTGATCATGCCAAATATACCCTCCGCAAAACTTTGGATAAAAATCGTTCATTTCAAATTCAATCCCCGATCATCATCTAAGCCGTTAAAATGCTGAAGTGATTGATTTTCTCACGTCACCCAGCCAAATCATTTAATGATGATTTTTGAATCCGTTGTAAAATATCTCTGCAGTCTTTTCACTCATTGATTTGTCTTCTTCACCTCACTTCATTAACTCGTTCCGTAACCACTCCCTATTACCTCATCCCGTAGCCAACCCTTCATCATTTCATTCTGTAAAACAGAGGTATCTCTATCACCGAGAGCAGAGGTATATTAGTTTGAAAGTTGAAGCCACTGTCACTGCGAAGCAGAGGTATATCAGTTTGAAAGTTGAAGCCACTGTCGCCGTGAAGCAGAGGTATATCAGTTTGAAGATTGAAGCACTGTTACCGTGAAGCAAAGGAGTATTAATTTGAAGGTTGAAGTCATTGTCTCCGTGAGCAAAAAGAATACTAATCTGAAGATTGAAGAAGAAATTATGGGCCTCATCGTAAGAACTGAACCAATAGGCACAAAATACCTGGAAGGATATCCTCAAAGCAGAGAAATGCTGCAACAAGCAGGATGGGTGCAATTCCTTGAGAAATTTAATGGCTTCCACAAATAAGTTACTAAAACGTTTGCAAGGTCATTCAAAGGAGCCGAGGTTGAAGTTGGAGATATTAAATTCACTGTCACAGAGGTTTTTATTGCAGAAGCAACAGGATTGCTTAGACATGGAGAAAGATGGTTTAAAAACAGAGAATTTCATAATGAATCATGGAAGCAGATCCTCAATTCACTAGGTATGGATGTCACTGTGTTTAAAAAGGGAATTCCAAACTCTGCATTAAAGAATAAATGGAGAAACATATTGCTTATCCTACAAAAATTTATCACTTGTGAAGGTAGATATGGTACTTTCTATGTTTACCATATTAGGTTGATAATGCATTTCTTAGAGGAAGAGCTTAATTTGCCCTATTTCTTGCTTCAAAGTTTGAAAAAGATGGCTTCAAGTGTTCAAAGGAGAATCCAATTCCTAGAAACAACTCTATATCATCATGGCTTGGTTAAGATTCTAATTGAACACCATTTAGCTAAAACAAAAGATACTTGGGATAATTTCTTGGTAAGAAATCACTTTGAGGAACCAAAAGAGCCTTCACCTGAACATCAGCCTACAAAGAGAAGTAGAAAATGGAGAGCCTCTAAAATTGAAACTGATAAAGCAATTCAAGATAGCAGTGAATAAATAATCTCTGAGAAGTTGACTCAGATTAAGAGACAGCTTAAGGGAGAGAGGGTAATCAGAAAATTTGCCACAGAAAAAGGAAAGGGACCATCCCAGCTGAGAAGAAGCCATAGACTCAAGGGGAAACTAAGGAAAACACAGATCAAACAAACCAAGGTGATAAACATAGAAGATGAGGAAACATCTATTGAAGAGGATGTTGAAGAATATTTTGATGAAGAAGCCCCCGAAATTGATCCTGCACAGTAAGAAATTTATAACTATGTTGAAACATTGGAAAGGGAAGCTTTAGAGAGTAGAGATAGAACCCCTAGTCCTCCACTGTCCGAAATAGATGTGTTAAGAAGAGATAGGTACGAGCTGGAAGTACTTAATAGACATATCAGGACTGAGAATGATATTCTGAAGGAACAAATTAAACTAAAAACCAGTATGAACTCAACCCTGTCTCTACAAATGGACAAAGTGGAAAAGGCTAATGAAAAGTTGAAAAATAGGAACAAGAAGTTAATCAGGGCACTTACCAATTTAAGGTTCAAGTTAGTCATCAGGAAGCCCAGAAGACCTTTAACTTCCAGGAAAAGAAGAAGAAGAGGGTTGGATGTTCTTGCAGAAGTCTCTGAGTTTATGGAATAAGTTGCATGAAGACATGCAAGAAGTCAGTAGTGGGGGTATGTTGAGCCTCAAGATTGTTCTTTCTTCCATCATACTTCACCCCATTTTCTTTTGTCCATTGTTATCCCAGGCTCAAATGATCAATGAAATTAGTTAAAATTACTTTAAGAATGAGTATCATGGCTAACTTGCTAAGTTTTCTGATTTTGTCATTGTAATGCATTTTGAACTGAAACTAGCTACAGAATGCAGACATTCCGTAGCTAACCGCCAATTCTGCAGCTATCTTCACGTTCAAGCATGTTCCAGGTGTCCTCTCAGGAAAAGCCACACATGGGTGTATTCCACATCATGTCCTCAACGTTTGTTGCTCACCATGAAGAATGAACGGAATTCTGGACGTGGTTTTGTACGTGGGAACTCACACAAGGAAGCAGACTCCTAATAGGACAAGGACAGTCCAGATGTCCTTTGTCCCTTTACGCTGCCATCTTTAGAATTCTAGACGATTTTGATATGAAAAGACAATGATCCCCGTATTGTTGCAAGTTCTGTTATGAATATTTGTTATAAATGTACTCGGGAAACCGAGAGACAGGTTCTAGATTTTGATTAGATTTCGTGGATTGACTGCTATATTTCTAAAGACCGAGAATACTATGTTTTAATTTATTTTCCTTTAATGAAGAAGACAACATTTCTCTGAACGCGTTGAGTTGGTCTTGAGTTAGATTTTGTGCTACTCTGGTGGTAGAGGGCCCCTGCCTCCTGAGCGGCTTTAATTTTGCAATGTAGATAAGTATCTTAGTCCGTTTTCAAGTCTTTGAAGTTTGCGTTCATAGTTAATTTCATTAGTCCTTGTAGCTATACTTTTTCTAAGAAACTCTTCCAAAAAATCATTATAATGAATGATAAATGGCTATAGTGTTATAGATTTTATTTGCAATTCCTTTCATTCATTATCACAGTTGAACTTACTCTAGTAAACTCTTCCAAGAAATCATTATGATGACTAAGGCATGACTGTGATACTGTAGGATTTAGTTGCTTGTTTTCACTAAGTAGCATAGTTGATCTTACTCTTAAAAAGCTCTTCCAAAACATCATAATAACGAGTAGGAAATAGCTGTGATGTCTTAGTTTTTAATTGTACTTGTTTTCAGTTTTCATGTTTGTATTCAAATGCATTGAATTGTACAGCCAGGATTGTTCTAACAAGCTCTTCCAAAATACCATTCATGATGAAAAAAATAGGTTGTAGAATCCCATAGATTAATTGCATGATAACTTAGTTAGGGCACTCCGGAGGAAAATTGCATTTAATTCATGCTCTGTTATTTCTTTTCAAGTTTGATAATGGCTTGTTAGTTTAGCACTGTTTTCTATAGACTAGTAGCACTCTAGTTCAGTTCTAGTTTAGCTCATTGTATTTACATTCCATGTTTAGTTGCCATCCATTGCATATTAAATTGCATTAGTTGTTAAACTTAAATACCACGGCCTTCATTATTTACAAAACTTCTTTTGTTCTAAACATATATTAAACTCATAATCATCCAGACAGAAGATAGTATCAGTATAAGGCCTGAAGTACTTTTGCAACCTTTTTACCATTTCACAAACAAGCCTTTCCTCAAAAGACTATTCTAAAAGGAAATCTATAACTTTTGAGTGAGGTTTAGTGGTGTTAAACTAAATTGCAGAACAGAATTAGGAGCTAGTTTTAGAGTAGAGATCTTATGATGTTACAAATGTTCTTTTCCAAATATGTTTCAACAAATCTTTAATCATGGATAAAATGTTGTATCATTATAAGTTGATTGTTTAATTACTTAGTTAGGAGAATTTTTACACTTAGCTACCATTTTCTCAAGGTCTTCCAAAATATCTTTAATGAAAGAATTGGACAAGTTAAGTTCATGTTGTGATTTATTTTCTTGAAGTCATTATCAAGCTTTGTATTTTGCTAAGTCATAGTTAGGTTTGGTTTTGTCTCAATATTTGCATTTGTCATTTGTCATCAAAAAATTAGGCTTCACTCTGTTTTTAACTAGTAGCTTCTTTCCACCAGCATTTAGTTCTTTCCCTTGTGAGCATAAAACCATAAAAAGACCAAAAACATCATAAAACACTAAACACAACGCAGTAAGAAACAAACACCTAGGCACATACAGTGCACCTCACTTCAGCAGTTTACCAACCCTAGTTGACAATTAAATGAACTCAATTTAGGAGACTAGGTTGAGCACAAACAAAAAGCAACCAGTTCAGACTGACATACCCACGTTCTCATTAGAAGATTCCCCGTCCTCATCTCAGAAGGCTTAAGTCCACAACCTTGGTTCCACAACCCAAGTGCTTGAATATGCCCCAAATAACTCTGTTCTAGATCATACTGAGATAAAAGATGAGGCCGAATCACTGAACACCTCTGAGTTTCCTTTGCACCCTACTCTAGAAGCTGAGGAAGTTAAACAAGTCACCATACTCCAGAGCTCTCCTTAGACTAACATGAAAATTTCATCCCAGAATATACCTATTGTCATCCATCAAAACCCTCCTCAGAATCCACCACCTCCCATGGTTGTACCAGGTTTCCTACTTAACAAATACGCCCCATTGGCCCTGCCTCAAGTTTTAAATGATATGCCTCAGAATTACCTAAAGCTCTTGCCTCGGTTCACGGGAGAAGACAATGCCTCTGCCCAGAAGCATATTGATGACTTTTGTACATTTGCTGAAAATGTCAATGTTGAACATTTGGACGTAGTATTGAGGTTGTTCATCCAGTGTTTAGATGGAGAAGCCTGAAAGTGGTTTAAGTCATTGGCTGACCATTCGGTTACTTCTTGGGAGGAAATGGAGATTGCTTTTAATAAAAAATGGGGGGAAATGAGGGATCACAGTTACGCCTTCACAGAGTTCAATGCCTTGAAGAAAAAGCATAATGAAGATGTAACTAAGTTCATAAAAATATTTAACAAACTGTACAACAATCTACCCATTGAAATCAAACCCCCTCAAGCAGCAGCTAAATTAGTTTTTGCGGGAGCATTTGAGTCCGAGTTTGGATTCACTTTGAGAGAAAGAAAGTCCATGTCCTTGGATCAGATCCAGATGGATGCTCTAGAGGTAGAGGCCAATTTTTCATCTACTGGAAAATCCAAAGGAAGGATCGATCATGATTCTAAGAGAAGAGGTAAGGAAGAAGCCTCCTCCTCTAATCAAGAAAGAGAAGCCTCAGAAATCAGAATCGAAGAGATGAACAAGATGATAAAAAACCTTTCTAACAAGCTAGTGAAGCTGGATTTAGAGACTAAAAACTCTGCTTCCCGACCAAATCAGATGGCTCCTAACCAAGGTTTCAATCCACAGTACCAGAAACTTCCATTGAAAATATTGCAGCGAGATAGAAAGGAGCAGCAGGATCATATCCAACCCCCTTTATATTTGGAAGGAAAAAAGGAAGGACAAGCTCAAGGAGTTCTTGAATTTTAGGAGGATTAGTTTTTGGCTTATTCAGAGGATGAATATGGATAAATTACCTTGCAAGAAGAGCAAGAGGAGAAAGGGAAGAAAAAAGTGTCCCCAGAAGACCGAGATATTGATGACTATTGCAGGCAATTTGTAGACTTCATGCAAGGCCAACTGCATAAGAAGTATGAAATTAGATCCCCTAGAAAGAGGACCCGTGTGTAAGAACAGGAGGGAGAATCCCCATCAAAAGAGCCTACTTAGTCAGATTCTATCCACAAAGGGAAAAAGCCTATAGAAGAGCCCTTGCAACAAAAATCCACCGCCTCTTCCTCCTCAAGGTCAGTCCCTACATCCCTTGTAATTCCCAAGGTTACTACTACGATCATAAATCCACAGGTTCCCCCTAAAGAAAAACCAAAGGAGGCCATTACAGAAAAGAGCCCTGTTATTTTCAAATTTCAAAAAGAATTAGAAAAGGTTAAGATTCTGGTTCCTCTAGTCGAGCTTTTGAAACAACCTTCTTATAAAGCACAGGTATCCCAATTTATGCTCCCTCATGGAGTGGTTCCTCTCCCTGGCAGCCTTAACCTCCAAGAAGAGAGGCCCATGGTAGTTTTTGGCCCTCGCGTAGAAGATTTGGACTCAGCAACCCCCCCATTCTATGTATCTCTGGTCATCTACGATCTATTATTACATAACTGCATGCTGGACTCCGGAGCTTCACATAACCTACTGCCATTGTCTATTATTGAGAAATTAGGGTTGCAGATCACTTGTCCATATAAAGATTTGTATTCATTCGAATCCAAGAGGGTTAAGTTCCTGGGGATGATTAAAGATTTAGTGGTGAATTTGTCCCAGATCCCAGCCAAAAGTGTGGTGATGGATATAGTGGTTGCCGATATTACAGCTCGTTTTGGGATGTTGTTGTCCAGATCATGGGGTTCAAAGATCAGTGGGTCGATTAAACTCGACCTGACTTATGCTACTATCCCAGTATTTGGAGGAGAGGAAAGGAGGTTGTACCGGGAGTATAAATTCATAAAAATGGTTACTAAAGTTGACGGTTCAGTGAACTCCCTGGTATATGGAAAAGAAGGTGAGTTCACTTGTCTCATGTTCGAAGAGGATGAGGATTTCTTACACGAGGCAACAATCCACCCTCTAAAACAGAACCAAACCATAAGCGAAGAAGAGAAGGAGATATGGAATTTACACTTTGATGTGGCCAATTCGAGAGAAGGGACTGGATTTGGGGTGCTTTTAATCTCACCCACAGGACAGTTGGTCCCTTTCTTGTTCAAGTTGGAGTACGAAGCCACCAACAATGTGGATGAATATGAAGCACTACTCTTGGGATTGCAGACAACAAAAAATATGAATATCCAGAGCCTCAAAGTCTTCAGGGATTTCGAGCTCGTACTAAGACAAGTCAAAAATCAGTGTCAGGCTAACCATCCACGGCTAAGAGCTTATCGAAATGAAATATGGGACTTGGTGGAGAACTTCTTCTTAGCCTTTAATATACAATTTATGCCAAGAGATAAAAACCAGATGGCTAATTCGCTCGCCGTTGCAGCTAGCAATTTCCACTCGCTGCAGAACCCACTGCTCAGGTATGAATTTGAGGTATGCTATCGTCCTTCCATCCTAGATAATGTGAAACATTGGTAGGTGTTTGAGGACGAAGAGAAATTTAAGTGTTTCATAGAGACGGTTGGCGAATTCTAAAATCTAGTGATAGATGTTGTGGACGAAGAGCCCCAGACCAAGTGGGAAGAAACATTGGCAGGACATCAGGTGCTGCAACTAAAAGGGAATATCATCCCTAGAGGCCTCGTGCCCTTGGAGAGGTTGTTTGATAAAAATGATATCCCAATTAGTCCCAGCAAGTTGGCACAAGATGATCAGGTGAATGATATAAAATCGGGACAGAGGGAGACCCGAAAGTAGTGAACTTGTCCAGGGGAGTTCCGGAAGAATATCGAGACAAATATATTCAGTTATTCCAGGCTTATAAAGATGTTTTCGCGTGGTCGTATCAAGATTTGAAAACATTTGACGTGGAGGTCATACAACACAAGATCCCTCTCAAGGGAGACGCCAAGCCTTATAAGCAGAAACTAAGGCAAATCAATCCATTGCTGCTCCCGACAATTGAAAAGGAAATAAAAAAGCTATTGTGGGCTAAAATTATAGTCTCCCTGAGATACTCGGAGTGGGTGGCCAACCTGGTTCCGGTCAGGAAGAAGAATGAAGAAATAAGGCTGTGTGTGGATTTCCGAAATCTGAATAGGGTTTCCTAAAAAGATAATTACCCCCTTCCTAAGATGGACCACATTTTGCAGAAGGTAGTGGGATCCTCTCTGATTTCCATGATGGAAGGTTTCTCGGGATACAATCAAGTGGAAGTCCTCCCAGAGGATTAGAAGAAAACAACGTTCACCACATCATGGGGGACTTTCATGTACACCCAGATGCCCTTCGGCTTGATTAATGCAGGCGCCACCTTTCAACGAGCAATGGATATTACTTTTGTGGGAGAATAGGATAAATTTGTGGTAATTTACCTAGACGATGTCACAGTGTTCTCAAAAAGTGATGCAGAGCATATCGACCACCTTCACCGGACCTTTGAAAAGTGTCACAGGTATGGTTTGTGTTTAAACCCTCAAAAGTGTATGTTCGCATTGGAGGAAGGGAAGCTGATTGGACACATAGTAACTAAAGAGGGAGTCAAAATTGACCCGAAAAGGGTAGATGTGATCAATGGCATCTCACTACCCCGAAATAAGAAAGAAGTTCACGTATTTATGGGGAAAATAAACTTCCTAAGAAGGTTTATCCCAAACTACGCTGAGATAGTCCAACATATAACGAAGATTCTTAAGAAAAATAATGAAGTAAAATAGACCTCTCAGTCGAGGACTGCTTTCAACAGAATTAAATAAGCTTTCGCTAAGGCACCGGTATTGGCAGGCCCCGACTACAATAAGCCTTTCATGATATTCTCTTTTACCTCACCTCATAGGATAGCCACAGTGTTACTACAAAAGAATGAATATGGGCACAAGCAGTAGATTTCCTTCTTTAGCCAGGTGTTGCGGGATGCAGAACTAAAATACAACATTCTAGAGAAGCAGGCTTACGCCTTAGTCAAATCCTTAAAATCCTTCCGGATATATGTGCTTTAGTCGGCCATAACTGCCTTTGTCCCCACAGCGGCAGTGAGGGATATTTTGATATAGTGAGATAGTGAAGAAAAGAGGGGAAAGTGGATTCCCAAAATTCAGGATTATGAGCTGGATATCAGACCTACGAAGCTCATTAAAGGGCAGGGGTTGGCTAAAATATTATCAGAGTCCAATTTCCAAGCATTGGGTATAAATTTGTCCATGGGAGGGGCAGAAGTACCAGAGGGTACGGAAGTGCAACTCGGAGTAGAAACCACGGCATAGAAGACACATATGAAATACCTCCTCAGCGCCTGGTACAAATATGTCGTGGAGTACCTCCTTAATCTGAGATGTCCCCTAAATTTTGACATTGCATAAGTACCGTACTCTGAGACTAAAATCGCAGAAGTACGCTATAGCTAATGGGAAATTGTATTGGAGGGATCCTTCAGGAATTTTGTTACTATGTCTTACAAAGCAGGAGGTGGACAAAGTAATGGTTGAATTTCACGAGGGTGTATGTGGTGGACATTATAGCTGGTGGACCACAGCTCATAAAATTCTGAAAGCTGGTTTTTTCTGGCCCCGATTATTTGGAGATGTTCATGCTTGTATCCGGGCATGTGAAAAATTCCAGATGTTCGCAGAAAATCAAAAGTTCACTCGTCTGCCAATGATACCAGTGCATATCGAAGAGTCGTTTCAACAGTGGGGAATTGATTTTATTGGGGAAATCCATCCCGCATCCAGCAATCAACACAAATCGATCCTCACCACCACTGACTACTTCACCAAATGGGTTGAGGAAATACCTGCTAGAAACACCACGGATGCAGTGGTGATCAAATTCATGGAAGAAAATATAATAGCAAGGTTCGGGTTCCCGGTCAAGATCATCACTGACAATGCACATGCTTTTAAGTCTACCAAATTCATTAATTTGTGTCAACAATATAACATCGCTTTGGGACACTCTACAACCTACTATCCCCAGGGGAACGGGTAGGCCGAGTCGTCAAATAAAACTCTTTTGAGGGCTCTAAAGAAGACCATAAGCGAGAACCAGAAGAATTGAGACTCCCAACTTAAATTTGCACTCTAGGCTAACCATATTACCAGCAAGAGGTCCACGGGCAAGTCCCCCTATGAACTGGTATATGGCCAAGCAGTGGTGTTTCCCATCTAGCTTGCCCTACCCGTTGCTAGGTTCCTACAAGATAGTGAGGAGCCGAATGATCTCCACAAGAGGATGAATCAGTTGTTCGAGCTGGAAGAAACCCGAGCCCAACTAAACAGCAGGTTGTCCGACTATCAGGAGAAAATGAAATGTTTGTTTGATCATCGAGCAAAAGATAAGGAAATACAAGCAGGAAACCTAGTGCTGAGGTGGGACGTTAGAAGGGTAGACAAGGGAAAACATGGAAAATTTGACCCACTGTGGTTCAGACCATTCAAATTTGCTGAGGTCAATGGAAACAACACGTTCATATTAGAGAATTTGGAAGGCGACTTGATCGAAGCGCCCATGAATGGGCAACTCCTCAAGCCTTACTTCCAATACTAACAGTGGCCTGGGCGGCCCGTTGTATATATCCTCCATACTGTATATATTTTCCGTTTTAATTTTCTGCATCTATTTTTGTTTTAACTCATCCCAGAAACACTTGAAATTTTGAAGAAGCCACATATATACTTAATAATGCACAGGCAGATGGTCCGTGAAGTTCTCAACACCCTCGGGAGCGAGCGTGCCATCCCCAAGTGGAGCCAATGTTGTTTAGTCACCTCACCTATCAAACAAAAGGAGCGGCCAAGTATAAAAATCGAGAAGCTAAGAAGGATGGTGGACTGTATAAATGGTGAAGGTCATGGAGAGAGGGTCCCTGAAGATCTGGCGCAACGACCTTATATATCAGGAATATTACATGGTGACAAGGGAGCGCTCATATGTTCATAGCGGAACCATGAGCCAAAAAGCTCACAGCTAAAACCTTTCTGTCAGCCTCAAACAAGCCTGGCAACAAACGAAGTCGGGCCCCCGGAAAAGGTGACGTCACCTTCCTCTTGGCCAATAACAAGCGTTCCATGGGTTTAGAAAATGGGCACGGAGACTCTTATGCACCCCGCCGAAACTCAAGAGGGGCCCACCGAGAATGATAGTTGGCACCGATAAATGAAAAGGTAAGGTAAGTCTAGGAGGCGGTACGAAGGCCAGTACCTGCTTTGTTTAGCACGTGGCCCCCACCAACATGGTTGCTGCCAGCCAATCACCCATCGCCATGTGTCTCATTTTCGACGTCCCTATGACGTCAGCACTACAAGTGTCACCCTTCCTCCTAATCAGTAAATATGGTTTAATATAAGCATGTTTTACCCTCGACTATGCAAAGTTACTGGTTATTAACCGGTTATTCACGCAGAACAGGTTAAAACTCAAGTACAAGGTCGCTTTCACTCCCGCATCGTCTTGCCCTTGGTTACCTCACCGCCCTCAGGTATTTCGTTGTTTTTCTCGTTTCACTACTTCCCTTCTATTTTTATTTTCAAATTGTCATGGAAAAAACAAAAAGGTCTGCGCCTGAAACCCCGCAAACTCGTGAGGTCAGGACTGCTCCTAGGCCAGAGCCTTTCACTGATGCTCATGCACGAATTTGTGACTCAATCTACCTGTTTAGTGTTTCTCACACCAGAGCTGAGCTATTCGACTACCAACGAAGAGGCGAGGACATATTTAGGGTCGTCAAGTCAGGTCTGTATTACCAAATCGCCCCAACCACGCACCATTTTCCCAAAGTCATTAGCTGGCTTGGGGAGGCCTACCATGAGCACAGAGACATTTTCCTTTCTACCCAGGGCAACAAGATTTTTCGCATTACTCCCCAACTCATAAGGAAAGCCCTTTGCTACCCTCCCAGTCAGGACTATGTTGAATTCTCCGAGGTCTCCCTCTCCTGTCATTTTTCAAAGCAACCCTGGGAGAAACAAAGCGGTTTCCTCGGTCTCCTCTCTGATTCCTGCTTGTCATATTTCCTACTCACAGAATCTATCCCCCTGTCAACTTTCCGAACCAATGTACAACCCATCCTAGCAGTCATCTCGGGGTTGTTAGGGTCTAAGGGGGTTGACCAGGTGACTAAAGCGGGCATAGCTTTCCTATGGCTCATGATGCAGGCGGAGATCCCATTAGGTGAATTTTGAGGTCTAAAATGGGCCTCCTAAGGAAAATGTACAATCAAAATTCACTTTATGGGAACCAATCACATTTTAGGGGATGCATCATCCCTAATGGTTGAGGTGGCATTTCTTGAGTTAAAGGTACTTACTTGTCACATTCTTAATGGTGGATAAAAACTCATGGTTAACTATGGTAGTGCTCTAAGTACTTTCAAAGTCATAAAGTAAAGTACTCATAATAAATGTCAATTCACACTTTTTGAATAAAATAATATTATTGTCATTTCATATTTCTTGAAAGAAATAATGCATATCCCTATACATTATTATATTATATTATATTATTTTTATATAGTATATTAATTACATGTTATTATACAATTTAAATAGTATAAATTTTAATTAATAGCATATAATATAATTAAGAATTTATAAATTTATATTTATATATTTAAGTGCAAAGGACAAATGCATTAGTTGTTCAATGATAATGATTTTTTCTTGAAAAGCTCATTCTTATTTATAGTCACATCAATATAATTTTCTTATTAATTTTATTTGTGTACAAATTTTGAATTGAATTTAACTATGGTTACATGGATTGTGGTGCAAAAAGTGAATTGCAAATTCATAAATATTATTTTATTGGTTTAGCTATTATTTTATTATTTCCTTAGGAGGCCCATTTTAGTCCTCAAAATTCCCCTAATGTTTTGGATATCCCCTCTTTCTTAGCTTCGACTATCAAGGCTCAGTTTCAAGAAATTTATTCTGTTGGTTCTTTTAAGTACTATTCCCTTGTGTTTTATTTGTTTCTATTTGAGCATGCAGATAGATTTGAAGGTCAAGGCCTGAACAGATTCTCGAGGAGAAATGCCCAACCCAGATCTGTTTTCAAGTGGACTACAACAGTTTTCCAGCAACCAGAGGGGAAGGGGTATGCAAAGTTTGTTAATGAGTTCATGTCTATAGCCTATGCCATTATACATGACAGCGCTCCACCTAGAATCTTTCCTGAGCAGAAGGATTGGCTATAGTTCAATGAGGCGGATTGCACAGATGACTGGTATCTGTTTGATGACCATATCGAGATCAGAGTCTACGGTGCAGAGGTGCCTCCCTACCACTTTTCGGTTTTTCCATCTATGCGAGCTTTTTCCCTTGAATTCATCCGACAGGTCTTGAAGGCTGACCAGGTCCACTTCGTACCTGCAAAGAAGGGATACATCCTCAAACTCTCGGCTTCACTTGGCCCTTTCACCATAAGTTCAAGACATGCCCTCTCAACCGTGGAAAAATGTTGCGAGAGATGAACCTCCCTCAGGGAGACGTCTGGCACTATGACCCTAAGGGATTCCTCACCAGTAGAAAGAAGAAAATAAAATCAACAGCTTATACGTATGAACCTAGGCCCTTCATTGAATAGAAAGCTAATCTTGATGTATGGCCTTTGGATGCACAAATGGAGGCTGATTCCTCAGCTGTCGAAGGGAAAGGAGATAATGTGTCAGTTGAGACAGAAGAATAGGGAGAGGAGGACCCCTCGAGAAGCCAGGGGGTCATGGATGTTGACCAAGAAGCTCACCCTAATAAAAAACAGAGGACTCAAGGGCCAGATGACATAGAGGTCAAGCTATCTGATGATGAGAATCCCGAGTTAAAGTGTCCTGACAAGGACAAGCCAGGTTTTCTAGTTTCTTTTGGCATTGCCTCCTCTTCAGCACCCTCAGAACTTTCACAGGCAATCACAGTGGACAAGCAAGAGGCAAGGGATGAGATCAATACCATAAACATGTTCGCAAGGGAAAAAATGAGGGCCGAACTGGCTGAGTTCATGGATAAGCACCATTCTAGGCTTTTTTCCGTGCTAGAAATGGATAAGGAGCAACTTATATTAGCCATTCAGCACTCAGTGTTGCAGCCCTGCAGTTCTGGAGCCCAATAAAGAGCTTTGGAAATAATCTTTAACCTAGGCAACATTCCCCTAATAGACAAGCTAGATTTACACCAGCGTATTGGGGATATGCTACAGAATGAGGTGGTGAAACATATAGTTGCCTTAAAGAAGCTTGAGCAGAGGGTAAAGCTAATAAAAGAGAACCAACGAAGAGAGAAGATTAGCGCCAGGGCCACCACTACCTAGCTGGAGAACCTCAAGAAACTGATAAGAGGAAAGGGGGTTGATAATAACGTAGCACTGCAAAGTCTTCTCACCAAGGAAGAAGTGGAAAACCAGGAGTTGAAACGAAATTTGAACATGTCTCGTGAGGAACATGTACAGACAGAGGAACTCATCCAAGTAGAGAAGGAGAAAACGGTTCTCGTTGACTTACTTGCTCAACAACAGGAAGAGAACGTCCAGAAGGACAAGGAGATTGCCCGACTTAAAGAGAGGCTGTCAGAATGGCAAGTCAAATGGGACGGCCATACATGTGTGGTTCCTATAATAGGTGATCCCTAGACTTTCCCTGAACAACTAAACAAGGCCCTATCTGATTTAAGGGTGTCAGAAGACAAGGCCCGCTCAATTCGTTGGCTCCTAGAAGAGCCTAAGTCCACCCAAGCAGCAAACCAGAAGACGATTTCATCCCTACAAATATAGGTCGAACACCTCCGCAAGGAAGCCCACGAGGAGGATAAGTCCATCAAATACTTAAAAGGGCATATTAAAGGTAACATCTCAATCGTGGAAGCAAGGCGACTTGTTTGGACAGAAATCATAGGAGAGGTTAAGAAGCATTGGGACCTCCTTGTACTGGTCAATGATAAAAATATCACAATTCACGAGTTCAAGACTCAATTGCAGGTTGGACGTAGGGAAGGGGAAGAAAAGGCAACAATAGCAAAGAAGTATATCAGGTATCTCAATGAACTCTCCACTGAAGAATTGTGGGCACAGGGAGTGCTTGATCGTTTTAGAACAGTTATGGAGGTCGGCAGAGTAATTGAAAGAGAGAATGCACACGCTAATACGCTGGGGTGTTTAGCGCTGGTATCAAAGGGAGTGGAGAATTTCAACCAGGAGTGGGGCAAGCTGGTAGAAGTTGGCCTCCCACCATGCTAGGATCCACAGTCAGGCGCATTATCTACTCTAATGGCCTATGATCATAAAATGTCAGAAATCATGTGTAATGCAGACATATCATTGGAGAAAACGTCCTGGCTAAAGGCAGAGACCATAATAGCTGCACTATGCAAGAAATTTTTGCTTCTCTGTCAGGTTAAGAAGTTATTTGTTGTCTGCGTGGATTATACAGAGCTAACTTAGATGCAATCTATGTTCGAGACCTACAATAAAACTCCATCAACTGGGGAAAATTTGTGGCAAAATTGTTGTGAGTATGTGAATCCTCCAGTCTCTTCTACTTCACAGCAGTTGCCACCTCCTCTGCCTCGTCCACATGGGTCCTCTTCATCTTCAGCCCACCCCCGTCATCCAAAAGGCTCGGGCACTCCTCGACGTAACAAATGATAGATATCGTGACTTGGCCCACGCAGCCTGTTTTTAACTTCTTCTTTTTTCATCTTTTGTGTAATGTAAAAATGGGTGAAATCTTGATTTCACCCTATGCACTCTCTATATTTCCTATTTTCTATTATGTTCTTGTTATAGTCTGTGTCAGATCATACTGCTTCGGATGAGATGTCGTTATGCCTCATCATTTTTTATTAGGATTGGAAACCACAATATCGCTAGGGAATATTTTGTCTCAAAAATATTTGGTCCGAAAGTCCATGTAAAACACTATAAAAGACCAAACCGCAGACTAAGTAAAGGTTATGAATTTTCTAGTAGAAGTGTGTAGTCTGCGTATCATATTTCGTAGTTTTGGGGTTTTTCTCTCAATGTATATCTGAAGAGCCATTTTGAAGAATAAAATAACGTCTGTTTGTTGTGATAATGGATTCCTACCAAAATGGATGAACAATATTTATATCCTCAATGAGTTATGTGTTTGTTCAATTTAATGTTCATTTCACTCATATTTTCTTTCTTGTTATCGTCGCTTTCAGAATGCGGGTGTTCTATGAGTTATGTATGAATTTATCTTCCAATGGTACTCATATCATATCATAATGGCACCTTAAATATAGCTCGAGGCATGATTTCTATTCCAAGTTCCCTTTTCCATATCGTTTTCCTCTAAGGTGCTTTAAAGGGTGGATTCTTATATTTGTTTAAGTCCACCTCCCTTTGACTTTCCCTACTCATTCTACATAGTTTTTCATCCTGATTAATTTTATAACTGCTAATTAGTTTCACACTCCTCCCTGTTCGCAACAGCTTTATTTCATGACTTCTTCAGGCCCATTTGGAGCAAGATTTTCTCTCTACAATCAAACCTCCAAGCTACTATTCTCTCTGGGATCAAGGACCACATTTCAAATACTCCAATTCATTTTTTATCAGGAGGTTCCCTTTACAAGCATGTAGAATAACCTGAACAACCTCCTATATTAAGATGTCCTAGGCATTGGTCTTTGGCAACTCGAGGCTGTCTCTAGGAGTGACAACAAGGGCACTCTCTAGCACAGTGACCAAACTTGTTACAATTGTAACATATTTCCTTCCTTCCCTTGGGACCTGCTCTTCTATAATTTTGAATTCTCAGACGGACATTATTCATCTTCTTTGCACGAGCGGTGAAGGAAGTAGGATAACTTCCATTCCCATTTGAGGGATAGTCTATCACCATCATCCTTGTCTCCTCTTGAGTGCATCTCGTCAACAATTCATCAAAATCAAGGATTATATTATTATTGAGAATCTTGGTATTAAATACATACCATAGTCAGGGAAGTACTCCAAGATCAATGAGAGTGAGCTCTTGGTCAGCTATGACCTCTCCAATAGCTAAGAGATCATTCTTGATTTCGATAAGCCTCATGAAATATGATTGGATGGACTCTCCCTTGTCCATCTTGATGTTCTAAAAAAATAGAATTTGATTATCATTGCTAGCCCTGAACATGCCAACCAACTTATCATACATCTCCTTAGATGTGCCCAGCTTGAAGATATAAGCAACCAAGTGCTTATGAATAGAATTCCTTATTATCTTCTTCGCCTTGTTTTCCCCTTTTTTGTACTTTGTTTTAATGGTAGCTAGTGCATTTGATAGAGGTTTAGTGATCTTTCCCTAGACATAATCCATAACATCTTGTTCCTCTAATGTCAGATCCAAGGAAATTTTCCAAGCATGATAATCAGACTTATCATTGAGTTTATCATTATATTTGAAGTATGATGAGGAACCCATTGACCTTCGTCCTTATCTATTAACTTTCAGTGATTTCTCTTCTCACTCTTGCTTAGACTTTGTCTTCACCTTAGCTCTGATACCATGTTAATTTTAGTTAACCATGGTATGTTCTATGGTTAGAGCGATTTACTTCAATATTTCTTATTAAGCCCAATTCAATTTCATGTTATGCAATCACATTAACATTGACAGTAAATGTTGATAGAACATGAAATAATCGACAAAAGACAAGCCAAGACAAGAGACACAATAATTTAGCAGATGCCAGGCAAAAACCCCAATGAGGGGAAAACCCTTTGATCAAATATTCTTATTATTCTTCAAATTCAACAGAGAGAGAAAGTACAATTTTCATTAGTCAACAGGATGCCCTAGTCATCAAAGTCAATGCTAGTCAAACCATCAAAAAGTTTCCAACTGGAGCTCGGTCAAATCTAGTCAAACTCGACATCTTCTCATAGTCAAAGTCATCCCAAAACAATCTGAAATACATCATTCAAACTCGGTAAACGCAATAGTCAAACTTCAACAATATGTGGTCAACGCAACAATGAAATCAACTCAGAATTCTTCGATTTTTGTGCCACCAAATTTGGCCTCCCAAAATCGAAATTTGTCCCAAAAATCGAAGTCAAATGATGTGAGTTAACCCAAGGTCAATTCTGTTCAACTCTGCATAGTAACCCTTAAAACAATCTGAAAACTTCAACTTCTCTTTCACATGTGTGGAGGAGATAGAGTCTCCTACGGTTGTACGAACCAATCAGAAGGAGAGAGATGTGTGAAATGAGTTGATGACCAAATGAGGTTTGAGTCTTTCCTTTTTATATGCATCAATGAGTGTGTGTGACACATCTTTTTGGGCTTGTGAGCCTACATTACAATTCTTGCCGACCTTGACAAATTGCACGTGTGGAAAATAAATTCAAAATCCAGCTTCTGCTCATCCAAACAAAATGATCTTTAGATCAATCTTGCACCTCTCCAAAAGAGGAATCCAACAAAAATATCATCTCCATCATATGAGAAGTGCAACATGGATTTTGGCCATAGTTTCCAAATTTAACAATCTCTCTCTCACTTTCAAGTAAGTACTCTTATATTCTCTATGTTCGATACTTCTGATCAAATGGCATCTATCTGTAAGGAGGGAAACAAACTTGAAGGTGCATCCAATTTCACGGCTTGGAAGAAGATGATTGATCTACTCCTTATTGAAAATGAAGTCATGTAATTTGTTGAAGGAAATGTTACAGTACCAGATGAAAAAAATGCTCAAGAAGTCGCCATGTATAATAAGGGAGAAATCAGAGCTCAAAGGATTATCTTTGAATCCATCAAATACCACCTCATTACTTTTGTTTCAGAGTTGTCTACATCCAAGGAAGTTTATGATACTTCGATAAGCTTGTACTCCATCAACACAACAAGCCACAAGATATCTGTAAGGAATCAACTCTACGAAACAAGGATGACAAAGGAGGGCACCACAACTTCATATTTCATGAAGAAATAAAAATGTAGAGACCAACTTCAAGGAATTGGTGAAGCTATTTCTGATTCTGAAATGATTACTATTGTAATTAATGCTTTACTTGAAACATGGGACAATTTTTCTAGAGGCATTTATGCTAGAAAGGAGACTCCCACTTTTAAATAATTATGGGTTGTTTGCACTTTAGAAGAATCAATACTAAAGGCCAAAAGAAATACTCAATGTCATAATGAACATTCTCAAGCTTTTGCAGATAGATCAAAGAAAAAGTTTGGATCTCAAAATAGAAATTCCAGTAACAGATCTCAAGGAAATAAAGATATGTCCAAAGACCAATGCTTTGGATGTCGTGAATATGGAAACTAAAAGAAATATTGTCCTAAGAACCATAAGAGAAATAAGAGGAAGGAAAGACATGAAGCATCAATAGTTGAAGATGAAGTTCCAAAGAAACCAAAGGATGAAAATCACAAGGATCTCTACTATTGAAGATAATGAAGAGCATGGATGGTGCACATAATAATAAATTCTACATTCACTCATGCACCAAGTTTGAAGTAAAAGTTTACTTTTCATTTTTGTGCTTAGAACATAATATTCCAAATAAAACTTATTGAGGATGAGTAAGTGATTTATGCAAGCTAGAATATTTGGGATTCACAAATAGAAGTTTGTCTAGGTTGGTTCAAGGGGATTAAAATTAAGAGGGAGATCTAGGTCATCTATAGAAAGAATTGATCATTTGAAGTATGTGCATTCCTATGAAAAGTAGCTTCGTTGAATATAAAAAATTCTGGTAGAAACATCTATTGACTGAAGAAAGTAGTTGCACAATAGAAACTCTTGTGTTTCCAAGAAAAGAAGACAATCTTGAGATGAAGATTCAGAGGAAACTAACATTTCTCTCAAAGAAGTAAGTATTACATGTATATACTGAAGGCAATCGAGGTTTTGGAGTTATCCCAAAATCAATGGTTTATTTATAAGAGCTAGCTAGCAACAAGATATAAATTTGAAGGGAAATTTCTTTTGAAGACTCTTCCAGCCAAAAAGAGTTGATGTGACACTTGCTCCAAATTCAAGTGAAGTTAATTCGAACCTAGAAGAACGAGCCAACATATTATAGACATTTTCTAGTGCAGAACATTTCTAGAGGAAGAAAACTTTCGCAAATCAATGGCAAGGAATGCCTAGACTCCGACAACAAGATGAAAGAATTGGAAGGGAAATGAAAAATAGGAAAAGATAGGAAGAGAAGGAAGTTTGAAGTATGCATTCATTAAAGAAGTCAAGAGCTAGAATACACTAGTTGGCAACATGAGAGCAAGAGTTGAGAAGGCCCTCATTGAAAAGGAAGTAGCTCACATTTTCCTCGGAAGGGTTATTCTAGATCTGTAAAAGATATAGAAAAAGGAATCTCATGATTATAGAAGACCCCGTACTTTGGATAATTCATGGAACTCGAGAAGTTAAAATAAAAACGTATTGTTTTCATAGGAAGATAGAAGCAGAGTGTGACATGGAGAATCTTGAATTGATTCACTACTACTTGGGATTTGACGAAAAACTGATGAGGCTTTCCTTGATAAAGAGAAGCATATGATCAAGACCCTCAAGAATTTTAGAATGATGGATAGTAGACCCATGGTAACTTTTAAGAGTCGAAGAGTCCTGATATTGTTGATTCGTCATTACATCAGTAGTTGATTGGTTCCTTGATACATTAATTCAAGGGTATCTTGATTGGGCTAGCAATGCTAATGATGGGAAAGGATAATATTGGTGGTTGTTTCTGCTTAGGATTTGCTATGATTTCTTGAAGGAACATAAACCATGATCTTGTTGCACTAAGCACTACAAAGGTAGAATATATGGTAGTTAACTACGGATCAGTTTGGCTTCATAAAAACTTTCGATGGATGGCATACTGAATTCAACAGTGATACTTTGTTGTATGAAGATTGTTAGAGAACCCGATTTTCATAGAAGATCAAAGCACATTATGATTCAAGATTTGATGCAAATGAGAGCCAAGAAGCTACAACAAATATCGATGGATGAACCTAACTGAAGTAAGGGAAGTATGAGTACTTCCGAGACAAGCTTGGGCTTTTGGATTACTCCTCTGGGGTTAACAAGGAGTGAGGATGGACACCTAATTCTCCATGTGCCATGCACTGTGGCTAGAACTAATAGCCTAAGTCAAGTACATGGATATAGATAGGGAGAGCGGTGGATTGGATAAGCACCATGGACTAACAATCTTGTGTCATGTACTATGGCCAATTAGGATTAACACCAGAAGTGAAGTACATTGACATGGTTGAAGAATGATCTGGTGGACTGACATTTCCTTGTGACAAGTAGGAGATAGTCATGTGGAGGACATACTTTGGTGAACCTAGGTTGAGTATGTGCCTCAGAGAGGCAATGTGGCATCCTATTGAATGGATCCCAACATTATGCTTTAATCTAGTGTACATATAAAGCTTACTTGTCAAGGCCTTGGTAATCTGACAATGTTGGTTATGATGATGTTATCATCAATGATGCCTATCAATCTGGATCATTTCTTATAAGATATTTATGTTGGACACCTAATCCTCTATGTGTAGGTGTGGAAGCTGAATGGACAAAAGGAGTCCAAGTGACTTTGGAATGTGGAATCCAAGGGTCACACCATTGTATTATAAATTTACATCTATGGTGAATAATAATATAACTCACACTTATCTTTCTCCTTGTGTGTTTACTTTCTTGTTTACCATGGGTGTGTTTAACATGGTATCAGAGCCATTCGTTTAGTGGCCTCTTTGTACATGTGAGTTATGTCATTTCTACTCACTGTCTATTTCACTGCATTAATTTACTGACCCTTAGAAATTCTATCCCTCCTATAGAAGTGTTATCTTTGGAGCTCTGTTTCTGGCTACTATTTGCACTCTACTGCAGTTGCAGGTGACTGTTTCTCTCATTGATTCATTAGTAATTGATGTTGCTTTAGATTACTGCGCTGATTAGTTTGAGCCATTGGTTTTATCGTTTTTTCCTGAGCACATCAGTCCTGCACTCCGATTAACGCTCTTCTGCGCCATTGAAATTGAACGTTACAATTACGTCCTTCATATTCTACTCATCTCAATTACAGTCTGGTCCCACTGGAGTGCGCACCATCCCATTTCTCCAGAGCATACGCTACCCCTTCTTCCATTTTTGCAGTGCGTCTCTTCGCATGTTGCTGTTGGGATAGTTTTTTATTGTTCACCATAAACCACAGGTCATTCTCAGTTTTGTGTTGAGATTGTGCTTCTTGATACTCGGTCTTTCGTGTCGACATCTAGACTTGACTAGTTTCTCCCTGCTTTCGTATAAGAAAAAACACCTTTTTTGGCATTTTCAACATTGTTGATTTCATGCAGAGCTTTGGCACCTTTCTCAAGGGCCTCGGGGTCGAAACCTGCTACGAGGCAGATATGATGTCATTGCAATGAATGGTATGCAATTTCTTTTACTGACTGATTCATGGTATTGTGTTGTTGGTCAAGCACACTCGCGGTTACATAGTTAATACCAAAGTTAAATACCCGACAAACTCTCTTTGAGTTATTATCTTTGGGATCACCCACACGGGCTCCCTCCCCACTGCACCACACTTCCCCCTCCCTCGACGTCCTTTCACCTTCTTGTCTGCACCTTCATGCTCTACTCCCCTTATCCCCTCTACTGCTCCGTCACCCTCCCCTCCGCAACCCGCACACCTCCTCGCCTCCCTCTCCCCGCACCCTCGCACTCCCGTCGCTCTCCCGACTGCCCCTCCCTTACGTCCCGTCGCCCTACTCGCTCTGCTCATACCCTCTCCCTCGCCCAGCACCCACCTCCCCCTTAACACTTCGCTTCTCTGCCCGCTGCTCCCGCTCACTCTGCTACACACACCGATCACCTCCGCACTGTCCATACCGCTTCCCTATACCACAGTTCAGACCTCCCTCCTCCTCCCTCACCTTCCCGTCTACTTCTTCTGGTGCCTCCCTTCTACTCCCTACTCAGCCCTCCCCTCTCCCTACTCAGCCTCTCACTGCCCGCCGACTCCCACAATCTCCCCTAACTATGATACCCCCATCAGATAGGATTTGCAACCTTGATGAAAGGTTCTTCCAACATTTGCACCAAAGAAATCATACGAGCCTTTGTCGCAAGTTGCACCACATCTGGAGCCTCAAAATTGTTGCACGCACTATAAAACCTCCAAGGTTGTGATCTCTGTTGCATATCGGCCCCAAGGCCTCCTCATTTTTTGTTGTTTGCAAAATATAGAGTTGAAGCTTGGAGTTTGCAGAAGTGAAGAATAATGTTAATGATTGGCCATCGACATTTTAGCTCTATTGAGTGTGTGATGTTCTGCTATGTAGAATGGTGAGAGCGATTTTTTTTTTAAGAGAAATTTTATCAAAGAATTTTCCAGAGAAGTGTCAAAGAATTTGAAATATCTTTGGACCGAATGGTATGTATACTATTTTATTGACTATTGAAAGGGAATGAATGTAGTATAAATTATATGAATTTTTGATATTGTTGGAAAAGAAAGGAGGCCGAAACTCAATGTTTTCCAGAGGAAAAAAAAAACAACGAAATCTCAGAACTTTTGAAGTGGTCCCTCATTTTGATAGGTGTTATTTTGTCCCTCTCAGTTATATATTACATACCTACGTAAATAAATAAATAAATAAAACCTTTGTCAACTTAAGACCAAGGACTTTTATCAACACTTATTAACACCTTTTGGTACTTGGAGTCTTCTCTTACTTTAATGTGTTGAGAATACAAGTAGGAATTTCCCATCATTTTATGACTTTTTGAGCTTGACAATGGCAAGACACAATGATTTATTAGATCTATTAAGCACACTAATGGTGTCTATTGCTGACAACACCGTTAAAATCAACAAAGACACTTTTTTTGACATTTAGACATGTCTGCATCATGCAGATTGTTTTTTTGCAACTAGAATCTCAGCTACAACGAGATGAGCTTCAGCAAAAGAGTTGTCATTCTGAACTTGTTTTTGTTCAGAACAAGGAGACAAACTCTCATCAGCAACAAGAAACTATCTAGATCATTGAGCCCAGTACAAGAGCAGATTTTCATGCAGAAACAAAAATCCAGTCTACACTTCCCAAGCCCATCATCAGACCTTGGGAAGAGCTTGTCCATAACAAGCACAAAAGAGGTCTTGGATATGACAAGAAATTGTTCTTTCATATTCTGGACTACTCCAAGCCCATCAAATTTCAGAGTGCCATATTTCTTTATGATAGTTCACCTTCAGCTGTTCCAAATCTTGCTCCTCTTCCACAACAGCAACAACAGATTGTAAAATGCCAACACTGTGATCACGTTGGCCATATGACAGATCACTGTTTTGATCTTCACCCATGCAAGCACTGTGGTTGGCACACCCATTCTTCACACATATGCTTCAGAAACAAGCCTCCTGCAAGAACAAAGGTTCATCTTGGATGGATCACTTCTTGACAATGGGCATCAACAGCGAAGAAGATATTTAAGTCATATGTCAGAACTTGTTCTAGAATATTGAACAATCTTGCAGTTCAATTTTCGCCATCATCTCACCTTGTACCTGACAGGGGGGGAAATTGGTGGTCATCTACAAGTTTCGAAACCACATCAAGCGAGCCTGAGCCACAACCTAACATTCCAGATTCAGAGTTGTAGCCAGAGACATAGCAGTTCAAGCGAGCCTGAGCCACAATCTCTAATTCCAGATTCAGAGTTGTAGCCAGAGACACAACAGTTCAAGCAAGCCTAAGCCACAACTTGTCGTTCCAGATTCAGAGTTGTAGCCAGAGAAACGGATGCCCGTGAGCATGCCTTTGGTTGGTGGTCAGCCTTAAACCATCTATGTGAGGTTGATATTCTTCCTCTTCAAATAATTCAAAGCACTTCCTCTAGCAAAAGACTTTAGCTTCTTTCCAGCTTTGGTAGAGTTCCAGAAAATGCATTAAGCATTCCAAAGTTGGTGGTCATCCTTAAACCATCACAGGTTGTAGACCTCCCTTCTTCTAGGTTGAAGGTCTCCCTCTTCAAATATGACGGGCACTTCCTCTAGCAGAAGCCCTCAACTTCTTGCCAGATTTGGAAGAGTTTCGGGAACTGCACTAAGCGTTCCAGTGTTGGTGGTCATCCTTAAACTACCTCTTTATGCCAACATTTCAAAGAGTTGATTCAGCCTAAGTGTTG
Organism: Pinus albicaulis; assembly: GCA_034641835.2. NCBI lineage: Eukaryota > Viridiplantae > Streptophyta > Pinopsida > Pinales > Pinaceae > Pinus > Pinus albicaulis. Next base: position 660,237,341 of record CM076582.1, on the reverse strand, counting down.
TCATGCATAGTTTGCAAATTTGTATTACAACTCTCTTCTTGGATTCACCCATACCCCTTCGGATTAAGGGGGGGAATGTTGGACACCTAATCCTCTATGGGTAGGTGTGGAAGCCGAATGGACAAAAGGAGTCCAAGTGACCTTGGAATGTGGAATCCAAGGGTCACACCTTGTATTATAAATGTACATCTAGAGTGAATAATAATATAACTCACGCTTAACTTTCTCCTTTTGTGTTTACTTTCTTGTTTATCATGCATGTGTTTAACAATTTCAACTTGAGAATATCTTGATGAGTCATTATGAATACCTCCCTAGTTAAAATGGAGTGTTGAATTTGTAACTTGGTTCAACCTTCATAATGTGTATTTATCATTAATGTATTTACTATATTTTTGTCAAGCTTGTTCTCCATGCTAGAGTCAAAAATAATTTGTTTGAGTCAAAAGATAATTTATTTAAATCGTGTCCCATTTGAACATCTAAAAGAAAGAAATTTTGAAATTTTATTTTGATTCATAAGTCCACATGATGACCAAGTCAACCTAGCCCTCCAAGTGGCACCTATTCAACCCTCTTGGACAACTATATATAAGAGACAAGTTCGACCTACTTGGGGCTCATTCATTCAACAAAACAAGAATCAAATATGAACCTAGCGAAGGAGAAGAAGAATTTGAGTCAAAGGAGAGAGAAGGAAAGTCAAAACAAGAAAATATTCCCCTCGTTGACCAAATCTTTGACTACTATAGTTCACGTGTGAAAGGTATGTTTTTTATTGTGAAAGGATGAAATTTTCGAAGGCGATTGCAGCTAAAATTTGGCCCTAGTTGCAAGCCTGAAATTTTGAAGTTTGACTAGATCTGAAGTAGTTTGACTAGCATTGAATTTGACTTTTGGAGTTGACTTGGAGGAGGGTTTGACTTGGCATTTCATGATAGTTTTTTCTTATTCCTTGATTGGATCTCTCTCAATTTGATTTGATTCTAGAAGGAAAGGATTGTTGGATTTTCCCCTAGCTGCTAGCCTAAATTTTGGTGGCTTTGTCTCATTGTGATCTCTATCTTTCTTGAATGATTGAAAATTTGTATAATGGCTTGATGAAGAAGACATCTTCTTATTATACATGAGAATAGTGATGTTCTAAATATACAAATGCCAATTTTATGTTAAATGAGAGTTAGTGAAATCAATGTTTAATCTGAACACTTAACCCAAAGGTCATGATGAGCAATTGTACAAAACCACCTCATCGACAAACATGTCTATCAGAGATCTATTACAACTAAACATAATTATCAATATCAAAACCATGGGCAGCTTGTGGCAATCAAATATTTTACATGGATTGCATCTGATAATGAGCATAATTCCACCATTCGTTAGATATCTCTAATAAAACATTGTAGATGTAGATAATGACACCCAATTGTTGGCAAAAATATACCATACATGGTCATTATCTCTTAAAATCATTGTTCTGATATTAGATTCCCCTGTAATTTGGTGCCTCAATCTACTTAACAAGGTAGAAGGCAATTGGTGTGCTTCTCTCTCTTGTGATGATATCTCCAATAGTTGTTTGTGATCACGCCACCCAAAATAACAATGGAGATTATGTGCTATGTATCTTTATAATAATAAAATCAAATGAAATAACTCCTCACAATAGACTTTCTTGAAACTATCCCTTTATTTTGACTGGTGTAGTGATTGACTATCCATGGACATTTTTTAATTTGTTGTGCTCTAATGCATACATGTTTTGGTATATATGTGTATGATGAGACTACTATATTGCTCTTAGATTATTAAGACATCACTTTACTATGTTGCTTGGATTATTACATCACTTTATAACATTCATTGATTTTGGTGTATTACACTAATGATTTGGTATATATATATATATATATATATATATAAGCATTTTATAATATAGTTTGCATCTTTTTCTTCTCTTACACACTCTCAAACTTTGGAGATTTTAGTGTATTTTCACAATTTATCATTTTCAATTTCTCTTCACTGTAATTATGCTCGATTCATTTCCCCAAGCTTCGTTTCGTTAGTTTTTTTTTAATAAATTGTTTAGTTTTTTTCTTGTTTTTTAAGATGTGCTCCCTCTTCCAAACAAGTTAAAGCAATTTACTGAAATGCTTTGGCACAAAAAAACACATTTTTTAATAAATTGTTTAGTTTTTTTCTTGTTTTTAAAGATGTGCTCCCTCTTCCGAACAAGTTAAAGCAATTTACTGAAATGCTTTGGCACAAAAAACACTATGGGCATTTAACCCACGAATCATCGTAATTTCATCGTAATTTCAGACGTTTTGTTTTTCAACTTGACATACTGAAAAAATGCTCACCATCTGGATTTTAATATATTACTTTTAAACTTAGTTTATGTTGATTATTTTTGTTATAGCATTTTAAATTCTCTTTCAATTTTTACAAGTCCTTAAAATACAAACATTTTTTAGTCTCCTTAATTTCTTCAAGGAGAAAACTTGAATAAAATAAACCATATATTTTTCTCTTCAATTTTAAAAGTGAATCTAGCTTACAAATTTTAATGGGATCTGACTTCCTTTTTAAACCCTTTAATGGTTTTCCAAAAGATTTTCACATATTACTTCCGAGTAGCATTTCTTTTCAGGTAATTAGTTACCTATACTAGATTAAAACTAAAACTAGAGGTAAAAGGGCTGCATGAAGTTGCTGAAGGTATGTAAATATTTGTTCCCCTCATTGTGCAATATACAAGAAAATGTGCCAATGGCCATGTTCAGTGAAAGAATTGACACGGTTCTAAAAACACAAGTACGATTTAGTCATATTATCTAAACCTTGTACTTCTGGTGGCTTGTAAAGTTGGTAGAGTTAAGTAAAATGCTATTTTTTCTATCAAATCAATACAGCTGATATGGAGACTGTTGGCCATATTAACACCTTTTAACAAGATATAACAATATTGTTAATCCATTTCAACCAAGAAATCAGTACTGTTTGCTTTTATCTTATAAAAGATACTATTGCTAATCCATTTCAACCAAGAAACCAGTACTGTTTGCTTTTATCTGATAAAAGATACTACGGTTCTAGACGAAAAAATGTGCAAGCCTTTCAAAGTTGAAACTAAGCCATTTCAACCAAGAAATCAGTACTGTTTGCTTTTATCTGATAAAAGATACTACGGTTCTAGACAAAAAAATGTGCAAGCCTTTCAAAGTTGAAACTAAGCCCAAAAAGACGATATTCCAAAAGCTCTGGAACTGGTTGTTATTATAAACATCCAATGTCATTTTTAAAAGTAATATACCTGATATTTTACGATAGAAAAATACTTTGAATAACTGGTGCACATAGATGAGAATACTGTTCCAGCCATGCACTGAGAGTCATAACGGACTTACCCATTCACATTAACCGCAGAAACATGAGAAGACAATGTACCAGAATCCAGAGTTTAAAATATTAGATTTTCATACTGACAAGGGATAAATATTGCAATTGAAGTATAACCTATGAGAGACATTTGCATATTGAGGTGCTTCAAGTGGAGGAAAATAACATGCACATAGGTGGATTTACTTTACACAGGGAAAGAATTGCCGAAGGTACAGTCCAAATACCATCCCCACAGATCAATCCGGAAGCCATTGCCCCTGAATATTGTTCAGCATCTTTCCTGTCCAGTCTCTCCCATACAAATAAGATGACAGAACCCACAAACATGTCAATTGCAAAGTAAGCCCCAATGTAGAATGGAATTGCCATAGCCATTGGGATGGGAATGAACCTTGAGATTTTGTGAGGAGTCAAATCCCTCAGTAAATTGATTAGAATTGCAGATGTAAAGAAGGCATAGCAAATCTGCAGGCAGTGTTTTGGCAATGCTGAAAATCCCTCCACACCCAAAATTGCCATTTCTCGGAAGATCACAGCATATGGTGCCTTGTATGCTCCATCAGGGGAACCTATATCAAAAGCTCTCCAAAACATCCAGAAAGTAAGGGGTGCCAAAATACATCCTATCACAGTACCAGTTAACTGGCTTATAAACATAGATCTCGGAGATGATAGGGTGAGATAACCAGTCTTAAAGTCCTGCATCAAGTCAGAGGCGGTACAGACAATTGACATCATCACTCCACAGGCTACTAAGCCTGCAATTACACCACCATTACTGCCTACAGATGATGCAAAAATGAAGAGTCCTAGCTTTCCATAGGTGGTAGCCAAGCTCCAATCAGTCAAACCTGCTCCATATGAGTTGCAAAATGCAAAAGCTGGGGCCACAACATAGGAAATCAGTACCAAGTACCATTTCAAGGGAGGGAAAATGGCAGGTATTACCCCAACAGAAATTGCTGCAAAACCAACATAACCAGAAGCGGCTACCCAAAATGGTATTCTGTCTTTCATGAATATCTCCTCTTGCCTTTGTTCCTCCACTGATTTTGCATTGTCATTGACTGTCATAACAAATGCAGAAGCTGTTAAATGCATTTGAGAACAGTGTCAATAATCAGCCGTGAACTGTTCCCAAAGGATTTTTAAAATCACTGAAATTGTTAGAACTAAATATAAGAGCACTCAGCATACATGAAGATTTGTTAGTCAAAGCTCCGAGTTATATGACATTTATCTCAATTAATAGAAGCATGGGCATAAAATTGATGTATGTGAGGAAAATTCATTATTTATCTATATTTTTTTTACAAGATGCTTCCTATTGTCATTGTGCGGAAAACATGGCATTCACTATTCTGGGATTATTACAACGGAATATAGCCAGCTTACAACACTCTAGAAAGACCCCTTCAGCTTCTTACAACACTCTAGAAAGACACCTTCAGCTAAGAAGCTGAAGGATGTGGGGTATCTGTTCTGCCAAATTTTCCTAGGACTTGGTCACAGCCACAACAAAGAACATACATGCATGGGTGATGTTACCCCTCATATAGCATGGGGTATTTGATCCAGTTGAAGACCCTGATTAGGCAAGCTGTGCATGGAATGTTGTGGTTTTGAGCCATATCTTGCTATCAGATGCACAAATATCAGGGACTATCGGTAGGCACCTTCTTTACACTGGATAGGCAGATGGAGGATTCTTTAATGAAGCATCTTCTTTATGCTGGATAGGCAGATGAAGGATTATTTGATGAAGCTTTCATGGTTTTATTTAGGAGCATTATGGTTTGTCCTTACACTCCTTGATACTTCGTGACATTGTTGACCACCATTGGTGGGTGTTGAGGTGTCTCAAGGAGACTTTTGTTCTTATGCACACTTTCCTACTGTTGTTGTCCACTAGAGCCAATCACCATGGCAGGATTGTTTCTATGGTTTATCATTGGTATACCATTGTTAGATACTGTGCATTATCTTCCTAATAAGGATCATCATCTCTTGTTTGGAAGTTTGCATCTAGAATATGTGGTGTTTCGACATCTTGTTGCTTGCATAGCATTGGTCATGTTACCCACCCACCTTAGGAGAAATTTTTCTCCTATTTGATCAGCCGGTCAGCCAGCAGCCCTATGGATGACTTACAAATGTTAAAATCTGAAAGCTCTTTGCAGAAATTTAAAAATTATTTGCAAAAACTTGAAACTTTTATGCAGAACACTGAATGTACTTGCAGAAAATTGAATGTACTTTACAGAAAACTAAATGAAACTGAAGGTACTTTGCAGAAAGTTGAATGTACTTTGCAGAAAACTGAATGTATTTGACAGAAAGTTGAATGTACTTTGCAGAACACTGAATGTACTTTGCAGAAAATTAAATGTTCTATGCAGTTACAATTACTTATCAATCAAATTTCTTCTCAACAACTTTTCAGATCAGCAATTGTAGATAGAACATAAACTTAAGGATCATATGAAGACAACCAAACAAAAATACGAAACTGTTGGGTGTAGGAATTGCACTTAAGCAAACTACTCAACATTTAATTGTCAACCCGGGGGATTTGTAAACTTAGAGACGAAGCAAAGGCAATGCCAGAGATGGTATGAATTTTCCTGATAGAAATTCTTACTTTAAAGAAAAGCTTGCAAAATCGAAAGAGTAAAAGATAACTGAATCATCAAAGTAATCTAGTGATGGAACAAGAAAGAATGCATTTGCAAAGGAATCAAAATAAAAGGCAATCACTCCAACTGATAAATTTTTAATTACTGAGTATGTGTTATGTTTTTCTTTAGCAGAGACACTTTAGCAGTCTCATCAGATGGGCGCTTCAAACCTGCTCATGTAAAGATATCCTTCCCACAAGAATCGATCTTGCACTAGTGCAGGAACAACGATCTATGCAGAAGGTGTAAAGTAATGTCCGGCCGCTCAACAACCTCAAGTTGTAATGCACATAAACCAAGCTTTCAACTCGGTTTTCATTCAGCGTGTTTCTTCTCACATTGTGTATGAAGCTGTAGGTGCTCCAACACCTCTCTGCAGAAGAAGTGTTCACAACCTGTGAGAGAACTTTTTTAGCCAACTTTGGCAAAAGTACCATGCCGCCATATGCTTCCCACCATGTGATAGCATCAAATCTGTCCTCGTCTTCCATTGCATGGAAAGAACCAAAGTTAGCAGTGCAATTGAAGTATTTGCCTAATTCAAGGCGCAATCTAGCACACTCCTCCCTGTCAGGTACCAACTTGTCCAATGCCTTCATGTACCCCTCTCGTACTTCTGGATTTGTGTGAGCATAGTTATTAAAACCGGAACCGGTGACCGGACCGGTGGACCTAATGAACTGGGTTTCTAACCGGAACCGGTCTAACCGGGAGCGGTCAGATCTCAATGAACCGGTTTTAAAAAAAATACATTAAATAATTATTTTTTAATAAAAATAACTATTTTTAAGATTTGCAACCATGATTCCAAGCCAATAGAGACAAAATATGCAAAGTTTGCTCATTTATATACCATGCAAAGGTGAATATATCGAAATGGCACCGAGTGCAATACATATCATCGAAAAATACATAAGCAATGAGGCTCCAAATGGCCCATAAAGTCCAAAAACAATGCTACAAGCTATGAGGCCATTGGCTTAATACAAGACTACATATTAGTGATCAACAACATGATCACTCCTCATCATGATCAAAATCATCACCACTACTAGACAAGGGATCATCAACATGGGCTACATAAATAATATGGCTCAAAGTTTGAGGACTCCTAAAACTCCTCTACAACTTTAGTAGTAGTAGTAGTAGCAAAAATAGACATCAAAACTACAAATCACCGAGCAACATGGTCTCTCATGAAACTCATCATTGATTCATCGCTACTAGAAATGGGATCATCAACAAGAGATACATAAACATCATCTAGCTCAAAGTCTTCAAACTTGGATTGCTCAACCTTATAACATGATAGAAATAGAAAAAGTTTAACATGCCTAACTAATGATTTTGGTTTGAGTGAAGAGTTCATCTCCTCAACCTTAAAATGCGGTAGAAAAAGATTAGCATGCCTAACCATTTGTTTTCCTTTGATTGAAGGGTACATCAAGGTTCTTAAAGGACTTCATGCTCTTGATCAAATGCCAATATCATACCCTTACACATGATAGAATCAAATGGAAACATTGCAAATTCCCAAACCATGAAACCCTGAAAACCATTAAGTCTGATGAATTTTGAGTGAAACCTAAAATTCTAGTTTCTCCATATGAAATCCAATGAGGTCGAAACCACTCTTAAACATCCTTAGTCATTTCATGGTAATGTTAAAAATTTAAGTAAAATGATGAAAATGAAAAATAAAGGAAATGTCACTTTTACTTTAAGAATTTAACATTACCATGAAATGTCAATGCTTCTCTTACCTCCACATCAGCCCTAAAACCCATTTCTGGCCCTAAACAAATCATTTTTTCATTGAAAAAAATTTCTGCCCAGCAGGAAGCGTTTTTTTGTTCCGGGGAGCGTTCGGGAGCGAACGCTCCCTGAGCGCTTCTAGCGTTTAAAAAATGCTTCGGGAGCGGTTTTTAAACGCCGGAAGCGTTCACGGAGCCTTCGCTCCCGAGCATTTCCGGAAATGCTCCCGAAAAGGCAGGGAGTGTTTTAACAGGTTCAGAAACGCGCTCCCGAAAACGCTCCCCTCAGGAAGCGTTTTCGGGAGCGCGTTTCCGAGCGTTTCCGAAACGCTCCCGCACGGAGCGCATTTCGGAAACGGGAACGCAAGAGGTTTGAAGCTTCCCCGCAACCTCGGTCCATACTAAAAATGCTTTTCTTCATGCAAGGACCCTGAACTTTCTCAAATCCACAGCACTCAGATCAGGTACCAAGAAACTGGCTCTTGTACCTAATGAGAGCTTCTTACACTTTAACTTTTAATTCTTGAAATCAATGCTTAATTACTACGAGTGTTATAAAACCAGATTGCATATCAAAAAGATAAATGTCTGCAGAAATAAAGAAACAATCTGTTATAAAGTGTTTAATGAAAGCAAGAAAATTGCTGAAAGTAAATTAGAAAGGCTTGCTGAAGTGAATAGCACACCAACGTGCACTGGTGCAGGTGACTTCTCCTACTCGAACCAGGCGAAGAAAACAAACCAACGTGCAGAAAGTAAATAGCACACCAACATGCACTGGTGCAGGAAAGAACCAGGCGGAGGAAATAAACCAAATCTTGCAGAAAGTGAATAGCACACCAACGTGCACTGGGGCAGGTAACTCCTCCTGCTCGAACCAGGCAAGAAATATAAATCAATTGTGCAGAAAGTAAATTTAACTACTTCAGGCAGCAGATCTGCTTTCACTCAAACAGAAATTCAAATGCTGTAAATTAAATCACACTTGGCAATTTAAAAACATAAATTACAAGAACAAAAAGGAGAGTGGGGTAAGCGTGCTGGGTTGGCTGGGCCCTAGCCAACCAACACGCTTCCCTCTTATGTAAAAACGCTACTCAACACTTAGTTAATTAATCAACTGTTCAAACATAAAGGAATAAAATCCATGAAGCATAAGGCAGAACTCTTCTTATTAAGTCCTCAAAGCAAATACATGCGTGATTACATATCCAACCCAGATTTGGGCAACACCAGCAAAACAAAGGTACAGCAACGCTGCTGTAGCGTCACTCCTCCACCGTCCTTCGTGTTCCTTCTTTACGTGCATCATCCCCTTTTATAATCCTTCGTAATGGTTAAAACAAACTATTCCTTTGCAAGGAATATGGGGATTGAATCCCAACAATTTCTAATTGCATCGTATAATCAGTACAACCGTTCCCCTATTAAAAGAATTAAAGATTAATACGAATTTTCCAATTCTGGGTTTTTCTTCTATAATTCTGGAAAATCTGGTAATTTTAACAAACTGCCTTCAGAGCCCCCCTTCGTATCTCCTCAACCATTGTGTATTTTGGAAAACGGCCCACGTTATACTCAATTTCCTATACTGGGAAAAAAACCCATGTCACGGAATTTCTTCGTTCATCTTTATCTGCACGAAACCCGAGGCGGAAGTTGGCAGTCTGGAAACTGTTGACTGTGTTTTCTAGAATTCTGGAAAAAAAATGTTTTTTATAAAAGTGCTTCAAAGACCTGTTCGTAACTTTTGGAATACTTTGAATCTCAGGAAACGGTTTCGATTATGGCTAACTGGTTATATTTGCGAAAAATCCATTTGCTCGGATTTCCATAATTCACCTCCATTTGCATAAAAACCGAGGTCAAACTTGGCCCTTCAGAAATTATGCGGATTTTCAGCAGACTTAGTAATTTTCAATGCTGGTGCAGGAATGTGTTCTCGTACTAGTGTAGGAACGTGTGGTACAGGAACTTCGCCTCTATTAGAATAGGCATATAACCAACTTTGTAAACCTGCAAACACACAAACTATTATTAAATATGCCTTTAATGTTTAAATCTCATTAAAACAAAGGAATAGTAAATAATTACTTATTATCTTCAAAAATGCACAAAACTATGACAATGACTTATTCAAGCTAAACAAAAGCATGAGTGATTTTGAGTAAAAGATGATATAAAACAAGGCAAAACAGAGGCCCAACATCCCCCCATGCTGACCTTCTTGCATGTCCTCATGCAAGGAAATCAATTGTCAAGTTGTTGCTCCCTTGCAAAAAGCAAGATTAAAAACATTTATGGGCATTTGTAATGATATTTCCTGCATTCCTATGTGATCACATTTCCTACGCTAGATAAAGCTTGTTTCAAGAACAAAGTGTTTGCTGGACTCTTTGATTATTTATATTACTTCCAAGAAAATTTATCACACAAAAAAAAACAAATTGCAAGGATGTTGCATGCTTGAGAAAAATAGACAACTTTTAAAATTTTCAAAAATAATATTCCGGAGGCATCCGTGATCAAAAGTTTCACTTTAACATCCTCATTATAAACATGAGTGACATGATTTAAACGATATGGTGTTACAGGTAGACATGGTAATACCTTCCCATAATGATTATTTTATCATCATCCATGTATAGTTAAAGCTTCTCTTGTCTGGGCACAGTGAATTACCAACACTAAGGGTCCCCACGTCCATAAAAAAAAAATCATCTCAAAAAGATAGAACTCCAAGGCATAATAACAGAAGGATTTTAAAGCCATTCTCAAAGAGATTGGTAGTGAGTTCACGAAAAGCAAAATCAACCAAGTAAATTATAAGCCAACTTTAATACCACAGGCATGGCCCTGCTGCCAACACGGGTCCATAGCCTCGACAGGGATACCTTTTAACCTTACGAAATGATTTTGTCCCACCTATTAGATATAGATTCAGAGTTATTTATGAGCATTTAACTTTTCTCTTTTTATAAGTTAATTGAAGGACGTTGTCCGAGCTTGGTAACCAGCTAACGACAACGCCATTCACGAGAACTAACAAGAATGAATGAGTCGGCTCGCGATGAGACCTCTCGTCTTCCAGTTTTCCAACTGAAAGCCATTACCCTGGCTTGGTGACCAGTGCGGTAATGTCATCTTCCTTAGGACCCATGATCATAGTAGGTCGGCTCGCAATGAGACCTCCTATCCTTCAATTAATTCATTTATGTTTAAAAAAAAAAAAAACTCCAATTGTGATTAACCCCAGATGGATTACTTAATAGGTGGGGAAGCAAATCTACCCCTTAAGAGTGCAGGATGGCGTGAAAAGTTTATTCTTTTCTGGTTGGTCATGCTACCCTAAGAACTTATTAAAAAAACATCTCAGATAATGACCAAAAAGATTCCTTGAGTTTATCATGCTAGGGTTCTTTATGAAAGCTTATTAGATTTTTGTAGGCGTGGTCCACCATAGGAAGTTTTTTCACTAGTCCCTTTGAAGAGGAATTTGAAAAGATTTTCTGGATGTTAGTTTGTTTGAATAAGAGAAAAGTATTACATGTAACTTATAACAATACATATCAATCAAAGTCACTTTCAAAATATGAAGCGTTAAGTGTAAGGAACTTTTGACAAGTTTTACCATGAGAATGTGCAATAATAAAAATTTCAAAAGGTGTGTTTTTATGGAATCACAAGTTCAAGAGTGTTCTTATTCATCTTTATTCATTACCCTACCCTATTTTTAAAAAGAGAAATATCAGCTTTTAAGTGTAGGCATACTTCCAATGAAGCCATGTGCGGATCAGGTGAAAATATATATTCATGCTCAAATTTATCATACAAACTTGAAAGTGTGCATGAGCATGAAAAACCAACCAATGTACTTGATATGACAACAAGAGTTTTAAAAGAAAAGAATACTCCCTCGCTTGAGTCATTGTTCGGAACCAATGTTCGATATGATCATGGTATTCTTGGTCCATTCCTTGATTTGGCCCATGCTGCTCATCCTCTTCTTCCATGTCATGTTGATTATTCTTCGTAGGGTGAGTAGTCTCTTGATTACATTCTATGGTGACATTCAAGGTCTGTCACCAATAATAATTTATAGTGACTGATAGTGACCGTCACCATTTCATATGAATGAAGAACGATTTTTTTTGTGATGGACCTTCATGGTCACACATGCAGTGCATATACATACAAGTCTATCGACCGTCACCATAAACGCACAGGACATCAAGGTCCACACGAATAATGACCTAGATGACAAACATGACCTCACCATTTCATATAAACACGATTTACAAGGACTTTGACCTTAATGGTCGTGTCACTATTGATGCATATATATGGTGAAGCCATGGACCGTCACCATTTCATATTTTGGTGACGGTCGAAAAATGTCACCATAAGCTCATTGGTGATGGTTAAAAGAGCATCCGTCACCAAAAACTGATCTTTTTCATTCCCTATATATGAATATCAGGGCACGATGGAACGAACCACCAACCTCCTGCTTGTAAAGCAGGTGCTCTTCCATTGAGCTAGCACCCTTTAAAGAATTAGACTTTAAACTAGCAATTGCCCCTAAAGGTGCAAATATACACCAAAGGAATAAGAACCAGGAAAACTGAAAGAATTCAGTGTCCTTGCTCCTATTTTTATTCTACGACACTCTACAAAGTATGATCTTGATCTATGACGTATTTGTGTCGAGTGGTTCTAATTTAATAGTAAATTTTATATTAGATAAAACAAATGAATAACTGAGAGGCCTTACGAGCTAATTTTTAATCCTTACACCAAAATCTCTTAATATTCAAGTCTATGGAACAACTCGTTCAAAGTTCAAACTGAAGTAGATTTTAAATGGAAAGCCTAAAACCAGCTAAGTAGTTTACAAGTTAACATTTTGGATATAAACTTTGTTCAATTTATATGACAAGTTATGCCATAACCTTGAAACTAGTTTCTTAGCTAAAAGACTTTCTTAAGTTAACAATGACAAAGAAACTTAGTCATGGCAAGAAAAATTCTCTTGTTTTTTCAAATGAGGGTGCATGTAACTTGATAAAGGTTGTATGAGAGTATCAAACCATAAACAGTTTCACTAAAACATGGAAATGACAAAGTCTTGTTAAGCAAGAAAGGTTTAGTTAAATATATGGAAAGCATCGAGCTAAATGATATAATTAAACTAAAAGTAACTGTAGAAAAATGAAATTGCCATCATATACATCGCACCAGCGTATGAATTTGCATCAATGTACTGAATTAATATGACTTCAAATTTTGAAATTTTCCTGCAAGATAACATTTATCATTAAAAAAATCTGATCAAACATGAAGTAATATCATGAATCTTTCAGATTTATATTGCAATATCTATCTCAGATCAATAGATCCAGAATCTTAAATATTCTTATAACTAACAATTGCACCAAGAGGTGCAAAGGAACGTCGGAACATGGATAAGAAAAGTGGGGAGATTGTATAAAGAAATAATCAAGCGAAATATACTAAAAATGAAATACAACCCATGTGAGGCTAATTTAAATTCAATTGTTGTGAATTTTCAAGTGAAAGGAACAATTTGGAAAGGAAAATGACTCTAACTGGAAAACTACAACTGTCAAAGTCTATTCTACAATTGGCCAATTTTGAAAATATCAGCAAATATGTAGTCCGTTAAGGAACACAACAGACCAAGAAATATTATCTTGCTGGCCTAGAAGAATGTGTATAAGGCTTGCAGAGGCTTGGGTCTATGTTATGGGGGATTGGATTAATAAGGCTTTAATGGAAAAGATGGTCCAACATATTTCCAAGGAAGAAAAAAATCTTTAAGGCAAACTACACAGGCACCATATCCCCAGAATGTCTGCTCATTCATCTGTGCTTGATTTGATACAACCCAAACATAATGAAGGATTATATTTTTTGGGATAGTAAGGATGGATCCAAGGCTAAGTTTGTGAGAACTCATGGAATTTGAAGATAACACTCTCTAGCATGGAAGATTTAGCAAGTCCGAAGGGGCCCTTACAACAGCTCTTGAGCTCTATTTTTTGGAACTTTAGGTATGAAGCTGAAGATGGACACCTTTAAGGAGAGAAACAGGAAAAGATTGGAGGAATTTAGAACCCAGATCAATAAAGATGCAACAAAACACTCAAGAAAGATCCTAGAAAATTTCAGAATTCCAACGAGGGGGGACAGAATGGCCGAAAATGGAGAGCTTCCAAGACTGAATTGTACATAGTAAAGAGAGGTCATGAAAGAAGAGGCAACTTCAACAAAACCTGGAAGAAGGTTTGGGTGAAGGAGGACTTGACTAAAGCAAAGACTTTCTTACATCTATCCACTGAAAAACAACCTAAAACAGGATCATCTCCTGAGGAAAATGCTTCCTTGGCCCTTCTCAATGCCCCCTTTTCCTCTGCTCCTTATGTGTGAGTACCCCTGCCATATTTGAAGTCATTTTATAGAGAAACATGTCCTCAGCTAGAGCTTTCCTACCTTGTTACCAGATCTCTATCAAAACTGGCATATGATATCAGAATCCACAAAGCTTAAAGCAATTTGGAAACATGTCGCCAGCTATGGAGGTTTGGTTAGAAAGAAATAGAAGTATTTTCAGATATCAGTTTATCAGGCAGCCCATGAGAAAGACTAGTAGCATGTGTGGGGACATTTATAATTGAAATAGTAAAAGCCACCCTGTCTAGAGAGACAAAATCCCCCAACAGATGACTGTTGACTTGAAAAACCAGAAGAGCTTGAATCCTCCATCCCTGATAAAGGAAGTGGGACCCGTCATACACAGTCAACCTAAGAGACAAGGAGGATAGTTAAGACACAATAGACCTATGGGAAACTGTAACAAGCTAGCCAAGATAGAGGCATGATCAAGGGATTTAAACTGGCTTTTCAAATATGACTTCCTCATCTGAATTGGAAGAGGACTTTGCCATAATCATCAGAGCCTAATGTAGTCAAGGGACTTATTTTTCACCTCAGCCATCCTTTGTTTCTCTCAACAGTCTGGTTCAGTAGATGACGAGTACCTTGTGATTGAAGATTATGAGCACCAAGACATCATGGTGAAGAAAATGCTAGAGAGAAAGCAAAGAGGCCATGGAGAGGGGGATGGAGATTTGAACCCCTACCTGTGATCCCTCAGAACCACTAAGGAAATAGACCCCCCTCATTATCAGAAAGTTGTGTCTGACAGCAATGGCTGTTCAAAATGATGTGGAAGGGCAGCTGCATGAAAGGAGGATACAGAACACAATAATTATGTAAAGGGTGGCTGCTAGAAGAGTAACCGTAGGAAGAGCCAAAAGCAAGGGAGAGCATGGATGATCTAATGTTTGATTCAGGATCAAGGAGGAGCCCCACACTAATGTACCATATCCAGACCATGATCTTGTTCCTGAACACAATATTGAGTAGCTTCTGGGCGAATCTCTGCTGCAGGCCAAAGTAGCAAAGAAAGATTGATATTTTCAAGCTTCTCATTACTGTCCATAACCTCTTTATCCATCTTTAGCATATATGCACGACCAACCATATCCTTTACAGTTCTGAAACCCATATCAGACAAAGTTTACAATCCTTTCTGTTAAATCTTCAAATAGAATAAATCTATTATTGCAGCTTATAATTTGCAGTATGCACTGTTTCTAGCCTAGAAGAAGTCATTATCATGCTCAACAGTGAAGAAACTAAGTTTGAACACACACTTTTGTGTTAGATGGGCTAGGTGTAGATTAAGGGTGCTTATGTCTGAGATTAGGTGTGGCACCATCCTTATAGGCTAGGTTGTTGGATTTATTATGTTGTTGGTTTACCTTAAGAGGGACTTGAAACCCTAAATTGCTTCAAACTCTGTGAACCTTGTTTATTGATTTGCTTTAAGGACACTTTAAACAATGTCACAAGATGTAATCCTCATCACCAATGCTAAGAGATGAGAAATTAAGTGTTATATGACTCAGTTTCAGAGCATATAGATCATCAAACAATGGTGCAATAAACTTCAGTACTTGACCATATAAAATACGTAGATAAACAGTGAGAACCAGAGCCAAATTTTTGTCAGTGAAAAATATGAGTATGTTTTTGAATTATAAAGTGGGTTGTTGAGCTCATTGTTGCATTTTCTTGCATTAGAAGGTGTTTAAGACTTCATTGTGCAAAAAAAACATTGAAATAATCAAGGTGTAACATGCCACATTTCAGACCTTGCTGCAGAGTGAGTAAAATATACAAGAAATAAATGACATGCGTTGAGGTGTTAAATGAATAACCAGGAAGTTGGTCATACCATGGATCATGCAATATCCACCAAAAATAAAATTAGATCTGAAAGCTTGAATTTAACCCTAGAAATCAATCTCAAATGGCATGAATTGTTCCACTTATTATTAAGTAGGTTGTTCTACCCTATTTTCACATTGATTAGTCTTATTTGAGTGTGTAGATCATAAAGATATCTCGATTCTCAATGTTGAAACAAGTCATTGTAAATTGACCTCAAATGAGCAATATATATTCAAGTTTCCCAAGCATGACAACTCAATTAAGTGCTTGTGTTAGATCCAAGATAAGTAAATGGGTGAAATAAAAATATAGCAAATGAAATAACCTTGGATTTAGTGACCTAGATTTAGAGATAAAGTAAGCAAAACCCTCCAAAGAATTCAGAGCAATATTCCTTTATCTAATGAATCATTAATAGGGTAGTGCAACCATGAACCCATTACATCTTCAAGAATGGAACTAGAATTAGTTAATGACTCCAGAGTATTATCCTATCCACAAGAGAAGGTTTCCAAGGTAACACAACATCATCATTTTATAGTGTTTTGACAGTTGAGTTGGAAAAGGACGCTTGACCACTTTGTTCACAACCTGACCATTTTCCACAGGAACTCTTCAACATCATGCTCTACACCGTGGATCTCTTATGTAGTTGTA